>CM076577.1:1079850345-1080219563 GCA_034641835.2 Pinus albicaulis | reverse complement strand
AATGGGTTTATAAAACTAAGAGAAATGCTGAAGCTAATATTGAAAGGCACAAGACCAAACTTGTTGTCAAAGGCTACAAGCAGCAACAAAGAAGAGAGTGAGGAAAATTTTGCATCGGTTGCAAGAATGGAAACAGAAGAGTAGTGTTGTCCATAGCAACACAACACAAGTGGAAAGTTTACCAAATGGATGTGAAATAAGCATTCCTAAATTGAGTATTGATAGAAGAGGTTTATGTTGAACAACTTCTGGGCTATGAGAAAGAAGGCCAAGAGCACAAATTTTGCAGATTGAAAATAGCTTTGCATGGGCTGAAACAAGCACAAAGAGCATGGTACAGTAGGATAGATGCCTATCTACTAGAAAATGGGTTTGAAAAATGTGAAGGAGAACCCACATTATGCATCAAGGAGAAAGATGGTAAGATGCCGATTGTTGTTTTGTATGTTTATGATGTGATATTTACAGGTAATGATGCTTACCTCATTGAGAATTTTAAATCAGTCATGAAGGATGAATTTGAGATGACTGATATGGGATTGCTGAAATACTTCTTAGGAATAGAAGTAGAGAAAAATGAAAATAAGATTTTTATCTCTCAAGCTAAATATGTGATTGAAGTTTTGGAAAGATTTAACATGCAAGATTGCAAGACAGCAATTACTCATACAATGATGGGATTGGAACTGAGCAAAGAAGACAGCAGCAAGGATGTTGATCCAATTTTGTACAAGAGCATAGTTGGCAGCCTCATGTATTTGACTACAACTAGGCCAGATATTATGCATGCTGTAAGTTTAATTTCCAAATTTATGGAAAGGCCAAAGGAGGCACATTGGCAAGCAGCAAAAATAATTCTAAGGTATGTGAGAGGAACAAAGAGGTATGGTATTTTATACACCACTTCAGAAAATTTTGAATTGATTGGATATACTGACAATGATTGGGTTGGAAGTATAGATGACATGAAAAGCACTTCTAGATATGTTTTTCATATGGGTTCAGGAGCCATTTCATGGGCTTCTAAGAAACATCCAATTGTGGCTTTATCTACAGCAGAGGTAAAGTATGTGGCAGCTACAACAGCAACATGTCAAGTAGTTTGGATGAGAAGAATGTTGAGAAGTTTGTGTCATGAACAAGTAAAATGAACAATTTATTGTGATAATAGCTCAACAATAGAATTTTCAAAGAATTCAGTGTTTCATAAGAGAACAAAACACATTGATACCAAGTATCACTACATCACAGAGCTAGTGAACAATGGTGAAATTGTTCTGAAGCATTGCAGAACAAAGGAGCAGTTTACAGACATTTTAACAAAACCATTGGGGCAGAAAGGTTTTAATTCTCTGAGAAAATGTTTGGGTATGGAAGAGAACACAACAATTTTGTTTAAGGGGGAGTGTTGAAATATTAAACCCACCTGTAAACTTGTGCAGGAGGAAGAAGAAGTACAACAATGGCAATTTTTTTTCTTCTATTGTGTGCACTCAATCTCCGAGACTTTAAATCACTGCAAATTTCAAGTTTTTGATTTAAGGCTGTAGCCTGCGAATGAATTGAAGGATCGTGGTTTGACCATGCAACAACAAGTTTCATTAAACTCTGCAACCTCCGCGTCATTAACACAATCCACCAACCCTGCTTCATTTATCGCCAGTTTTGAATTGTTTTGAATGGGTCTTGAACCCACCACCGCCAACGCTGCAACTGCAGGCCAATCATCGCCCTATCGCATAGAAATGAGATGACATGAACAACCCCCAAATGGACCTGATAAAAAATTAAAACGCAAATTAAGTTTTATCGCGCGTTCGGAAGCTAACGTCACACCAGCGAATTTTGGATGCGATGAAAATATGAAAAAGGATTTTTTGGTTCATGTTTGAAATCCACGATAAAATTTTATAACTTAGGTTAAAAGGGTTTAATGACTTTATATGTTTTAAAATGTCGCGATGCATTTTTGTTAAATTCTTTGAATTAAGACACATGTATATATTCATTGTAATACATATATATATTATAAACTTGTTAAGTTTAAAATATATATAAAAAGGTAGTTTGTTTTTAATTTTTTTTTAAATAGTTTAAAATGATATATATATGCCCCAATGCAAAAAGAAAAAAAAGAGAGAGACCGTGTAATGTTTTATTTTTATGCATTGTAAAAGCCAACAGCAGAAAACAGAGTGTTGTGACTGTGTATGTGCATTTTTATTCACTGTGTGAAAAAGAGACAGAGAGTAGATTTTTGCAGCACTGTATGTGAAGCAGTTAGCATTTTTTTTAAAGGTCAGAATAACAGTTCTATGACAATTTTGTAATAGTTTCTCAAGCTTAATGAAATAGAATTTTTATGCATTTCTGTCCATTGAATCTCTCTGTTTGAATTTGAGGAATTTTTTATTCCTTTTTTGTTTGGAATCATTCAAAAATTCCAACACTGCTAGCGTAGAACATCCACCATGTCTTTGTCAACATGTCTCCACGTCCTTCCTCCACTCGTCGTGCTCTTCCAACACTTCCTCCAGGAAAACATCTAACTGCTTGCTCAGCTTCTTCATACGCCTGACGTCACCCTGAAGATCCAACGAGGCTAGCCATGGTATAAAGTCTCCGATATTCAAAACCCTGTTGAGCACAAACATCTCCTCCCACATCTCCCTGAACTCCTTCGGCTTTATCTTGTTCCTGGCCTTCTCATCCAACTACCTTCATCACCGAAGAGCCTGAGGCAGATTTTCCTGCAAGTAGCCACTGCTCTCCGTAGGGAGACCAGGCGCCGTAGGGAGACCAGGTGATGTCAGAGTAGTTGTAGACGGTGTATTTCCCGACTGCCACAAGGGGTCAGGACGAGAATGTGAGATCGTGGGTCTTGAGAAACTCTCTGGCCATCTCAGCCGATGAGCCGACCATGCATTGCATGGATCCGAGTTTCATATACATGAGGGGGTCGTATGTTTTGGAGAGTTGATCTAGCGACCTGTGGGGCAATTTCCCCATGAGATTCAGGTTCCCTATTATGGGCCAGGCACGAGGACCAGGCGGCAATTCCAGAGAGGGAAAAAGTCGCCTGAAAATGAGGTAAGCCGATATGATGGTCACCACAAGGTAGCCAATCATTCGCAATTGTGCAATGGCAAAGGGCAGCTGTAAATCCATTCATGAGATAACAGAAAAAAATTCAGTTCTCAAGGGTATTGCAGGAGCTGTGGTGTTGTTATGCTTTTGTAATAAGCCTGGATGCTTGTGTATTTATATAGGTTAGAGCTGAAATAACTCTCCTGAGTAACTTGCGGTGAACCTCTGAAGCACCACCACCATTGAAATGTGCCCTAAAAAAATGCAGGGAAGAACTTTCCGGGATTTTATTGGTGAAGGTCAAACGCATTAAAATTACGTCACAAAGACATTATTTATAAGTCACAAAGTTAAGCAGTGGATATGAGATGTAGACTTCATTCAATTATATTTTGATATCACATCAACTTTGGTTGAATGTGATTGTCATATTAAAAGACAAAAATTCAACCACTCATATTTCCAATTATTTCCGTCTTTTTATGAAATGACGTTGTTAAATTTTGACTATTGTAAAAACATTTTTAATATCTTTATGTTTTGACATGGATGGAATGCTGTTTTCACTTCCTAGTAATCTATTTTGCTACTTTCGAATCAAAGGCGTCATAGGTGGAGGAAGTGATGATATTTATATATATATATATATTAAATTGTATTATCTGTAAATATATAAGTGTATGGTGGGGTTTAATAATAAAGAATAAATGTTAATCAATTTGTTTTAAATACTAGAAAGGAATCGTAATTTTTTATAAGATGGGTTTGAGCAATGGAGTAGTCGAAGATGCGGAGCAGCTGCGATTTCCTAGTTGCTGCTCCTTTTTTTCTCGACGTAGATTTGCTTAATGGGCTATATGAGATAATGGCAGATTTAATATTTTGTTGTAAATTCGTGGAGATTTGTTTTTAAAATTAGTGGTTCTCTTCATTGTTTGCAATGGCTACATGCATAGTGTTATGATCTTTGTGGTAGCTATGATCTTGTGGCAAATCATGATTTGTGTCGATGACTTGTGGTTTCAATCTTGTGTTGTTGATTTGTCATGGTTTTGGTTAAATTATTCTTTAATTAGTTTTGTTGAGTTTATTGTTTATATAATGAGTGGTTTTTCCAACTCTTTCAAGGATGGTATTCTAATAAGGATGGCCATGGTTATGTGCTCCATGGTAGATTTTTAAAAATGGTGGATACATTTTTTTCTTTTGATTTGGGGTTAGTTGTCTTTGCCAAGAAGAATTTGTAACAATTTCAGGGAAAAATGGTTGATTGGTAATTTCACAAACTATGACCCAATTATAACTCTATTTTAGAATGGATCTCTAAAAATTGGGTAAATAATGAGCTCATCGGTACTGTCTATTATGTAAGTAGTTATTATGCTTTTGTTTTTTAAAGCCAAAAGGATAGGGATCTAATGTATAGATCTTGCCCCTATTTCATGGACTCTAGGGAAATGTTTCTCACCCACTAAACTCTAGACTTTAATCCTACCATGGAATTTTTTTCTGCTCCAATTTGGACTACGTTATTGTATATTCCCCTTTTTTGTTACAATGATGCTATTTTCAAGGTCATTTGTGGAAAATTGGGCCACTACATTACCAATTCTCAGGGCAAGGAAAATAACTTCTCTTACACCAAAATTCGTCTTGAAATGGATTTTGCAAAATGACTTATTGAGGCGATTCAACTTGACTTCAAATATTTGTCCCATCTTCAAGCTCTCCATTATGTGTAGGTTCCCTTTAAATGCTATTTTTGTTGTGAATATAAAAGCACTTTACAGAAAAATGTCCAAAAGCTCTAGCATATATTCACCTATCCCTTCACAAAGTTCTCAAAGTAACGATGAGCAGTGACCAATTAAACCAATTTCAAGGAAGCACAAGGATCGTCTATCAAAGAGGCCTCATTCCAGCAAGCCTTGTTGGAGTGGGGCTCCCTAAGCTGCGATTTTTGTATATTTTTCTAGTAATTAGTCTAACACAGGGGTTTTGGGGTGGGTCAAAGCCCCCAAACGTATTGTAATGGGTCAAAGGGTAGACCTAGAGTCCGCAAACCACATTTTGCAGACCACGGGATAGCGTAGCCTAAGTCGATATAAATAGATGGATAGTTTGAGTCTAAAGGTAGGCAAGAATTAAGAATGATGCTACGTGCGAACTGTTGAGATTTGTCTAGGGTTTTTTTAGGTAAGGACTCCTGCTCGCTGTGTGCGCAAAGATCCTTAGTCCTACTGCATGCAGACCCCACTAGGTTGTGTGCGCGGGCTGTGATTTGGGTTTTAATTGGGTTTTTGGATGCTAATTATGAATGCAGAATATATTTGAAGTATATTTCTAGTATCTAAATTGATATTGTTTATTGAAGTGCATATGTGTTACTGATTTAAGCTATGAATGCATCTATGATCTATGAATTAGCTGCGATTATAATGTTCTGTGATGATAATTTCTGAAATGCACATGGATGCGAATGTATTGATCAGATCTGTTAATGATAGTAGCTTTGTTATGGTTAAGTGCTGATTATACTGTTAAAAGCCTATGAATAGACTCGTTCTGTGTGAACCTAATAGTAGCAATGCCAACCTACCTTAATTACCTTCTCTCTCCCAGGGTGCGGAAACCTGGTTCCAGCACCCTCCCATACTACTTTGGGTGAGACCTTGGCCTGTGGAAGTAGGTCATTGCCGAAATGGCCAGTCGTATAGGGGTTTGTTGGCAAACCTTAACCTCCAAACCTGGGTTAGGACCCCTCAAGCCAAAAAATGGTTATGTTGCTAGGACCAGGAGCATTTTGAGAGAGAGATCAGGTAATGCCACGAAGCCATTGGTGACCTGAGAAATTGGAGATCAAAGACTGGTTCAAAAGACAGATTCAGGAGTTTTCTGTAAAAGAGAATCGCAGCACGAAGCTAACAGCTGAGAAGTGGAAGAATAAATACATTTTCACTGAGGTATATGAAATTTTCTTCGTAACATTTGCACACGAACTTTAGGAGTGGTTAGCCAGTCTAGTAAAATTTCAGACGTGCTAGAAGGACGATCAGGTTATGTAGTGGACTCCAGAATTGATTCAACAGTTGGAGAAAGCTGACAACACAATCACTCGGACTGTAGATCACTGGGTGGATAGTGTGCTAGGAGGATTTGTAACAGAATTCGCAGTCAATTAGTTGGCATCCTACTCTGAAGCAGAGCGAAGATTCTTCAAGGGGTTCTGAGGTAAGTTCTTACGAACATTATCGCTGCTAATTAAAATATTACTGTGCGAAAAAGGAATTTTGTGTAGCCACACCAAATGAATAACCTCTGATCAGGGTGAGAGTACAACATGAAGTGGTAAGTACTACCGAGTCAACCAAGAAGGGGATAGATCCATCTACAACCCATTAGGAGAATCGGTTGCGCACGCAGGAAGTAGTCCTCTGGCTACACCACCTTCGAGTCAACATAAGGACAAGAACTCACCCACCCCTCCGCCACCACTGGAAAAAGATATGGCCACACACATGAAGCTGCCCACCTTCAAGGGTGTAGGAGACGAAGATATGGACCAATTTTTGTTTGTATCGGAATCAGTATGGACTACGCAGAATGTGGCTAGTGATGCTATAAAGAGGGCGTAACTATCCCTAGAATTTGAGAGGAGGGCCTTGGATTGATTCATGGGGTACGTAGGCCAACATGTAGATCCATCAATAAAAGAAATTAAGGATGCTTTAAAACAACAGTTTTGGAAGCCTAAGTCTTACTCTCAAATAGTGGTTGACTTGAAATACTTTAAACAAGGACCCACTGAGTCGGTATGGGATGTTGATCAGTGGCTAAAGAAGGTTATCAGAGAGGGGGAATTTCAGTATGATGATAGACAACACAATGAATGGTTCATCGCCATGCTATTACCTCACCTGCGTGGACCTATGGGTCAACAAGCAATTGAAACGCAAGAGAAAGCCTTGGAGATTACTCTGAAGCTAGAAGCTGCGCCAAGGGACGATGCCCAGTTTGGGGTATAGTAGATCCAGGGACAGCTAGAGGCAATGCACCTCGAGATCCAGAATTTGTGGAAGGAGAAAGGAAAAGAGGCTAGCCTAGATGTATGGTGCATAAGATGCAGGGTGTCTAGCCACACCAAGGATCGTTGTCCTCTGTTGGCGGACTACATGCAGGCTGGGGGGCCCAACCCATTGCGTCCTAAAGAGGCTGTGAGACCAAGCGGTCCAACGTTATGGTGCATTGTCTGCCGCGTAGCTGGGTTACATGATACCAACCACTGTCCCCGTCTTGGTGCTTACGTTCTAGAATTGAAGCAACAATGGTGTCGATTCTGCTCGTCTGTGGGACATGATGAACATAATTGTCGGACCTATGAATTAATGATAGACCAAGGAAACCTATAATAGGGTACAAGCTGACCCTTCTTTGCCACTATCTCCCTCAGGTAGAGGAGGCTCCCCAGCCAGGGGTAGTGGAGGGGGGAGAGGCGGAAGCATAGGTCGGGGAAGAGGGTAATTGATTTGTTACAACTGTGGAGAAATAGGGAACTTTGCAAGGGACTGTCTGAACCTTGCATGAAAATCTTGTTGATATTTTAGGCATTTAGATCATGTGATCGAAGATTGCCTAGTACTGATAGCAAAAATGAAGGAAAAACAGAAGACACCAACACAAAATGTGCAGAGGGTTAAGGCGAAACCGCGTGATGAGGGACCAAGTATTAATGTCATAACACACAATGGCATGGCTACTGGAGGAGCTACGGAGAAAGCTGTAGCTGAACCCCCTATCCGAAAAGATACTATCAAGTAAGAAATCTTAGACCTACAAAAAGAGAAAGAAGCTTTCATCGAAGCTCGCAAAGACTTTACCAAGGGTGAGGCATATACTTCCAAGGCCCCAACAAACCTAAGAGCAGACGACGAAGTTAAACCATTCCTACAGGCATGTATGAAGCTGTTATGCAACCAGAGGGCAGTATAAAATATGCAAGCACTGATGGACAGTTGCGCGGAAAGAACTGACCCTCCCGTAGAAGTTAAAGATGTTCAAAAACTGTACAAGCATAAGAAATGTAATGTTGGGTATGTGGTATATTCTTTCCATGACTAAGCACGCGCGGGGGGCGGGGGTAAAAGGGGGGGGCGATAGCCCCCCCTTTGCGCTGGGCGTAATGGGGGGGTCACAGGGGGGGCGGTAGCCCCCCCTGTCGAGGTCCGGGGCAGCGCCCCGATGAAAATTTTTGGTCCTTAATTTCTAGTGGGCGGTCTGCGCCCATGGTTTTGTGCATGGTTTTGCACATGATTTTGGGGTACGATGGTTTTCGGCCCCTTGTATTTTTGTAGATCCAGTCAAGGGAACTACGGTTATGTTCTAATCCAAGGTTAATGGATTAGGGTTTATGTATGCTTCGGCATGTATATATATGTTTTGTAACACTAAAAGGAATATAATGAAATATCAAGCTAGTCGTCCCGATTTGGGATTCAAGGGGAAAATATCTGTGTTTATTTGTTTTATGTTTTATGCTCTCGTTATTGTTTATTTTCTATTTTAAGATTCGTGTGTAGATAATTTCTGTTCAGGGTTAAAACCTACACGCACTGGGTGGGAGATGCGGCTAACAGCGCAAATCAACGACTATGAGATAGATCAGGTTATCCTGGACATGGGATCAGATGCGAACGTCCTTCCCAAGAAGACATGGTAGAGGATGGTAGAACCTAAGCTGGAATGGTCTACTATATAGCTATGCATGGTTAACCAATAGAAGAACATACCATTGGGGAGACTATGAAAGATTATGGTAGATATCGCAAGGGTTAAGGTACGTGCAAATTTTGAAGTAATTCAAATTGTGGAGGATGTAGACCCTTATCCTACACTCCTGGGACTGGACTGGGTGATAGAGATGGGAGGCATTATAAACTTAAATAACAGGAGCATGGTTTTTTTAAATGAGGGTACGAGAATGATAGTTCCTCTAGACCCTGCGGAAGGAGAGTGGTATACAGAACTGATGCGCGAAGAAGACGACGTGGATCATATTTATAAAATTACCGCCCGGGATGAGGATTGGATTAATCCTAAAGTTGATGGTGTGCTTTGTTGGGAAAAAGACAGTGAATGCCTCTTTGACTCTGACGGGGAAATTAAAAATTGGCAGAATCGGTTACATGACGTATCTGCACTGTGATGTCTTATGATCATGAAGCGCTTCCGGTGTATCTCCTCAGAGGTAAGACAATTGCCCTACTTTGATGGTTCTGGTAGTATTAGAATTTTTTTGCAAACATTTGAAGCCGAAGTTCCAAGAGAGTGAAGAATTTGGGCGCTTAATCTACAAATGCGCACAACTCCTGTACGGTGGTGGGAAACACATAAGGGGACGTTCCAAGATTGGGAGGAATGTCGCGATATGATGATCCTACGGTTTGAACCCCCGGTTCACCTACGCGTAAACACTTTCCTTGCCCCAGGAGACCCATTCAAGCACTTGTCTATATGAACAGAGGAATGGTGTGAAAGGACTACGAGCAAATGGGTCCACCTGTTCATTCATGCCTTGGGGCCAATCCCCACCGCATGGTATTTAGATGCAGAGCTACATCAACGCGCCCGCCACTGGGAAACCATGAAGGATGAGTTTGTGGGGACTTTCGGGTTAATAGGTGGACTTGAGGCACTCGACGAAGCCCTACAGGATATAGATGCCTTAGTATTTGATTAATCATGCCCTCATGTGGAGTAAGGGGCACCAGCTTGGGATACGCAGATGCAGGATATTGTTAACTATCGCAATATATCAATGGAGGAATGTGATGAAGATCCGCGAAATGTCACTATACTAGAATCAGAGGGAGAATGCACAATGGCTGGACCCCCACTACAGACCTTCGATGTGACCAAGCCCCTGAAGCTAAGGGAGATGCACATTGGAATAGAAGAACAACCTAAGCTTGGTAAAAGTAGCAGAGCTTCTCACAAAGTACCAGGACTTGTTTCCTATGAAATTCTTAGAACTCATGGGTATTACAGGGGACCTTGGGGTCATGCACATTATTATGAAGCTAGAAGTGCACCCAGTTAAGCAGCGAACTTATCGATTGAACCCCAAGTATAAGCCAAAAGTCCGGGAAGAAATCGACAAAATTCTAGCCGCAGGTATCATCAAACTAGTGGAACAGTCAAGTTGGGTAAGCCCTATGGTGGTCCAGGAGAAAAATAAAAAGGGAAAAATAAGAATCTGTGTTGACCTGCGTAAATTGAACAATGCCTGCATACACGATCCCTTCCCTACGTCGATTTCTGATGAAATTTTTGATAGTGTGGGAGGGAAGGAGGCGTACTCATTCAATGATGGGTTCTCAGGCTACCATCAGATCCGGATCGCACCTGAAGATCGTAGCAAAACTACATTCACTACTGAATGACGATCCTTCCAGTACACTGTCATGCTGTTCGGGCACAAGAATGCCCCTGCCATCTTTTCGCGGGTGGTGGTTGCAGTATTCAAGGAGTTCATCCACAAGTTCTTGGAGGTGCATTTTGATGATTGGATAGTATTTGGGTTGGTAAAGAAGCACATCTCCAACCTGCACTTGATGTTGGACGTTGGCAAAAAACAACCAATTTCCCTAAACATCAAGAAGTGCATATCCAGTGTACCGTTTGGGATCTTGCTAGGTCACATAGTCTATCGGCGGGGGTTGATGGTTGACCTAGCCAAGGTCGCGGTTATCATCTGCTTAGCAGTCCCTACAACTAAGAAACAGCTTCGCTCGATTCTTGGACACACAGGCTACTACAGGTAGTTTATTCAAGGGTACGTACTGATCACAGCACCAATGGAAAAGCTGCTGAAAAAGGATGTATCATGTTTTTGGGATGACGAGTGCCAGAAGAGTTTTGAGCTACTTAAGGAAAAGATGGTCTCTGCACCTATGCTCATATTTCCTGATTGGGCGAAGGTTCTCCATGTCCATTTCGACGCTTCAGGAATCTCCCTAGGAGTTGTCCTCATGTAGCTCGGCGAAGGGGAAATTGACCACCCGGTTGCATTTTCCAGTAGAAAACTCTCTAGTGCGGAGCGTAACTACTCCACTACTGAATGCTAAGTGCTAGCCATGGTGTATGTCCTGCAGAAATACCAACACTATCTATTGGGAGGGCACTTTAAGATGTTCATAGATCACTCAGCTTTGAAATACCTGGTGAATAAGACTGTGTTGGGGGGGAATATTTGTCGATGGCTACTGCTATTTCAAGAATATGAATTTGAGATCCTCGTGAAGCCAGGGAAAATAAATGTGGGGTCGGACCACTTATCCCGAATCAAGAGTGGTGAGGAATTGACCAACCTAGAAGGAGGACTGCCCGATGCACAACTATTTGCTATTAAGGTGGTTTATGCGCAATTTGCCGATATCATTCACTTCTTCACTGTGGAGGTGGCACCTGCAGAATATTCGATTCAACAGAAAAAAGAGATAGTAACCCAGGAAACGGACTTTACCGTCATCCCGGGCCACTTGTATAAGTTTGGAGCTGATGAGGTACTATGACGATACATTCTGGAGCATGAAAGGTAGGCCATCTTGTTGAATCCTTACTTAAACTGAGAGGGGGGGGGTGAATCAGTTTAACACGTACATAAGCTTTTTAAATTTTTCATCAACTTATTTACAACTTAATTTTATAACCAACTTTAATATCTGAACAGTCTTAATATGTTGCAGCAAGTATTAAATTAATGTGACACCAAACTTATTATAAGAGTAGCAAACATTAAGTAGATTGGGTAGATCATATCAACACATAGGCAACACACATAGAGACAACAGATATAAGTGGAAACCCATAAAGGGAGAAAACCACATCTTATTATTGTTGTGATGCAAAGGCAAGCTCCAACTCCCTCTCACCACTGTTTTTCTGCAGGCACCAACCTACAGGAGGCTCCAACCTCATTCAGCTACAATTGACAACTATCAAGCTTCAACTTGATAGGGAAGCTCCAACTTCCTCAATTTACCAAAAGAAATGGTTGTTGATTTACCTCAGATATTAGGTCTGTTCTGTAGCATCTCTTTCTGCTCCTCTCTTCCTTGTCTTCTTTGCCTCAATTTTCCATACTCTGCATTTTCTATCCTTACTCTCTCTAACATCTCTATTCATATCAAGATGATATTATTTATAGAGATTTTCTTATGACTGTCTGTATTCCTCAGGGAATTCGAAATGAATAGCCATACCTCTTAGCCCTCTGCCTTCTCATTTATTTTCCAGCTCAGTCAGAAAAATATAGATGTATGTACTAATTTTAATATTACAGTGGGAATTTTGTTTTCTTCCAGAGACTTTCCAATGCATCACAAACAATATAAACCAATAAAAAAAACGTATACGTTCAGTTACAATGAGGATTACAAATCAACTTATTAAGTTTTGGATCACTGTGTTTGTCCTTTTCGGCTGTGTTTGATCTCTTGTTCACTGTCGCAGTGTAACTGACATATATATATATATGTAACTGTGCTTTTCATATATCGCAATTCAATTCTCGGCATGATAATGAAGTGTTTTTAACATAAAAACTACCCCTTTATGTTACGCAAATCAATTCAAGAAGAACTTAAATAAAAGAACTTTTAATACTTAAAATTCCCTTTCGGGCCCACTCGCCAAGCTTGTTTTATTCTCCGATATGATGTATCACCTTTTCAATATTTCCGATTGCGATTAATTGCAATCGCGACTTCCATTTATATGTTCCGATGCTCTGCTCCTTCTCCGATGCGATCAATCACTGTTCACTTTGAAATGCCGATGCGATGTATCACCTTTCGAATATTTCCGATTGCAATTAATCGCAATCGCAACTTCCATTTATATGTTTCGATGCTCTACTCCTTCTCCGATGCGATCAATCACTGTTAACTTTGAAATTCCTATGAAATGAATCGCTCCGACGTGATTTAAGTCAGAATTCAAATAGATATAAGTCTCATCGTTTATAAGTTAATCGGTTCCGCTGCTTCAATCGGAACTTTGTTAATATGTTCCTCTGCCATTATTTTCTCCGGTGTGATACTCGAGGGTCCCACCATGTGGTACTTCGTTTGTTTTAAAACCAAGCGATAGAACCTTTGGTTCTTTTGATCTCACGCTCAATAATATAATACATATGCTTTGTATTATACCTTTGGTCCCTTTTCCATAAAGCGCTACATATAAATATATATATATGCTTTGGACCTTTTTATATAAGGCGCAACATATGTAACGCGCTGCATATATATAAGCTTCCGCTTCAGCTTTAATGTATCCTCCAGCTTGGGCTAAGATTCTCAGAATTTTATGTAGGGGGTCCCACACTTAATATACAAGCATATCAACCCATCAGCATTTTCTTCAATGGTTAATTACTAACCATTAACGCAATACTTCAACTGGGCCCACCGCAACTTATATCACATATACAATGTTTTATATGTCTTGTATTATAATCTTGCTACTCATTTAATACAACGCTCACACTATATTGAAGCCTTTTGTGATATTTCATACTCTCCATACTATATTCGCGTATACTACCTCCTCCATCATATTTCAACCATTATACCATGTAATTCAACCTGCATTCGGCCCATTATATATATCAACATATATTAATATAAGTTATAACCTCCGCCTATTCATTAACTTTCACAACACGGAATACACAATCATTCACATAATACTTTGGCTCCGCAGATCTGACTGTAGGACCCACATCCTTGGTTCTCTTCCCCTCACCTTCACCTTTGATCGGACGGTCAATTTGCTCTTGTGCACCAACTGAGCTTTGGACCCCCGTCCAATGGACAACGCGCAATATCGCACAACTTAAATGCTCACTTCATAATTCTCCCAACTCATGCGAAAAAGGTTGTATTTGGAAACCGCCTGAGGACACGTGTCCTTCAATGACATATATCGCGTTCATTTTGGTAATATAGCTTACCACTTCAATTCTTGCGCGAACCCATTGGTTTTTGAGTGCCTGTTTACTGTTCACACTTAGGGTTCCGCTTACATTCATGGTTCCGCTTCAAGAAAAGAAACGACGTGCCTTAATTATATACATATACTTATAATCTCTGTTCAAACTATAATATATATAAACCCTTCTTGATTTCATTATATACCTTTCTTCAGCACTTTGATATATATGAACCTTGTTTCATTTCTATTTTAATATAACGCTATCATAAGGTTTAACACCTGACTGTATTAGATTTTTATTGCAAAACGCTTGGTTCCATTACCCTCAAGGTTCTGTCTCTGCTTGATCATTTTGTTGTTTTTTTACTACTCTGCCTCTGTTGCTCGACCGTTTCATCTCTGTCTCGTATTCCCCCGTCTCCCCGCCTCCGTTGCCTCGCCTCCTCTGCCCCGTCTTCCGTCCCCCGCGTCCTCTCGCCGTTCGACCGTTTCTATGTTGTCTCCGACGAATCGCTTTCTTATCTTTTTGTTTTCCTTTTTTTGTCTTTGCCTTCGCCGCTTTGCCATCAATGACAACATTTCCAACACATCTTGGCAGAAGCCCATGACGAGGTAGCAGGAGGTCACTATGCAGGGAAAGCAATGGCACAGAAGATCTTGAGAGCTAGGCTATGGTGGCCACACTGCATAGTGATTCTCATGTCTATTGCAAAGCCTGTGACACATGCCAGAAAACAGGAAGACCATCACGCAGAGACGAAATGCCCTTGCAGCCGCAGATGGCCCTGCAAGCATTTGAAAAATGGTCCATCGACTTCGTCGAGCCCATCAACCCCCCAGGTAAGAAGACAGGTGTCCACTACATCATCACCGCAACTGAATATGTAACCATATGGGTTGAAGCGCAAGCTATGAAGGATTATACTGCAGACACTACAACGCAGTTTATTTTTGAGCATATCCTAACCAGGTTTGGCTATCCCAAGGTCTTGATGAGCGATAGAGGTACGCATTTTTTTAATGAGACAATCCTGGCTTTGACTGAAGAGTTTCGGATACACCACGCCAAAAGTACCCCATATCACCCGTAGGCGAACGGAACTGTGGAAGCTTTTAATAAAATTCTGGAACAGGCGCTGACCAAGATCTACCATGTTGAGCAAAGTGATTGGGACGTGCACATCTCGTCAGTCCTTTGGGCTTATCTAACCACATGTAAGAAGTTGACTAGGAAAACACTATTTCATATGGTTTATGAAAAGGAGGCCATTATGCCCATGGATTATATTGTTCCTAGCCTATGCATCGCAGCCTTTACGAACATGGCGGAGCCCAATATCATGAAGGAGAATTTAGTGCAACTCGTGGCCTTGGAGGAAGATCGATTCATTGCTAATTTCCATCAACAAGTTCAGAAGGCCGAGGAAAATGGCATGATCACCATATTCAGAAAAAGACCTTCATGGAGGGAGAATTGGTCCTGTTATATGATAGCTAGTTTGAGAAGCACCCAGGGAAGTTCCAACAGCACTGGCTCAGTCCCTACATGGTAAAGGAAATCACTGATGGAGGAGTTGTCCGGTTAGCTACACTGTGTGGTGATATGATACCAGGATATGTGAATGGCAGTTGGCCCAAACTATACCGAATCAAATCACTATATGGTCGGAGTAGCTGTATGGGGTGGCATACGCATAGGCAGGAGGACAAACGCAGGTAGGTTTGTTGTACACACAGGGGTCGATCGTAGTTCTGGAATCCTGGAGAGGTGCGTTGGGAGCACAGGTGTTGATCGCAGGTCTACCAGCTTGAGGAGGTGCGCTGGGAGCGCAGGGGTAATACAAAGCTACGAAAACTAGCCGTTGGAACAGTCAAACTAGGTAAAAAGAAAATTTCACCGCTGGAAGGAGCGGGCGACCGGCAATTAATGAAAAGATTTTTTACCGTTTACTTGATGGTAAGTTTTAGATAAACTTCACCCAACCGTTGGTCACCACCCAGGGCTATAAAAGCGGAAGGGAAGCTCATAATAGGCTTCCGTGTATTCTGAACAACTTGTGTCTTGCAATTTCTGGTAACTATTGTACTCTGTTCATGTTTGGGCATGCTACCCCCTCTGATAGTAGCAACCCTGAGTTCATCTTCCGCGCAAGAATGGCTGCACCCAATCCCGCTGAATCTTCGTAGACTATGGCCTCAACAGAGAAGACGGAGAAAGAATCTAATGAAATACTAGAAGTCATCCCCGAGTGGAGGAATGGAGGAGGTAAAGGGAAAGGCCAGGAGCAAGGGTAGGAGAAGGCTGAAAAATGGGCCAGAGGGAAGCCATGTACCTCCCCTTAGAATTTGAAGTCCCCCCGAAAGGTGCCCCAGGCACGTTCGCCTAACCCATCGAAGAGACCTCTGTCTACTTAGGAAGAGGCATGGATCGCTGAACCAATAAGCTAGCTACCACCCTATGTTCGGCCTCACATGTCCTTAGTGTGCACACCCAACAATCTCGATGGGATGCACACCTATCTACAAATGCCTCTGATTCCGGGCGAGGTCCCCATCATTGGCGAGTCCTTTGGCAAGCTCCACATGGTCAAATTTGACGATCATGACCTTGCCAACCTAGAGGCCTTCCCAGAATTAGCACTAGAGTTATATCTTGAAAGGGTATTGGAGGATGATTTCCTCAAGGTAGTTCCATGCCGTTGGCAAGCGGATTGATTGGTTCTGGGTTACTAAACCTACTACAGATGCCTCACTTTGGCCACTACAATATCACTGATAGAATTGTGCGACAGCAGCTAGCTCTTGTCCATGACGGCTGCTTGTGGATCCAGGACTACATTCCCATTGATGCAACACTCATTCACAGTATTAATGGTCTTCCCATGAACGGGCTGAATCCCATGGAGCGCGTCAGTAAGAAATATGAGCAACAGATCGCTGATAAGGTGTGTGATGATTACCACATTGAACGGAATACTAGGGAGTTCATAATCAACACTATCAACGACCCCAGTGTGCACATGGTTACCTTGTTGTTAGCATGCAAAATGATGTGCAAGTGACAGATTGCCACAGTCCCCGCATATGTCATTCAGTTAGCTGGCCGATACAAAAAGGGGTCTACTTCAACTGGTCCCAGTTCCTGTATAATGAATTTCTGGAGAACGTGCGCGAAGCCCAGGATCATGGAAGGGCATTCTGCTACTCCTGGTTGTTGCTCCTCATCACGTTGGTCGCATGGGAAGCCTTGGAAGATTCGGTCCTCCCTGAGCTTGAGCCAGATATGTGCGAAGGGGCGTGGTATGCGAATATATGGGATTCGAAGGATGAGAAGTGCATTGAAGATAATAAAGTCTTCTGGGTCCTATTTTAGAGTGGGCTCGTAGCAGCATTCCACTCCCACTGTGCTTGTCACCAACAATCTATGACAAGTATAAAAGCATCGCAGCGTTCCAGGTTACGATGCACAATGTGTAGATCTAGGGCCGTAAGGATCCAACGTGGGTATCGCTTCCATATATGGTTGGTGATGAGGAGATTGATCGTCTTATTGCTACTTTGCCTCCACACTGGAAACTGGGCTTCAAGTCGGGTACACAGGACACTGCAGGTACGAGTGCCAAGAAGACCACCCCTCCAGATACCACCAAAGACATAGAAGGACATGGAAAGGATGCTAAGAAGGGTGTGAAGTAGGAGTCACAGTAGAATATGGGCATGGAGGGTCTGGATGCGCAGGGTACCAACTCCCCGCATGGTACGAAATGGACTAGTGACCCTATTAAATTCCAACACAAGAAACGACGGGCTACAAATTCTAGGAGGGAGCTTGAAGCTACCTTAACTGAGGAGGATTTGTAGCATATCGCAGATGCGATCACCCTCGCTTCAGAAGACTGGTGGCTTGCTTTGGAGGAGCAGTAAAAGGCCGCAGTCACGACCTTACAGTCCGAACTACAGGCTCTGCAGCTCAAGGCCGATACTCTGCAAATGGGCGTGGTACAAGCAAGGCTGCCTCTAGCAACCCGCACGAAAGTGATCTCAGCAACAAAGAGCCGGCCCTGCCCCTTGCTAGGCATTTCATTCATCTTGAGCTTGCCTACAGTATTTGCGCAAGTCCAGGCCTATGTAGAAGTGCAATTGGATTTGGCCTAGCTTCCGCATGAAGTGCTGCAGGCCCTCCACACATCCCTCTTCGAGGAGATCCAGCATAGAGACTGCCAAGCGCATCAGCAGCTCAGCACAGCTGAGTAGACAATCATAGAAAAAACCACCAAGGTGGCCTAGGTGTAGGCTACATATACCCTTGATGCCATGCAGCAGACCGAGTTGGAACGACTAATCAATAGGCTATGCACAGATGTAAATGAGGATATCCCGGCTACTGCCACCCCCTAGGCCAAGATTGAAGGACTGATTGCAGCCCTAAAGGCCTCTAGGACTGAGATCTAGACTGTCAAAATAGAGATGGAGCAACATATTGTTGCGTTGCAGGCCAAATTGCAGCCATAAAATCTGCCTGAGGTACGAGCCAAGAGAGTTGCACTGGTCACCGAATCCACGAATGTCATTACCACTTAGATTTCTCAAGGTGCATAATTGTTGGAGACATTTATGCAGTTGTGGTCTATGGTGTAGCGCGATCCTCTCATGCGTGAATTCACCCAAGATCTGCGCCAGAAGGAAGCAGAATTTGAGCAATTGGAAGCTACTATGCCCACTTTGGTTCCCGCTCAATGCCTGGCATGTCTGCGAACCATCCATGCGCTCAAAGATGACCTGGAGGCGCTTTGCCACAAGAAGAAGGTGATGAGTGATCACCTCAAGCCGTGGGCCGATGAAGCCCTCAAGCTATCTCAGGAAGTGGATATCGCAGTCAAGCTACTAAATCAGACCCTGGAAAGTGTCACTGCGCCTACCAAAGGCCCAACCTCGCAGAATTTGGTGGACATTGCACAGAATGATGTCGTGCAGAGCGAAGGAGTGTTGCCCCCACTCGTCGATGCAATCAAGAAGCTTCAGGTGAAGATGAAAACCTCACGGCTGCTGTGACTTAGGATGAGTCACAAAATTGTGTTGGGGTCCTGTTGGAGCGGGGCTCCCTAAGCTGCAATTTTTGTATATTTTTGTAGTAATTAGTTTAACGCAAGGGTTTTGGGGTGCGTCAAAGCCCCCAAACGTATTGTAATGGGTCAAAGGGTAGACCTAGAGTCCGCAAACCATGGTTTGTGGACCACATGATAGCGTACGCTAAGTTGATATAAATAGGTTGATAGTTTGAGTCTAAAGGTAGGCAAGAATTAAGATTGATGCTATGTGCGAACTGTTGAGATCTTTATAGGGTTGTTTTGGGTAAGGACTCCTGATGGCTATGTGCGCAGAGATCCTCAGTCTTGCTATGTGCGGACCCCGCTAGGCTGTGTGCGTGGGCCGTGTTTTGGGTTGTAATTGGGTTTTTAGATGTTGATGAATGTGGAATATATTTGAAGTATATTTTTGGTATAAGCATAGTTGTGATTATAATGTTATGTTATTATAATTGCTGAAGCGCACGTGGATGCGAATGTATTTATCAAATCTGTTAATGATAGTAGCTTTGTTATGGTTAAGTGTTGATTATACTGTTAAAAGCCTACGAATAGACTCGTTCTGTGTGAACCTGATAGTAGCAATGTCGACCTACCTTAATTACCTTCTCTCTCCCAGGGTGCGGAAACCTGGTTCGAGCACCCTCCCATGCTACTTCGGGTGAGACCTTGGCCTGTGAAAGTATGTCATTGCCGAAAGGGCCAGTAGTATAGGTGTTTGTTGGAAAACCTTAACCTCTGAACCTTGGTGAGGACCCCTGAAGCCAACAAGCCTAAATCTCATGAGCATCCCCTCGCCCCACCTAAGTAATAGATATGAAGCTTTGAAGTCCTTGGAGGCCGAAGTCATAGATGAATAAGATCAACTATCAACTAAATTCTAAGCATATTTATAAAATCTCTCCTTCAAATAAGAAGGAAAAAGATGCCAATTTGGAGGAAGAGAAGGGGTCAAGCTCACATCTTCTTCTCCTTCCTATTCAGAGGTTATAAAAAGAAATAATCTATCTTCCTCTCTATAGACGAGAAGTAGAAAAATATTAAAGCAAAGAATCCCAGTAGGAGTTTGATTTCCATTAAATCTTAGAATAAAAAATGTATACCCTCCTGTGAGAGCAATTTGTAAGAATCTACTCCTTTTCTCAAGTAGCACTTCACTAAATTCTTAGAAGGTCTAATAGTGGATATTGCCCCTTCTTTTATTGGAGTAAAAAGTTTTCCGTACTTCAAATTCATATTACACATTTTAAGTTTGATTAATACAAAATTTGTTTTCTAATAAAAAAATATTAAAAATATAAATATTTGAATTGAAAATTTAATAAATTTATAGATGAATGATTTAATGATAATAAACCCCCCACACACATATATATAAAATTTTAAAATTTTCATTTATATTTAAAATAAAAATTATAATACAATTATCTAAAATATATTAAAAACATCTTCAATATATTAAAATAATAATTATTAAAAATATATATATATATATATATATATATATATATATATATCTAAACATTATTACTAACGATGCTTTAAGTTATGATGTGAAACCTACTTTACACGATAATTTTTCAAAATACAGAGTACATCTAGTTGACAAAACATGCATGCATTTTTATGTAATAAAAATAAATAAATAAATTACTTTCATACTTATTGTGTTTGATACTTAATCTGTTTATGTTGGATATTATTAATTTTGAAACCTACTTTATACGATAATTTTTCAAAATACAGAGTACATCTAGTTATAAATGACAAAAACACGCATGCATTTTTATGTAATAATAATAAAAAAAATTACTTTCATACTTATTGTGTTTGATACTTAACCTATTTATGTTTGGATATTATTAATTTTGATAAGTGTAATTTATTTTTGGTTAAATAAATATATTTTTTTGTATTAAGTTTATTAGAAATATAACAAAAAATTTGCGAAATTATAAGTTGGGAAACTTTATATAGTTTAAATGTTCCAGAAACAAAATTCAAAACATTAAATTAATTTGTACATTTAAAACTTAGTTTTAAATAATTAAAATTTATGGTTAAATTATAATGAAAAATATTAAATTTAGAAAAATTAGATTAATCTTCTTAACATATATTTGCATTTCTTTATTGTATTTATTTAATATTTTTTAAATTTTATATAGTTTTTTATCTTGTGATTAGTTAGTTACTTAATTATAAGTTTCATTATTTTCCAAATGATTGGACTAGTTTTTGTGTGTGTTTTTATTCCACAATAAAACTTTATTTTTTTTACCCATAAATTAATAAAAAAACAAATTTTAATATATAATAAAATAAAACTATTTAATATATTATTTTCATTTTATCATTACTCATATATTTTATATATATATATATATATATATATATTACATTTTAACTTTTATTATATTTTTTTTCTATTTTTCAATCTAAAGAAAAAAACAAAACTAAAATATACCTTCCAATTGAAAATCATATTCTTTGAAATAAAAAAGAAAGTACCTAGTAACTTAAAATGATATTCTTTATTAATACTAACCCTATTAAAGAATTAACAATACCAACGAAATTAATTTGAAAAAAATAAATGCAATAAAAAGATAAGTGAATACTGCCCCTCACAACTACAATGTGCTTATAATGAAGAGATAGTCCATAGTAATAATTTAATAATTATTGTGTTGATTGGTGTTTTATAATTTAATATGGGAGAAATTTTGTACTGTTTTTAAATGAAGGTAAATTTTTTAATGTTGATTCAATATACGAGAGATGTTGTAATAATTATAAATAAGTAAATATTTAATTGTCAAATTAATATAAAATATATGTTTTAGTGTTTATAAAATAACGATTTATATTCGTAATTATTATATTTCAAAACATCATATTTAAATATAATTATCAAGCATATAAAAATTTAATATTTATATTAACCTTTTTCTCTAAGTTACATATATATAAAATTAGCTAGTATATGTATATCATATGAAATAAACTAAATTAAAAAAATGTAGCTATATATAGTATAGTTTTAATAAAATTAAAACTAAGAATATTTCTATATCTTAATGTAGGATACACAAACTCGAAACAAACTCAACAATATATTAATGAATGTCTCACAAAGAATGATGTACAATGTGTACATATAAATGCATCAAGAAACCGTTGACTTAGTTCCCTAGTTTTCTTGGACTTTAATAACCAATTACCCTATCAAAAACTAACCCAAGGATTAGTTGTGTAACATTCCCCCTTTAATCCGAAGAGATATCCCAAAGTCGAAGAATGAGAGCTGAAAATGCAGAAATGCATCTCAGACAGAGTTGATTGTCTCTCAGAAATGGTTTTTAAGGATAACCAAAAATCAAGGTGGGAGAAATCGAGGTCTCAATCAACACCAATTCTGAAACCTACATAACAGTTCTTACAACAACAAAAAATGTGGTTTTAAGGTGACCACAAACTCTGGAACTATCACAGCAGTTCCTTGAACAATTATGAATCTTGAAGTGCTCGCTCACAAACAACTCAATCAACTGAAATCTCACAACTCTAGCTCTAACTAGTATAGGTTGTGGCTCAAGATGTGGATCTCTAACTCAAGCTCACTTGACATCTTGAACTTAAACTTGTAGCAGACCACCAAAAAATCCCTCCTTGTCAGATACAAGGTGAGAAGTATTCTTCATCACTGCAAGGTTTGTCAACACTCTCGAACAAATCCTTCGATATGATATATAGATATTCTTGGCTCCTTTTGACCATTCCTAAGAAGCAATCCATCCAAAATTTTTCTTATCCATTGCAGTACTCTTCTTTCTAGAAAATCTCTTTGAATGATGATTGTGCTTTCCACAATGCTCACATGGGTGAAGATAAAAACATCGATATTTCACATGTCCAACTCTATTACACTTTTGGCATCTATAACCTTGTTCTGGAACAACACCATCCAAAATTCCTGCACTTCAAAATTGTATTGTTTGAGAAAAATATGGAATGTGAAAAGATACATTCAGAATATCATTTTTATAACCCAAACCAGTTTTGTGTTTATTTTGCATCATCTCTTCCCAAGATCTTATAACAAGTTTCACATTGGAAATTTTAGCTGCATCCAAATTTTCTCTTGAAATAGTTTGATCTATGCCTGACCGTAGATTAGAATTAGACTCAAAGAAAGTGTTGTTTTGAACAAACACCAATTCAGAATAACAATTTTTCTTCTCAAGTTCATCTCGCTGTAAGTGCGACTCTAGCTTCAAGAATTCAATTTTTATTTTAGCATTTTGAAAACATGATTGGATGTCAAAGAGCGTGTCTTTGGTGATTTGGACACTATTATTAACATTATATAGCATTAGATCGCTTAATAACTATAGAAAATCATTTAGTTTGACAATTTTCTCCAGTGCATTATCAAAGTAAACTTACAATCAACTAAGAAAAATGGGTGTTGGCTACCACCGAGAATGCACCCAATACAAATAAATTTACATTGATTTAACTGAGTGTTAGGTTCAACTGATCATGCACCCATCGATGATACACTTTTAATTAAACTTTGAAATCGTAACTTTAACCTTGAATCTTCAACTTTTTTATTTCAACATTAACAAATCATATCATGTAACAGACAACTTCGAAACTTCCCCTGAGAAGTCTATCCGGAGCAATACTAATGAGCCAATAAAAATACTTCCACTACAAATTATTTACTCCAACTCACTTTTGAATAGGTCAATTTTCTTATCTCCATCAAAATTCCAAACTTTAGAATAAACTTATCTCTCCAAAATTATAAACAAATTCCAAATTTTATTTATTTATAAAATAAAACGTCATTAAATCACAAAGTTTCAATAATAAAACTTTATAATCCCAACTCAAAATATGTTACTAACTTCCCCAAATATATTGGATCTGTAAAGAAAATTCCATTAAAAATATCAATTTTATCGACCTTTGGAACTTCCTGAAAAAACTAGCATACTTAACTCACGACCTACCCTTTCACTACATATTGTATTCCGCTGCATCACAACATTACTTTGTTCTTCATAATCCAAATTTGTCTCAGGGCTTCAAATACACAGATCTTCTCCATACCCAAACAATTTCACGCCATTTTACAAGTCCACGATCTCACACGTAGCACAGGCTGGCAATGCCAACTGCAACCTTCTGCATGGTCATGATTCAGCACATTTTTCGATCTTCTATTACAACGCTTAGATACTTGATATATGCATCATCCTCGATAGAGAAAGACAGAACACCTTCAAATCTCCTGCTTACGCACTCGTCTAATGTTGTAATTCCACAGGCAGGACGCAAAAGAAATGGTTGGATTATTGAGATAAATTCTGAATATCATGAATGAACAAAGGACTCAAATCTATGGCACCAAAGAAAAAGAAGAAAGACTTCATATGGAATAGTTTAATATCATCAATCAATTTAGGCATGATATCTTCACTGCCAACCCTTAAAGTTGAGATGTCTGCTAATATTAATATAGGTGTGCTGGTAGGCCACTACAAGTGAGAATCTCTACAAGGAGTGTCGAAGCTCAATAAATGAGAAGTCCTCTAATACAAACGACTTTGACTAAAAACTAAATTTTGGATTCCCAAAATCGTCCAGATCTCTCCTTAACAACGTACAGACAGATTAAAAGAAAAAATAAGTTCACTTCAAACCAAATAATCGACCAAAATTTCGTAGTCTTCGCCATACATGTGAGATCGTGTCATCATGTCAAACGTAAAAACCCTTGGAATTCATAAAATGTTCGATTCCATCTTGATGAACTTTCTAATTCATGGAATAACATCAGCAATACACCCTATATGTGACTCAACCTCAACAATTATCGCTTGTCTGTCCATGGAAACACTCGATGGTTTCATTACTCACTGTTTCTAATTTCACATGTCCAAGAAACTGAAAAAAGAGGGATATATATCCATGTATAACACATTGTATAATAACTCATCGAGCTATGCAGAAAAAGCAGAAATGATATCCATACAACCCACTACAATTTTCTATTGCATTGTGTAAAAAAGTGTTAGTAAAAAAATATTTTTATTACTTTACCAATGGAATATCGCCTTCACATATTGTCCGTATAGGATGTTCGATATTTGTTGCACTGGAGAATTTTGGGTTGACGGTTGTGTGAGCGGTGCTCAATTGAAATTTGCAGTCAATAGATTCTTTCATCAATTCGTAGTTCATTCACCGATCCCACCCATCCTTGTCGTTAGAGTCTAATTACCAGGACGAGGATCCCATGGTTAAATACCTAAGACTTTTCTTTATTATTCTCTATGGCAAACGACTGCGACAGTTCTTCAAATTCTAGGGCTTTATGACTGCAAGTTTACGAGTCCTCAATGCTCTAATGGCTCAACTCGCTCTAACAGTCTACCTTCCTCTCTTGCAACGCCGCTTTATTCTGTCGAGCACATTTGATGGAGCAAATTAACCTCGCGTCCACAAATTTGACAGGACTCTCTAGTATGTAATTCTTTGCAGTTGGCATTTCAACTTAAAACAATGGCATTGACCCCATAATCGATGTGGCACTACGACCTTTCAGACCACAAGAATTTACAACAATGGCCCTTACTAACTTGCTCTCTGTCGTTTTGCATAATTGAACCCCTCAACATTGCCTCCAATTAATAAACAAGGTAGTCAAGTCTTTGTAATCTGCATGCACTTTGATAGGATTTTTGGGTGTATCACGCTGCCATCATTCAATAATACTATTTTCAACCTGCGTCTATAAGAAGGCTACACAACCGTGGCTCATTCTAGAAGACTGAACATATTAACCATCTTCTTATTCAAGAGAGCATCTTATCCACTCTGACACCATTGTAAGACACACATGCTGGAAACAAACTCAACAATATATATTAATGAATGTCTCACAAATAATGATGTACAATGTATACATATAAATACATCAAGAAATGGTTGAATAAGTTCCCTATTTTTCTTAGACTTTAATAACGAATTACCCTATCACAAACTAACCCTAGTATTAGTTGTCTAAGAGTTAAATTTATATAAATATAAATAATTTGATTAAGAACTTGGATAGAACCATCCATCTACCAAAGCTTCAAGAAGAATCTAAGTAATTCAAGGTGTAAACATTTCTTCAAGTTTCTCAATTCAATTCCTTTTAGAGCTTAGTAGATCTGAAACTAAAATAAATCTATGCTACTAAATAACAAATATAATTAAAATTATAGTCCCTCAAATAAATTCCATGTGTACACCTCCAATACAAGCCTGCCATATATATATCAAATTGCTACTGCTGCAATGGTTTTTGAAAGATTAAATTTCAGATGAATCATTCCCTGTTTGTTGATTAATTATTTTAGTCATAGTAGTCGAGTATGGTTTTCATTGTTCTCCCATGTTCATCTAATAATTTTGCTGGAATGTGGGGAATGATTTTTTTGGGTATAGATTTTGATTTTTGATAGATTTTATATGCTTTTTCGAAAAGAAATTTTTAAATGTATAATTAAATTTAAATTTTGAAAAAAATTCTATAGATTAAGTGAATGATTTCAACAAATTTCTATTAAATTTGAGAAAATTTTGATAAAAAAAATATACCTAATTTTATAACAATTAAACTACAAATTTATTATAAAAATTATATATTTATACCAATTTTTTTTTTTAAATAACATTTATTATAAATATTAAATATTAATATTTCAAGTTTAGTGTATAATGAGATATTGAATTGAAAAAATGAAAAAGATAATAAAATTATTATTAATTCATTACTTATTTTTTAATATACATTCACAATATAACAAAAGAGGATGACTTTTATCCTTTCAAATCATGGTTTTCTCCAAAATTTAGTTTATCCATTAAAAAAAAATTAGATTACTTGTTTTCGAATTTATCCGTTTTTTTATGACATTATATAATTTAGAGATAATTTTATTGCATTTTGTTGGTGTTATGAAATATATGGAATTTTGGGTTTGGGGTTTGTCTTAAAATTATTATTATTTGGTTAGGAATTCATTTTTCTTGAACATAAGGAAATAAATTAATTACTCAAATAGTAGGACGGATCAATGGGAAAATCCAGTTGACATAATTTTTTTTGAATAATTGTAATGAGTCATGCTTACATTCACAAATAATATTAGTGATAGTTATTCTCATAATTTTCTTCATTCATAAATTTCACCACTAATTTATAATAAATTTTCCCACTATAATAATAATAATTAACTATGTAAAATTTGAGTTTTGTTTGATTTTATTTTTATAATATAATTCATTTATAGATAAATATTATATATATATATATATATAGAAAATTCAAATTATAATATTATAATAATTTATAAATGTTAACCATTTAAAGAATAAAAATTACTTAATTATTTTGAATACTTATATTTATTTTTTTGTCAGTCAAAGTCTAGATTATATTATCATATTAGAAACAAATTTACAATAGGAGCCAGCATGGTTGTATTACATTCAGGAAAAGCAGAAGGCATGCAGTTCCTAGAAGGACTTGGGTGCTTTCCAAGGCATTCGGTGCTCTTGCTTATTTTCCGCACAAAATTACAAAATAAAAATACCAAAACTATCATCATGGTGGAGGGTGCAGTGGCCCTGCCATAGGAGATGTGAAGAAACGGTCCTAATTGTGCATATGATATCTGATATGATCCACTTGGGTCTCAAGAGCTTGGAGGTGGTCTTGAGAGTGCATCATAAAATGACACAAACTCTCCAGAGCTTCGAGGGTCTCATTTTGCAAGATTTGAACAACATTAATGTAGGGTGTCCAAGGGTGTCCAAGTTGAGCTTCTTCATGCAGGGTGTCCAAGTTGAGCTGGATCTGAGCAGAAATGGCTTCAAGGTTGGTCGGAGCCTCAACCTGGCCTGGCGATTGAGACGGATAAACTGCCATGGCCACTACCCGATTGTTGGCTCTCAGTAGATTCTGAGTGGGAGCTCGAGTCCCTGGGTACCTGGTGGTTGTCCATGCCACGTCCAAGACCACAACGTCGTGCCTGACCTCATTCATGTAGCATGCAGTCACCCACCACTTCCTCTCGCTTTGTTGGGTTGCAGCGCAAGTCCCTCCGGGACTAGCAACCCCTAAGACCCACGCTCCGTCCGTGCACCCTCGGCTGAGTTTTTCACTGGCCGCGTCTCAAGCACCATAGAGAAGAGACACATTACCACCACCAATCGCCACACTACCTTCCGAGGAGGTGTGGAAGCGCCACCACTCTTAGATGTGAATCGCAGGGGAGCCTGAGTGCTCCGTAAGCCCAAGGAAAAACCACCCTGTGGCTTGGAAATTTAGGAATTTCTTCTGCGCAGTCCGCAAACTATATTCGGGCGCCCAAGATGAACACCAAGACCACCCATCCAAAGACGTTCCCTCCTCAATGAATTTACCTCCACCACCTTCGTCCGCCTCCTGGTGCAGCGAGCTCATGCCTTTTCCAGGATACCTCCCGGTCGCCAAAATATCACCACTGCTACCTGATGGAATGGTCACCCTCCTCATATCAATCCGACAGAGCTCAAGCCAAGGCTTCAGAGCCAGCATTTTCTCGTTTGCGCAGTCCAGAGCACCAAAATTCACCAACGCCCGTGGATACCGAATGGCCTGTTTCATGTCCATCTCGCCCTTAATTTCCTTCGCACCTGTCGTAGGATCGCATGCCCCGAGGCCCATTACCGTTCGCACCTGGGAGGGTGATGAGTCGACGGGTGTGTGTCTGAGGGCCGGGCGAGCCTTAACTGCCCATATCCCACTTGTCCCGATTATTGGACACCCCATCGGAGAATTTCAATACTTATATTTATTAGATACTTAATAATTTAATTTTTTTAATTATAAATTATAAATTATTACAATTTGTTTAATAATACATTAGTATAAACATTCACTTTATATGTGCGATAAGCACGAGATTTAAAATTCAAATGTTCATCCTAATTTCGGAGGTTCACATTCAGATTAAAATTAATAAACTTTTAATGATGGAAATAATGATCTTATTCATATTTTATTGTGCTAACTAATTTTTATATTTATAATATATAAGTTTATTTTTTATTCATATATTTAATATGATGATTCACTAACATAAATCAATCTTTATTTTTTTTGTTTCTCTTTTTACATCAAGAAATTTATCATAATTTAATTTGTCAAATGAACCATGAAGCAATCATTTTTTTCTCTCTTAGCAAATGTGAAATTGAATGTGAAATTGATTATTTGTTTAAATAATCGAAACAATTTTTCTTTTTGAAATATTCATGAGTTGTTCAACTCTCCCAACTGAATTGAAACAATCAATAAGCATGGTTAAATATGACAAAGAAGGATGGACATATTGAATGAATATATTCAGAGATGTTAGGTAATAACCATATTTTAAAGTGATTTTGTATTATGTAATAAGTTGAATTTTGAATTTTGTTTTTCAACTTTTATGTTATCTAATAAAAAAAATAGTTTATTTATTATATAGGATTTTTGGGTAGAGACACCACACCATCTGACCACCATGAACTAGCATATTCTTGCTAGTATATTCACTTCTCCACCTTCTAATGGTCATAGTCCCAATAGCTAGATTATTTCCACACGTTTGGCTAGGACCCATGAACAGACGCCCGAGAGGAAAACACGTAGCCAAATTTTGGAGGTGGTGGGAGAGGTGACCCTATTGATGACACTTATGGTTCATTTCCTGGATTTTTGAAAATTCCATGCACATTTTTGGTGAATGAGGAAGGAATTCCAATAAAATAAATAAATCCTCTATGGTGAGATTTTGATGGAAAGTAACTTCAATCATTTTGTTGTTATAGTTGGAAACACCTATGGCATAAATTAGATTTGAAGTGATTGCATATAGTATGAGAAAATTATTTGGGCGAGAATTTGATTAGGACAAATATTGTGCAACACACTTGTATAGTGACTAGGATATTGAGGGTGTAATTAAAATGGGAACTATGGAAAGAGTTTTGTGGCCATGTCTAGCATGTGTATCAATCATGTGGGGATGCTTTGGAATTCAGAAATTTTCATAGTTTTACGTTTCATTATTGATATAAGAGAGAAACTAGTGGTAGACACCTAGTATTCAAGGATCATGATATCATCACACATGTCAAATGAATGGCAAGTGGTATATGACAAAAAAATATGGTAAAGGCTGGTATGTACTAGGGATGATGACAATTCAACTTGGCATTATATTTGAAAATCCAATTTTGAATGGATTGATGAACAAAGATATTAACTAAATTAATCAGTTAGTGGGTTTGGTTTAGATATTGTCAGTGTTCCATGGGGATGTGCCCCCTAGTGTGTTTCCCATAATTCAAGGGTTGTATGTCTCTCTTTTGGGGAAGCTCGGGGAAACACATGGGGAAATGATTCCCGTGTGTGGGGATGCTTTTGTCCTGCTACACCCACTATTAGGGTTTTAAATTTTTTTGTCTAATAACCCTATAATATAGAAAAAATATATGGGGAAACACATGGGGAAATTAATCATGAGTGGTGGATGTCTCCACACTCCCCCCGCCCCCTCGAAGAAACTTCCATCCTGATTATTTGTCCAACAACCTGATAAGATAGGAAAAGGATATGGGATTGCGTTTTGAGGAGTTCATGACCCTGGTGATATTAATTGTTTCAAGATTTTTGAGAGTGGTGCCAATATCATTGGACTTCATCTGGAGAAAGTACAATTTCATATCCCATTCATAGCTCAATGGACTTAACAGTTTTTCAGATTTTGGATAGTAGCATTTCCATTGGATTACATACAGTGATGAATGTATGTAATAAAATATTCAATGTAGGTTACGAATAAAATATTTTAATATGAATTAATATTTACATATAATTAAAAATATATATCATTCAGAAACACAATTTAAAAAACGAAAAATTACATATTGTTTTATTTCACTCTAGAATAAGTTTGCATGTGAAGAAATTTTATATCTCTTGGCTCATGTTAGATTTGTGCTTAATATTGATCTATGTTGGTAGTATGAGATCCTTGTGTTAGACAGGTCAAGTTGTATGATCAACTTCTAAACACATTCAATATCTAGACTGCCTTCCTAGAAACTAACAAATAGTTGAAAGAGAAATATATGAGAGATGGTGGTAGGTCAATAGAGTCATTCATTGTTTGAAATTTTTGTCGCGAAAACTCCGACGAGCCAAGCATGTCAATATTGTTGATTTTACAAGTTCGTCAACAATGGTCAGAGACAGTTGTACCTTAAATGAGTCAAGTGGGAAGCTCAAAGATTGTGGTGGAGAAAGAGCATGGTCCATAAGATTCCAGAGTGGGTAGAAGTGCAAGTGAAGACCATATCAGATAGATGTGAGCTATATTTTTTACTCTTGTATTAATATTTGTAATGTACGTGCCTCTATTAGTATGATTTTTCATATATTTTGCCTCGTAATGTATTAATATTTTTAATGTAAACATTGAAGTTTGCTTAGATGCCATCCAAGGTGTATAGGAAAATCACACATTATTTGTTCCACTCCTCTAACATCTCCACAGTAAATGTATTTTCTCCATCTTTGATATTACTAATTTTGGGGATTTTCCTAAGATTTTTCAGCCCTGCCTTAGGGTAGAAGAAATAAGACTATCTTGCTCTCTAGATATAGAATGGGATCAATACATATTACAGAATAGTGAAACATGGATCACCATTTCAAAACAAATGCATGGGTTGAATTGGGTTGGGTAAACACATAAGTGACAGATTGTTGTAAGAGAGATATACAAGTATCTTTCCAAGTCATTGAATACTTCTAAATATCACATCTTGTTCCAAAAGTCTTGGACTTGGGAGTTTCCACATAAACTCAAATGTTTTGGATGGTTGTCCTTACATAACAAAATTCTTACCTGGGAAAATATTGTTCGTAGGGGTTATAATGGTCCGAGCATATTTCATTTATGCATGCTAAACTTAGATGATGTTTTCCACTTGTTTTTGAGATGTTCTTTTTCCACTGAGGTTTGGAACAAAATCTTACATTCCATAAAAATAGTTGCTAATTGGAACACCAGTTCTTTGGAGGATTGCTTTAGACACTCGTTTGAGACACATAAGGAATTTTGAACTTATCATTTCTGCATCATTTCAGGTATTTAATGATGTAGGCATAGATGGATATTCAAACACATAGTGGTTGATGTGAGGAACATTGTGTTGGGGATTGTGCCTTACTTCTCTGAAATTGGGCCCAGGAAAAAATAACAGAAAATGAGAAGGGTTAAAAAATTGAATGCGTAGAAAAAGTTCGAAGTTGGATTTTTTGATGGCGCTAGCACATATAGATGTGGATGGAGAGCTTTCATTTTCATAGAGCTCGGAATATATTATGATTTTTGGTGGGAGGGTGGTAGGGGCACAAACAGTAGGGTTGAAATCATTGTCCTTTGGGGCATCATCATTTGTGCTAAACAACTTAGTATCAATGAATTACAAGTTTATGGGGACTCCAAAGGAACCATTGATAGGGTTAAAGGACACTCTTAGTTTCAACCTCCTCTTTAAACAAATTGGATGAACCACATACATACTTTGGAGAGATTCTTCCAGCAGATCACTTTCAGGCACATTTACAGGGACTGGAACCATAATGCGCACACACTATCTAAAAGAGGAGATGTAAAATAACGACTTTGTCATATATTTTTCTCCTTTTAATCAAGATACCAGGACTAATGTAGGTAGTATTAAATTATTGTAGAAGCTTTTACATAATTTTCTTAGCCAACAGTTTTCAACCTAAAGCTATATTTTTTTTGGGGATGATGTTCAAAGAGTATATGATTGTTATATCGTTTGATTTTGACTTGATACCATAGTTACCAAATTCGGGTGAATTGGCCTGAAAAATATGAATATTCATTAGTTCAGTTTGATTCTTCTATTAATTCATGACGGTATGAGTTTTGGTTTACAACAAATTCTATATTCAAAATGTAGTAAAAAATAAAAACTTCTATATTAAAAAATTTGAAACGAAGGTAAATTCAAAGAAACATGTAAATAAATTCTAAAACACACTCCTTTCATATCGAAAAATCTTGGAGGATAGGGATGATTAGTGTTGTAGTTGAACATTACTATTATGGAATTCAAATAGAGGTCCTTTTCTACAGTTTATTAAAAAAATAAAAATAATTGTTAATACTATTGTTGAATAAATTTGGTTTTTATTAAGATTGATAAATTGAAGTTGAAGTTCTAAATTTGTTTACAAAATCTGAAAACTCTAGCATCAAATATTTATATAATTATCTAAAATTTGAATTTAATAATTTGGTATTTCATTGTCTCCTGGCCTTGATTTATTAGTTGATAATTTAGCCTTCATCTATTAAACTCAGGGTCATTTGAAATATTGATTTAAAAAATGAGGATGTTTTTTACAATTTCAAAGTTTATATGGATTTGCCGAAGGAGAGAGACTTAAATTTCCAAGTATGTGGAGATCACTTGAAGCCAATTTTTAACATTTAGTATTACATTTTGCACATAGGATTCTAGTTTTGAGTTTTCATTCCTAGATATCACTTTACATGTTTTGTGTAGTTTGTTCATCATTTGTTTTTCATCAACCTAAATAGGAGGGGTTGTAACATCATAGATAAGAGAGGTCATTGTTAGAGATAAGTAAACATGATTATTCTTGTGAAAAAAGATTTAATAACTTATCTTTAAAGATTTGAATATAATTATTGTTCCTTTCAATTTTAATTTTTTTGAAAAAACAAATGTTTATAGGATACATACTCTTAAGTTTTTTTCATGTTGAATTTTAATGGTCAAATTTGAATTCAAACTCTAATTCTAACTTGGTAACTATACTTGATACCTATTTTTTTGTTATAAAATCTTAGATAGAAATATATACTATAAATCATTTACCGATATTATAACTACAATGAGAACCACATCTAAAAAAGACATGTATTTTGTACTTTCTTTTATAATATAAAAGTTAACCCCCTTTTCTCTACTAAAAAACATTATCGCCACTCATCCTTAATTAAATCATCATATTCATTCATTACGTTAAATTGTGATATTTTGAATCTTTTCACTTCTGCACAACAAACAACACTATACCGCACTCTCACATCATCATACCCCACACGCTTGGACCATTGCTAGAAAATTAATCAGAGAAAAAAAAACTAAAGATTTAGTTAAGTTTGAAAGTTGGTTATTACATTATCATACTTTGGATAACATTACATTCGGCCATGGTACACTGCTATGATAGGAAGTTAGGAACTGATAGTAGATTAACTATCATAACAACTGATACAATATGCATATCTACGTCTCCATAAACAGAGGCCCATTTTATTTGAGGATACGCAAAAAACACTCTAAGCCTGGGAAGAATTGATGTTATAGAGATGAGAAGGCAGGAAAGGTCAAGCCATGACAACGAGAGGGTGTGTTTTAGGAGTTTACAACCCAAAGGTCTCGCCCATGTCCAAGTCCTTAGGGTTCTTTACATTAGGAAGCTTCCACTGGAATCCATGGATGAGATTGGCCAAAGCTATTAGAACAACTTTAAGTCCCAGACTATATCCCGGGCACATCCTCCTCCCTGACCCAAATGGTAGCAGCTTGTAATCTCTGCCCTTCACATCCATTGTGCTCCCTTTGAATCTCTCAAGCCTGAATTCTTCGGGGTTCTCCCATAAGATTCCATCCTAGTCGATAGTCCACACGTTGACAAACAACCTCATGTTCACAGGAATGTCATATCCAGCGATCTTGCACGGATTTCTGGAGAGGTGGGGGATGAGCATTGGAGCCACCAGGTGGAGCCTCATCGTATCCTTCAATATCCACTGTAAATACTCGATCCCACCAATGTAATTCTCTTCCACCCATCATTCTCTGCCCACCACTCTATCCACCTCTTCTGCGGCTCTTTCCAACGTCTCCGACTTTTTCAGAAGCTCCGACAGCCCCCACTCTACCAGCATGTCAGAGATTTTTGTGCTGCTTGCTATGATGTCATGTAAAAATTATACCATTGCTCAAGAGGTTCAAAGAATAATAATAAACATAGATTCATTGAATGTCAAGAAAAAGTAGAATAGTTTATGCATGCATGCCTGAGTGAATGCTTTGACTCTGATTTGACTCAACTTCAGTTGCAGATCGTCGGCCTGTTGGATCATAATTTCCACCATGTCTTTGGCAACATAATTCTCTAGGCCCTTCGTCTGCTTGCCGTGCTCTTCCAACACTTCCACTTAGCATCCAACTGCTTGCTCAACTTCTTCATATGCCTGACATAACCCTGGAGATCCAGCCAGGCCAACCATGGTATAAAGTCTCCGATATTAAATACCCCATTGAGCACAAACAACTCCTCCCACATCTCCCTGAACTCCGTCGGATTTATCTTGTTCTCGGACTTCTCATCAAGTACCTTCGTCCTAAAACCATCCAAGAAATTATATTATTGCTAACATTTGTCATCTCTTCCCTAATTTCTACAGGGAGGCCCTACCGATAGGTTTCAAACATAGAACTTAGCATCTGGTCCACCTCCTCTACTAGAATATACTCGAAATATTTGAGGCACTTGGCACTAAAGAGCTCCATGAGGCAGATTTTCCTCGCAAGGCACCAGTGTTGGAAAATACGCCCAACCACCGCCGTGAATAAAGTGGCAGTAGCCCACAACTTGAATTGATTTTTGTTGCAAGAATGACAAGAAGCAGGTTTCAAATCTATAGGCGGTTCAGAGCCCACACTCTGCGTTTAATTTCCTTTCCATCATTGAATTACCTTTTTTCTCGCAGCTTCGCAGCCCCCAAGTTTTTTGGTTTACCTCTTAAATTTTTCACCGAAACTTAAGTTTTAGCCAATGCGATTTGGTGGGACCCACAACCTCCTTTACGCATTACCGAACCGCATGCAAAACTTTGTTTCACCTTATTCCTTACATTTTATCCTTCTTGCATTTCCCGTGGTTTAATACGTCGCAACCCGCACTTCGCAACATTTAAGTTTTACCTTTTAGTGCATGCACCGAAACCTTGGGATGTTGCGATACGACATTGTCATCGCACATTGCACAACTTACCGCTTACATTTTTTGACTGCCCACAACTTTGCACTTCGCACATCTTACGACTTACCTGTTTAGTGCCCACAAGTTATGTTATTTTTTTTGTGATCGCAATCACGCATGGCAAGGTTAAGAGGGTAGCACCCGCAATTGCATATAGCAAATTTTAATGGACAGTGTCCAGAAGATAAAAGATTTATGTTGTGATGCGATAAGTGCCACATCACATCGCAATCGCAAGTTCTTAAGGTTTTCCTATATCACGCAAATGTTAAAAGTTAAGATTTTCGGTATGCGATTTGTGATGGAGGCATGGACGCGACGTGGTTTCGCAGGAGAAACCCATAATATTTCAGGTCCGCCATTTTGTGTTTTGTACCTTGTTTCATGTAGAAACAGAAGAACCAAGCGAAAGGACAATTTTCTTGTTATCAGTCTGATCCAGCATTGAATAGCATTGAAACCCCAGGCTTTAGCCATTTTGTATAAACAAATGTAATTTCATATGTTTTTTAGAGAGAGATGAATGAATAGAGAAGATTTGAATAAATTGAAATAGAATTTTTCTCCTGTGTTTCTCGTTGTATGTTTGTGTGTTGTTATTTCCACATAATTTCATTCTCTGTGTTGTGGGGGAAACACATCCCTCTGTTTGTTGTTGTTTTATTTCCAATTTCCAACATGGTATCGGAGTAGGTCTAGGCTCTCAGTGAAAGAACAAGCTCTTTACTGAAGAAGGTGAAATATAGTTTTGAGAAGTTGATTCTCTAGCAGTGAGAAGGTTTTGTTTACACAGTCAAGATGGAATCATTAGGCATAAGCCTGAATAATCCCCAAATACCATAATTCAATGGGAAGAATTATGATTATTTGGTTATTACAATAAAGGCCTTGTTCTCCTCACAAGATATTTGTGAGCTAGTGGGAAATGGTTTCCAAGAACCAGCAGATGCAATAGCATATAATGCTTTGACATAAGCACAAAGAGATTTGTTGAGAGAAAATAAGAAGGACTCCAAAGCCCTCTTCTATACTTTCCAAGCAATATATGAGAGTACTTTCCCAAGGATTGCAACAACAACGAAGTCTAAGGAGGTACAGGATACCCTCCAGAAAGCCTATCAAGGCATGGCAAAGGTGAAGATAGCAAAACTTCAAATGCTGAGAAGAGATTTTGAAATTCTTTGTATGAAAGAGTTTGATAATATAGACTCATTATTTACACATGTGATTGGGTTGGTTACCCAAATCATGTCTCATGGAGAGACACTTGAAGAAAGGAGAATAGTTGAAAAAGTCTTAAGAAGCCTACCATAAAGGTTTGATGCCATAGTTGTGGCCATAGAAAGAAAAAGGATCTCTCACAGTTTTCAGTGGATGAGCTTCATGCATCAGTGATGTCTCATGAGCACAGACTAAAAAGAGCAACAAAATCCTCATTAGAGCATGCATTTAAGACAAAAATGTATTTTGGTCAAGGTAGAGGTCGAGGAAGATCAAAATTCCGAGGAAGAGGAAGAAGCCCACACAGAGGTGGAAGAAGCAGCCCTGAAAGCACAAGTGGAAGGGGTAGCAATCATAATCCAAGCCAAGGCTCAAGCCAGAACCAAGAACAAGGAAAGAGGTATGATAAATCTTAAGTCCAATGTCATTATTGAAAAAAGTATGGTCATTATGCAAATGAATGTAGAAATAAGCAAAATTAAATGGGTAGTAAACCTAGTGTAAATTTTACAAAAGAAAATTAGAACCGTGGTAGCGTGCTTTTAGCTTGTAATATAGCACAAGAAAAACAAGAAGATGTATGGTTATTAGATTCAGGGTGTAGTAACCATATGAATGGAAACATAGCAATGTTTTCCTATCTAGATGAAAGTGTAAAATCTGAAGTGACAACGGGGAATGATAGCAAGGTCTCTGATGTAGGAGCATCCAGCTCAAAAACTTCATTGTATTTTAGTAGACATAGGGGTCTTATGTTTTCAAGGAAGTTGGTTTCCTATGTATTGATTAATGTAATTATTAATGTTTTGAGTGATTTTAATGAGAGGTATTTAGAATAAGAATTAATTAGATATTATGAGGAATTTTGTAAATTTTCGTGAATGATGGAGAACATGAGAGATTTAGGCTAGTTGAGAGCTCATAGGGATTAAGAGATTTAGAAATTAATTGTAAATCTTAGATTAGGAATTAGTTCGTGATTTTTTGGATTTGAGAGGATTCCTAGGATTTTGTTGAGCAAGTTTTGGATCTAAACCAAAATTGGTTGTAGAATCCATTTGTATAAATTGTAAGCCTCAAAGGCATAAAGGGGAGGATCAGATCAAATACAGAATTCAGAATTTAGGATTAGTTAGGGGTTGATTGTAAGCCTACGGGCAAGAAAGGAAAATTCCACTGATTAGAAAATCAGGTCAGAAGAGAAATTCTATGTAAATATTTGATTGTTAATACAGAGAATAAATTCCAAGTTCATATGGTGTGTAAGTGTGCATTAAATAATTGAATTGTAATCAGTGTGTGGATCATAGGTTTTTCATAACATAGGTTTTCAAGTGATAAAAACAACGCTAGAACAATGTACAGGAAATTTGAAAATATCAGACTATGTGAGTTCAATTGAACAGTCGAAGCTTTGGATTGAACAGTCAAGCTCTGTATTGAACAACCAAAGTAAAAAGGAAGTCACGAACAGAAGATTAAAGATAGAGGATAGAAATGATTTAACAAAGAGAATTATAAAAAGACGCGTGAAATTGAACATCAGAATGGGTGGAACATATTAAGTCACGTATCAGCAGAATGGTGGGGGAGACTTTGGAAAGTGGTAAGAAGTATATCGCATGATTAGAAAATGGTAAGCGGTAATTATTGAGTCCGTGCGGTAAAATTTGGAGACGCCACGTAGCACACAGAAAACTACTTTTGTCACGCGCTTTCATAAAATTAATCAACATGCTAGTTGGAGCGCGATATGGTTGATTACCATTGGATTGGGATAAAGGATCAACGATGGAGAGTTTAGATCACAACCAGAGAGACTACGCAACATCGCATCAGCGATTCTTGTGTTTACAAGTGAAGACTTCGCAATATAAATCATTTATGTTGTGATGAGGCAAGAAACGTGTTGGCTCAGCGCTACTTCGTAATTCGCATATGATAAGTGTTGTGGTGAATGGTGGTTAAAATTTAAGTTTGCGAAATTCCGAAATGTAATAAAGTTGATCTACGCTAAGGGTTTTCGGTAATATGCGATATATGTTATATTGTAGTTGTGATGCTAAAACACTTTCGATGTATACGTGGTCCCATAACCCACAGGTCCACGCAGTTTATATAAATGAGGCTTAGGCTGCATCAATCTCTGTCATGGGAAATGGAAGAGTAAACATATTGAAAAAGAAGGGAGAGAAGAAGTTCATGCCAGATGTCTATTATATCCCTAGCCTGAAATGTAACCTTCTAAGCATTTGACAAGTCATGCAAAAGGGCTACAATGTGTTTTTTAAAAATGATGTATGTACAATCATGGATAAACCTCCAAGTAGACAACTCATTGAAAAATTTCATATGGCAAGCAATAGAATGTTTCCTCTCAAGATCAGATCAGACTTGAAGGAAGGGGGTGTTGTAGCAGCTGTCACATAAGAAATATTTCAAGAAGAAGTGAAAGATGAGAACTGGTTATGGCATTTGAGATTTGGACATCTCAATTTTGGAGGTTTGAATTTGTTGCATAGAAAATGCATGGTAAAGGGATTACCACTCATAGAGAAACAAAACAGCCTATTTTAAGGCTGCATCTTGGGAAAACAACACAGAGAATCATTTCCAGTAGGAAAGAGTATAAGGGCAAAGGCACCTTTGGAGATTTTCCACTCAGATTTATGTGGACCAATGCAAACGGCATCATTAGCTGGTAGTCAGTATGTTTTGACATTTATCTACGATTACACAAGGAATACATGGGTCTATTTCCTAAAACAGAAGAGTGAAGTGTTTGAACAGTTCCACCACTACAAAGCTCTTGTTGAGAAGCAAAGTAGACACTACATAAAAGTTTTGAGAATTGATAAAGGTGGAGAATATATCTCCAAAGACTTCCTACGTTTCTGCAGGGAGAATGGAATACACAAGCAATTAACCACAAGGTGTACACCTCAGCAAAATGGTGTAGCAGAAAGAAAGAATGGGACCATAATGGACATGATAAGAAGTATGTTGAAGGCAAAGCATTTTCCAAATGAGTATTGGGCAGAAGCTGTCTCTTGTGCGGCTTAAATAGATTTCCAACCAAAAGTGTTAGGAACAGAATTCCAGAAGAAGCATGGAGTGGAACAAAGCAATTTGTCACTCACATGAGAGTGTTTAGATGTGTGGCATATGCACATGTCTCGGATCAGTTAAGGAAGAAGTTGGATAGCAAGGGGGATAAATGTATATTTCTTGGATACAGTGATGAATCCAAGGCTTAAAAGCTCTATAATCCATTAACCAAGAAAGTAATAATCAGCAAAGATGTTTAGTGCATAGAAGAAGAAGCTTGGGATGGAATTTTAGATAAAATAGCCAATGTGAAGACATGTATTCCACATGAATATAAAGAGAAATTTATTACAAAAAGTAATTCCTCAACACTGGCTCCTCCTCCACATACACAAGCTCAACAGAGCACACCACAAGAAAGCAATAGAATAACATTGAGAAATCAAGAAAGTGCTTCTCCAAGCACACCACAGGGATCAGAAACTTCCTCGATTTCAAGTGAAACTCCAAGCACATCTTCAGAAAATAAAAGAAGACCAAGATTCAAAAATTTAAGTGAAATTTAAGAGCAAGAATAAGTTGATAATAATGCTGGTCTGAATTATTTATTTTCTTTATTTTTTTATGTTGGTGACCCAATCCATTTTGAAGATGCGGTAAAATAAGATAAATGGATTGAAGCAATGAATGAAGAGATAGGAGCAATAGAAAATAATGCCACATGGGAGTTAGTGGACCACCCACAAGGAAAATAAGTCATTGGAGTGAAATGGGTCTATAAGACCAAAAGCAACATTGAAGGCAAGATTGAAAGGCACAAAGCAAGGCTAGTTTTCAAAGACTACAAGCAGCAGCAAGGAAGAGACTATGAATAAACCCTTGCACCAATTGCAAGGATGGAGACAATGTGGACAATATTGTCAATAGTAGCACAATAAAAATGGAAATTTTATCAAATGGATGTAAATTCAGCATTCTTGAATGGAGTGCTGAAAGAGGAGGTATATTTTGAAAAACATCCTGGCTATGAAATAAAAGGCCAAGAAAACAAGGTGTGTAAGTTGAAGAAATCTCTTTATGGGCTGAAGCAAGCACCACAAGCATGGTACAGTAGGATTGATGCTTACCTGGTGGACAATGCGTTTGACAAGTGTGATGGTGAACCCACACTCTACATCAAAGAAAATGACAGTAAAATTCTTATTGTTGTTTTGTATGTAGATGATTTGATTTTTACAGGCAATGATATTTCTCTCATTGTTGATTTCAAAGAAGTGATGAAAAGTGAATTTGAAATGAATGAATTGGGTTTGTTAAGATATTTTTTTGGCATAGAAGTAAAGAAAACATAAAATGAGATTTTTATTTCCCAAGAAAATTATATTGTAGAAGTTTTAAAGAGGTTCAATATGCAAAACAACAAGCCATCTTCAACTCCAACTGTCATGGTGTTTAAGTTGAGCAAGGAAGATTGCAGCAAGAATGTCAATCCAACATTGTACAAGAGCATGGTTGGCAGTCTAATGTATTTTACTGCAACTCGATCTGATATAATGTATATAGTAATTTTGATATCCAAATTCATGGAGACACCCAAGGAGACACATTTGCAAGAAACCAAGAGAATATCGAGGTATGTAAATGGAACAAAGGAGTATGGTGTTCTATACTCTGAAACTGATAATTTTAAGCTGATTAGTTACAATGACAATCGTTGGGCTGGAAGTGTTGATGACAGAAAGAGCACATCAAGGTATGTTTTTCATTTGGGATCGGGAGCCATTTCATGGACTTCCAATAAGCAGCCAATAATTTCATTATCAATAGCAGAAGTTGAATATGTAGCAGCAACAAAAGCAAGATGGCAAGCAGTTTGGAAGAGAAAGATGCTCAGAGATTTATGTCATGAACAAGACAAAGGAACCAAATTTTTTTGTGATAACAACTCAGCAATTGCATTGTCAAAGAATTTTGTTTTCCACAAGAGAACAAAGCATATTGATGCTAAATACCATTTCATAAGGGAATTAGTTAACAATGGTGAAATTGTTTTGCAACATTGCAGGTCAGAGGAACAGTTTGTTGATATCCTCACAAAGCCATTGGGATAGAAATTTTTTTCTTTTCTTAGATAGTGCCTGGGAATGATTGATGGTGGCAGTTGTGATTAAGGGGTAGTGTTCGAAATACTCCCAACCACCGCCATGAATAAAGTGGTAGCAACCCAAAACTTGAATTGATTTTTGTTGTAGGAAGGACAAGGAGTAGGTTTCAAATATAGAGGTGTTTCACGCAAAATCAAAGCATATTACCCGAGCCCACACTCTGCGTTTAATTTCCTTTCCGCCGTTGACTTATCTTTTTTCCCGCAAATTCGCAGCCTGCAAGTTTTTTGGTTTACCTCTTAAGGTTTTTTCCGAAACTTAAGTTTTAGCCGATGTGATTTGGTGGGACCTGCAACCTCCTTTACACATTACCAAACCGCATGAAAACCTTTGTTTCCCCTTATTGCACTTCCTGTGGTTTACCACGTCGCAGCCCACACTTCGCAACATTTATTTTTTACCTTTTAGTGCCCGCACCGATACCTTGAGATGTTGCGATGTGACATCATCATCGCACATCGCACAACCGTTTACCTATTTTGACCGCCTGCAACTTCGTACTTTGCACATCTTACGACTTACCTATTCATCACATGTAAGTTATGTTATTTTGTTTGCGATGCGATGCGATCATAATCGCATGTGGAAAGCTCAGGAGGGTAGCACCCGCAATCACATATCGCAAAGTTTAATGGACAATGCATGCAAGATAAAATATTTATGTTGCGCTGCGATAAGTGCCACATCACATCGCAATCGCAAGTTCTTAAGGTTTTCCCGTATCGCACAAATGTTAAAAGTTAAGATCGTCGGTATGCAATTTGCGATGGAGGCATGGACGCGATGTGGTTTCGTAGGTGGAACCCATAATATTTCAAGTCTACCATTTTGAGTTTTGTACCTTGTTTCGTGTAGAAACAAAAGAATCAAGCGGAAGGAAGATTTGCTTGTTATTAGTGTGATCCAGCATTGAATAGCATTGAAACCTTAGGCTTCAGCCATTTTTTATGAACGAATGTGATTTCATATGTTTTGAAGAGAGAGATGAATGAATAGAAAAGAGTTGAATAAATTGAAATAGAATTCCTCTCCCGTGTTTATCACTGTCTGTCTCCGTGTATTGTTATTTCCGCATAATTTCATTCTCTGTGTTGTGGAGGAAACACATCCCTATATTTGTTGTTTTTTTATTCCCACTTTCCAACAAGTGCTCTCCATAGGGAGACCAAGTGATGTCAAAGTAGTTGTAGACGGTGTATTTACCAGCTGCAACACGGGGTCGGGACGAGAATGTGAGGTCATGGGTTTTGAGAAACTCTCGTGCAATCTCAGCGGATGAGCCGAACACGCATGGCATGGATATGAGTTTCATATAAATGAGGGGGGCGTATATTTTTTAGAGTTTATCCAACGATCTGTGGGGCAATTTCCCCATGATATTTAGGTTCCTGATTATGGGCCAAGCATGGGGACCAGGCGAAAATTTCAGAGAGGGACAAAGTCACCTGCAGATGAGGTAAGCTGATATGATGGTCAGCACAAGGTAGCCGATCATTCGCAGATTTGCAATGTGAAGCATCCACTGTAAATCCATTTAAAAAACAAATGAAATTCAGGCCTCAAGGCAATTGTAGGAGCTGTGGTGCTATGTGTTTCATACCGGTGCCGTTATATAGGTGAGAGCTGAAATGATCCTCCCAAAGAATTCGGAGGGAGAGAGCATTAGAAGGACCACCACCATTATTGAATGTACGCTGAACTTTCTAGGCGGTGTGACCGGTCAATATCAAATGCGTTAAAATGAGACACCAAATCGTTTGGTCACGTTCGACGCAAACTTCAATTTCCAAGCTTTTGTCATGAAGAGGCCATTTTTCTCGCGCTTTGACCATCATCCTGTTATATTAAATTTAATTCCTATGAATTTTATTTTATTGATAGAATTATGTTAATTGTTCAATTGGCATGGTGTTGAAAAATTTCTTTTCGGACTTAAACTCATAATTTTAAGTATCGGAGTACTTTTCCTTTTTTTTAATTTTTTTTTTTAAATAGTCCCATAATTAAAAAAAATTATCGAGGTATTCTAAATTTTTAAAAATATCATATAGTAAATTGAATTTGAAAATAGGTTTATGAGTTTTTATTTTTATTTTTTTAAATCAAATTATTTTTATCTTTATTTTTATTTTTATTTTTAAATAACATTATTACTATTATTTAATTTTTTTATTTTTAAAATCAAATTATTTTTTCCACATAAAAAAAAATCGAACTTTTTATAAACAGAATCACAAAAAGTTACATAGTATATGCCGCAACATTCCATATGAAAGCATCATCCTAGGGCCGTAGCCATAAGACACCTCTCCAACTGAAAACAACAGAGAAAACACAATGCCAAGTCCCACAGCTACATAAGAGGTTCCCAAAACCATGGGAGGTCCTCATGGCAACAAACAACAAAAAGCGAAAATAACCATCAAAACAATGCAACCTTTATAGGGCCTAAAAAATGAGAAACACCCATCCAAAGGAATCACAGGGGCCTCTCCGGAGAGAAAACAACCCCAAATATATGTCTATATCAAACAATAGCAGTATCATAAAAATAAAGGAGAGTCATAAATAATTACATCTTTGTAGTCCAATAAAATATATTTTTATGCAGATTTATGTACAAAAAACTTTAGGAAATATGGCCTGAATGGAGAAAATAAAAACATAGTAGAAAGATATTATGATCAGTAAGGTCTGGTGTTTGACACATGAACATCCAAACCCTCTTTTTCCTCTATGGTCCATGCGCTCATAGTAAGTTGTAAACTGATTTCAGACATAATTTCAACCTCCCGGTTTCGCTCCCTGTAGGTATGGCATAAAGAAATAAAATTGAAATGAGTTTTAAGAGCCTGTATTTCTTCAAGAATATGAAGTAATAAAAATTTCAGACATCTCTGTGAGTTTTTAAACCAGTTTATAACATTCATAGAATCCCAAAATATTTTTATTGACTCAATGCCCAAATGAATAATCTAGCATAGAAGGAGTTTTAGCATTTGAAGCTCGTCAAAATTATTTGAACCATCCCTAAGACAAATCATTGCGGAAAGGGTGATATGTTGATTTCTGTGAATGATCATCTCTGCACCACAATTTCCCAGGGTCGATGTCCCATCAAAATAATCCCAAGGAAAGGAATGGTCAATGACTTTCGGGACAATCCTATGTTGTGTGATTTGTGAGCTCATAGGAGGAAGGGCTGAAAATATGGCCGCACACTCAACCGCAACAAATTAAATCATAGGAGAAATTCTTTAAAAATACATTTGTTTCTAGCTATCCAAATACCCCAAGAAATAATCAATGGGATGTTACTGAGGGATGGATCAGTGAAATCCTCCCACCAACTATTGCAAGCTCCCCCACACGTTTTCCCTCTCTAAGAATTTGTAGAATTGCAATGAGATCTGGTTTGCTCCTAGAAATTCCTTGTAAAAGGGCATGTAATGAACAAGTGATCAATGGTTTCGGTCTCCTTCTTGCACAGAGCACACCTGCCCGGGCCATTTAGAAACCATTTTTGAAGGATATCCTAGGTAGGAACCTTTTGCCTGACACTAGGACATTTGGCCCAATTTCCGATGGCCACTTCGTCGCTATTCCGACACATAGTCGTCGCAAGAGCGACAGTTTCAGGTCAGAAAAAATGTGGTTAGCCTTAGAATCGCAATTCCGACACTTCAACAAAGTGTCGGAATAGCGACACTATTTCCGACATTTTCCAAACCGTCGCTCTTTTGACGTTTTTTAAACCTTCGCTCTTCCGACGTTCTACAAATCGTCTCTCTTCCGACGTTGTCCAAACCGTCTCTCTTCCGATGTTTTCCAAACCGTCACTCTTCCGACGTTTTTCCAAACTGTCGATCTTCCGACGCTTATCAGGTTTTTCAAAGAGTCGGTCTTCCGACGTTCATCAATTTTTCACACTACTGTCACAATTCCGACGATATGTCTTCCAACGTTTAAAGCGTCAGTATTCCAAAATTTATCAATTTTTCACACGACTGTCGCAATTCCGATGATATGTCTTCCGATTTTTAAAGCGTTTCTCTTCAAATGCTTATGAAACGTCGATTTTCCGACGTAAAAGTAAAAATATTTTTAAAAAAGAAACTTCGCTCTTTCCGACGCAAATTTCTTCTGATGCTTATGAAACGTCGCTCTTCCGACGTCTAAAGCGTCGGTCTTCCGACACTTTGATAAAAATATTTTAAAAAAATAAATTAAATATACCCTCGACCTCCTATTTTTGGATGTTGATTCCTTTTATGTAGTTCATATTCCATAGAACAGATTCTCTTTTCGGTGCACAACATTTATCTTGAATAATGTATCGTGCACAGCATGGGCACATCATGTATTTACTTATATTTTCAGAATAATGGAGTCCAATATTAGGAGAGGATTCTTGTGGATTGCAGATTCTTGGAATTGATGGGCATCTTTATGTTTATATTATAGATTCAAAATTTAACGTTGAGAATTGACCTCTCTCCCCAACGTCATATTTCCATCGATTTTGCAATTGACTTAAATTGATGTAGATTGCAGATTTGCAGATTTGAGGGGCATCTTTGCATTTTTATTATAGATTCAACATTTAATGTTCAGAATTAGCCCCTCTCCTCAAAGTCAGATTCTCATAGAATATGCCATATACTTTTCCCGGAAAATCTAGTTGAACTTATGCTGATTGCAAATTCCCAAATGTGAAATCCCAAATTTGAATCCCAAATGTGCAATCCCAAATTTTACTAGCATGATGCGGCCTTGAAATTTTGTGGAAACAGATATCAAAGAACAGATTCCCTTTTAGGTGCACTACATTTATCTCGAATATAATACTTGGTTTAAGAAGAATATATTGTCTCGAATTATCATGAGATTGAAGATCTAAGAAGCGCTTGAATAAGTTTTTCCAGGCACCTTTCTTTGAGTAGCCCAACCTGAGTCGAGCATTAACAACAGCATAATAGCAACAACTTAATTGAATGTAGTCTGTAGATAATCTCTCTGTTAGAAACGGCTTGTAATTTTTTCATGCATAGAGAATTTAAAAATCACAAACATTGTTTGCAACCAAGAATACCATAAGTATGCTTTATCCATTGTGAAAGTTCAAAGCTCAAACCCTCGTTGCAGCTCGAAACTTGTCATTTCCTGACAGCTAGAAGAGGGGGGATTTTATAGTGCTAGAAACTCTTTTTGTTTGAATTTTCTTCCTTCTACCTAGAACTTGATGGACTGAGTCTGGTCATATTTATTTTTTCGAAACGCAGAGTGGCCATTTAAATTGACTCAACTATTCTAACATATCCAATTTCCAGAGGACAAGGGATAGTTTGATGGTTATTCATTTTTGGAAGTCTTCATACTTCATTTAATCAATATTCCACAATGTTAAAATGATTATATCCCCAGAGTCGGAGTACTCCCTCCACATTAGGCTGAACAAAAGCCTAACTTTTCTAAGTCTTAGTACTCCATCCGCATTAAGTTGAAAAAAAATCTAGCTTTTATAAGTCGTAGTACTCCCTCTGCATCAGGCTGAACAAAAAATCTATCAGAGCAGGAAAATCAGAGTGGATCAGAGTGAAATACAAAACAAAACATTGACAGTAACAATAGAAATCGACTATAAAATGAAAAACAAAACATACGAATAAAAAATATTAAAACCAATCCATCTACCATTCCCATATTCAAATTCACATGAACACTTCCTAATCATTACAGAAAAAAATTGAAAATCATATGCAAACATTATTTACAATATAAAGACAACATGCCTACCAGGACATGAAAAGACTAAGTGTGGCTATGGATATGTTCCGAGAGAGAATTTTGTTCACATTTCTGGTACAGCAGCATACACAGCCTCCCATCACATTAGATGAAAATTGTGCAAGCAGAAGCGCTATTGCTGCAGCAGTCCCCAGGGCCAGTGTAGGGCTTCTTGTAAGGGTACACTCTCCATGTTCATATGTCACTTCCGAGGCCTAATTCACATTAAAAAAAAAACTAGAAGGAAATCTCAATAATGGCAACCATATAATTACAGAGTTTTTTCCTTACATTGAATGGATGAAGAATTACAGAGTTTTTTTTTTCTTATATTGAATGGATGAAGTAATATAAAGTATATATTGAATGGATGAAGTAACATAAAGTACTGATTGAAGTATATAAGTATCAAGAAGTAATATAAAGTAACGATTGAAGTATATAAGTATCGATTGATTTACAATGATGTTTATTACCAGGATTGTGTGAGAGGTTAGTTGAGTTTGGATGTTGTTGCGAAATTGAATTATTTAAAATTAACTTCCATTTTTAATCTACCAAGCTCACACAAAAACCAGTATCAATTGATCTACAGTGATGTTTATCACCAGGATTGTGTGAGGATAGTTAAGTTTGGATGTTTTTGCGAAATTGATTTTTTTTAAATTAATTTTCATCCTCAATCTACAAAACCCACACAAAAACCAGTATCAATTGTAACTAGTATCAATTGATCTACAATAATGTTTATCACCAAAATTGTGTAAAGCTAGTTGAGTTTGGATGTTTTTGCGAAATTGAATTCTTTCCAATTAACTTCCATCCTCAATCCACCAAACCCACACAAAAAATGAGTTGACATTGTTGCAATCTGAGGATTGTAAACTTGTTCCTTGAAAAGCCAGTTGTACTTATGACTAGTACATTAACTATGGTGTTTTAGCATAAACGCAATGGACTGAAGCAAAGAAAATATGGCATGATACTGTATGAGGATCTACATGTATTATCATGAGTTATTTATCATGTTTTTGAAGACGTGTCTAAAGTTTGGTCAAGGTATTTTCTAGTATGGCTGAGAGAGACTATCAATAAGAATCCCACTACCATAATATATGCCATGTGAAGCAAAGAATGAGCTATATGAAAAAGGACTGAGAAAGCATGATGTAACTAGCGGTTATGAAAAGTCAAGCTGATCTATGTATACTGTTGGTGTAAATTATCACAAATGTATTAAGGCAAGGGTTTGTTGCATAGGGTTTGATGCTATTAATAACCTGAAGTATTATTTTTGTTGGTGTATAATATTTGTGTCAAAGAATTGTGGTCAGATACAGGGTTTTATTAGTATGGTTATGCTGCATATGTATAGTTTGTCTATTGTGTCAAAGAATTGTCGTCAGAGGTAGGGTTTTATTAGTATGGTTATGTTGCAAATGTTAGTACCCTAGAACACTGTGCTTGCACAGTTGATATTCTTGGTCGAGCTAGGCACATGAAAGAGGCGCTCACCTTTATCAGGAAAATTCCAATAGAACTTGATGGTGGGTTCTATTGGCAATGTATAATGAAAATTTGAAAAACAATGCATCTGGATTTATAACAGTTTGGGCCTACATGTGATTCTTAAGCAAATTCAGCAGAGCTTGTTTTCAAAACATACGTGCCATTAGGAGTTTACAACCACAAATATAATCAAATGGAAATTTGATTATATTGACCCTATAGTTATACCAATCTTTTTGGATTATTTGTATAAGTTAACTGTGTGTAGACAGACAGACACATAACCTGCCAATCAACATAAACACAAGCCTCAACTGTGAACACCCATTGAGCATAAGGTTTTATCATTGCATTATATAGATATTTCAATTGGGTCCACCTTGGGTGCTTAAGAGGAAGAGTTGTTATCCTTCCCCTCCAATCCTTCTTTTGATAAGCTTGCCCTTCATTGGTCATTTAATATTGGCAAGGTATAAGCAATCTAACTCTTGCTTAAGTGCTTAAGGAACAATGAGATAGTTCCAAACATTTAAAAACTCGACGAGCTTGCTTAAGTTCTTATTGGTCAGATGAAATGTTTAAATGGGGTAACTCAAGTAGTTTGAGTGGTGATTTGAGTTTTATGTATGAGGTCTCAGGGTCAATGCCTTAGGATTTTTGCCTATGGTAAGTGACTAAATAGATGACCTAACAGGGACATGCACGACAATCAGCGACAACAGATTTACACTGAGTACCATCTGTGAAATGCAGGGAAGAACTTGGATGTTTCTCCATGAGATTTCCATTAGAAAATAGAGAGAGAGGGGGTGCACTGTTACACCAAATGCACAAAATGACACTAGACATATAAATCTAAGCCAATCTAAGCCAACTTTGGAGGATAAAAGGAGTACCTTATTTTTGGGCGCCATGGCTAGAATTAGCTGGGGCGCTCTGGTCATAGTAGAACCCTACATTGGTAGAGGGACCCGCAACTCAAGTTTCATGCCTCCATTGATATACGTGGAGCTTGAAGAAGACGAGAGCAATCCCCCTCTCCTGCTTATTAGGGTTGAACCACATTGTCCTGCTACTGCACTGGCCATTGAAGTGCCATAATAATTTAAAACCCTTTTTTTTGTGTTTTGTTCCTAGCTATATTCTACAATTCGCCCTCAATTTGCCTACAGCCTCAGAGTTTATTGGGTTAGTTCAAAGGAGAAGAATCCATATCCCTATAATTTGAACAGACCCACAAAAGATAGAGTGCAGAAATTCAGACCTACAACCATGTATATCTCATAACCAAGATGGCGTAGAAGAAAAAATAGCGAATTTGAATGGGGTAAAACAAGGGAAATACCAATCTGATTCTTCTAGAAGAAGAGAGCATTCTTCCACGATCGATTTCTCTTCAGATCTCCCACATATTTCTGAACATTGGCAAAACTTGAAATATCTCCACCAGCTACTATGGCTTTCGAGCCATTAATGGACTATGGCCGCTTTAAGGTTTCAGAGCGTCCATGCTTATGCAAGAAACTAGAAAAAAGAAAGCATCATAGGGAAGAATGGAATCATGGGAAAGAAGGCATAAAGGTCACACAAGCAGAGCAGGAAAAAAAAATTGAATAGGTCGATTAAGAAAATTTGAATAGGCGGAACAAGCGGAGTGGGAAAAAAAAATTGAATAGGTATAAAATCTAAAATTTGGTTTCACAAAGTCCTAATTCTAAAATAAATTCACTTTTTAAATTAGACCTTTAAGAAAAAAAATCATATCCTATTTTCTCGATTAGGAACAATGTTCAAATCAAACACCCTTGTGAAGAACAATGCTAAAGGGTTTTAATTTTCTCCATTGTATTTTATTTATAAGATTATATCTAATCAATTCTAATTTGTACACAAAAATGAAAAGTTATGGAAGTAGAAATTTATTTTCTAAAGTATGTAGGTTATTTGTATGTTTCCATACATAAAATGGGAACTTTCATTGGGGAGAACATGCACTCATTTCCTATGGTCATTCAACCATGTCAACGATTTTGGCTCTAGGAGGGTTGTATTGTATGAATGATAATAATAATATACATAATGATATGTCACACAAATTTTTTAGTGCATATTCTAATCCTATGCAAGCTTTTGAAAATACAAATATTCATATTTAAAATTATAATGTTCTATATATTGAACCATTATATGTTATTCCTAACGAATAAGTAAATAATTTATGTCAACATACCTAGACATATGCCCAGGAAATAAATAAGTTGTGCATTAATCCATTACTTTTATTTTGTTAGGTAATGTGGGTTTTGAGATGAGTTGCATGCCTAACATGCGATTTGAGTAGCCATGAGCCAAGGGCTTTTAAGCTGTCAAAATCACCTAGGGATCGCATCCAACCTAGGCTACACCATCCCTTAGCTTGACTGGAATTTTCCCACATAGTTTAGAACCAATGATTTTCTCACCAGTGATTGTATCTTACCCGTTATTTCACATTCCCCAAGGCACAAATCAAATATTTTGATGTATCTTGGATGACTTGTCACATTCCATGACTAGCTTCACGCATATTGAATAGGAATTCCCATCATTTAAGAATTTTTGGAGGGTTTTCATGGCATAGTTTTTAGGGGCTTAGGGGTTCAATGAATAGGATATTAGGGGTTAGAGGTTTAGGGTTTAGCAGTTAGGGGTTAGGACTAGAATAATGAGTTATTGCAGGTTAAGGGGTTAGGGATTGGGGGCTTAGGGGTTAGGGGATCTAGGTACATTTAGGGGTTAGGGGAGTAATGATTTAGTAGTGGTTAAGGGATTAGGGATTGGGGTTACGGAGATCATAATGATTTAGTGGTTAAGGGTTTAGGGATTGGGGGTTAGGGGTTAGGGGATTTAGGTTCCAGGTCACAAATATTGTCTCCTAGGAAGGCTTTCCAAAGAAGTTGGTTGGCATCACTATGAAACTATTATGGAATTAGAAGGGAAGAGAAAGGAAAAGGCTTAGGTATCATATGAGAGAAGGAAGCAATTGGAAAAATTGAGATCAAAAGCAGTGGAGTTAGCCAAAAAACAACTTAGCCCAGAGATGGATAAGATAAAAATTGACAACATATTGGTCAATTTCCTTGACCCTTTATTGGTTATTCAGAAGGAGTATGAATACACCACCGCTAATATCAAGGTAACTGGCCCCTAGAAAATAAAGGGCTACAAGTTGTAGTTTTCGTCTGAACATCAACATACCACAACCATGCTTACAACCAGGATATGTTTTTTGAGGAGGAGAAATCTCGTCGAGATCAACATCAAGAATCCATTGCAAAAAAAAAAGTACAACTTGTGGTGATTCTAGATGAGCATAGATGAATAGCTTCAATAGATGTCGAATGTGGAAATTATGGAGGAAAAAGATGAAATTCATCTTCCTTTTGCATTCGAGTGAGAGGAAAATCAATCATTAATGAAAATTCAAAATTTTCAAGCTGAGCAATATCAACCATATTGGGGGCAGAGTTTGGGGAACCTCCGTAAGTGAATGGGGCCTATGTGATATGGCTACGAGTTATCTACCCCCACACAATCCGATATGCAAATAGTAAACATTGTAGGCATAGGGTTAATTAACCCCACACATAGTGGAGTTAGCGCCTGAAAAGAAACTTTCCCCAAAGATGGAGCTCTTAGCTTCAATAAAGTATTAGATAAGCTGGTTGTTGTGCTCAATGAAGCAATCAATTTTGAAAATGACAAGAAATTATTTCTGAAGATGAGGTTTTTGACTAGAAAGATATAACTACACATAAATAATTACACTATTGATACAATAATAATATAATCTGCAAACAACCTTCTCACATTCATGATCTAAGTATATAGTGAATTAGACAGAAGTAAGAAAACAATTACTTCTTCAAAGCTAATTCGAATTTGGAGGGCTTAGGGGATTGGGGTTTAGGGGTTAGGGGATTTAGGTGCATTTAGGGGTTAGGGGTCGAATAATGAGTTAGTAGTTAAGGGATTAGGGATTGGGGGCTTAGGGGGCTTGACCTGAATGTGTTTGGGCGGGCGCACTCAACCGAAACCACCCGACCCGAACATGTTTGGGCGGGTGCCCTCAAACTAAACAACACGACACGCCCGACCGAATGAAGGCACAAGGGAGGAAACAACAAATGGGTCGCACGAATGTGCACAAGGCACCTGTGCGGTCACAACTTAGCAAATCTAATACGGCCAACCTCAAATGTGTTAAGGGTTTAGGGGGTTAAATGTGTTAGGGGTTTAGGGGTATATGGGGTTAAATGGGTTAGGGGTTGGGAATTAGGGGTTAAGGGGTTTCGGGGTTAGATTTTTGGGATTTAGGGGGTTGAATGGGTTAGGGTTTTAGAGGTTTAGAAGGTTAGTGGATTTAGAAGTTAAGGATTTTAGGGGTTAGGGGTCGTTACGTGTTAATGGGGCTAGGGTTTAGGGGGTTAAATGGGTTAGGGTTTTAGGGGTTTAGGGGGTTAAATGGGTTGGGGGTTGGGAATTAGTGTTTAGGGGGTTAGGGGTTAAGGGTTAGAAGTTTAGGGTTTAGGGGGTTAAATGGGTTAGGAATTTAGAGGTTTAGGAGGTTAAATGGGTTAGGGGTTGGGAATTAGGGTTTAATGGGTTAGGGGTTAAGGGGTTATAGGTTTAGGGTTTAGGGGGTTAAATGGGGTAGGGGTTTAGGGGGTTAGGGGATTTAGTAGTTAAGGATTTTAGGGGCTAATGGGGTTAATTTTTAGGGGGTTAGATGGGTTAGGGGTCAGGAATTAGGGTTTAAGGGGTTAGGGTTAAGGGTTTAATGGTTTAGGGTTTAAGGGGTTAGGGGTTAAGGGTTTATGGGCTTAGGGTTTAGGGGGTTAAATGGGTTAGGGGTTTACTAGGGGTTTAGGGGGTTAAATGGGTTAGGGGTTAAGGGTTTAGGGGTTAGGGGTTAAGGGTTTAGAGATTTATGGTTTAGGGGTTAAATGAATTAGGGGTTTAGAGGTTTAGGGGGTTAAATTGGTTAGGGGTTGGGAATTAGTGTTTAAGGGGTTAGGGGTTAAGATGGTAGTTTCATTGGTCTCTCTTTGTGCACAATAATTTCTTATTATTTGCATCTCAATGTAACAATTTTGTAAGTATTGTTGCTTGTTGCCATGTCTTCTTTATTTATTAATTTAGAGTATTTTATAGCCATTGCTTTACATTTATTGATGAAAATGTTTATTGCAATCAAACCAAATGTATGTTCAATCTCCAGTTTCAAACTCAGCCATAGTGTTGTCACACAATTTAAGTCCAGAGAATGGCCATCTGATGAAGTCTTAATAACCAGACTGCACCTCATGACTACTCCAGAAAATCTTAAGTTCGAGTGTCCCACATTCATGAGAAATTTGGCTCTTATACTCTTGCTCCACCTGACTGTGTCCTAGAAATACCATTGTTTATTGAAAAACATCCTAATGTTGTCGACCTTGTCCCTTAACAAACCAAGGAAACATATGTGACTGAGAGGAATCGAAAGCACTACAAAGTTGAAGAGAGTACAAAAGACTAAGATGGTTTAAAGGATAATCTTGAAGAATGTAGCAGTGTTGAAACAACTAAAATCTGTCCCAAACAAATAGTTAATAATGTGAAACCTTCTTCTGTACCAGTCAAGCAAGACTACATTCATGTGAGAGCAAGAGGAGGCCAAACGACTGATAGGCATAGCCTGGAAGAGAGGGTATGGTTCCCTCTTTTTGATGAAATATTTGATCTACATTTTGTATATCAAAGATTAACCATTTTAACCTTTCCAACAAGGCAGAATTAACCCAATCATAGTTCCCAATATGTCATGATATATATTAACTCTAGATATATATGAGAAGGAATAATAAAGACATAGATTGATAGAAGTGGTGAGATAAGGGGAGTCACATTAAGGGAGAGATGGAGATAAACTGAAGGAGAGGGGAGAGAAGGAATGGAGAGAGAGAGAGAGGGAGAGGAGTGAGAGAGGTAGAGAAGGGTAAGAGAGGGAGATAGTGACACAAGGATGGAAGGGGGGAAGAAATAAGGATAGAGGGAGGGATATAGTGAGAGGATTGGAGGGTAGAGAGAGAGAGAGAGAGAGAGAGAGAGAGAGAGAGAGAGAGAGAGAGGTATAAGGAGAGAAAGGGAGAGAGAATAAGGACAAGAGATAGGACTTAAGAGAGAGGAACTAGTATCATAGAAGAAATAATATGTGACCAAATTACTCTATATGGAGATGGGAGATAGGGGCACCCTACCAGCTACCTACTAAATGTCTAAACCAAATGTGGTGTAAACGTTTGTAATGGTGGTCGATTATACGAGGAGAGGATTTTATGAGGAGGCACTGGATTTTAAGGTGGTCAAAATTTAGCATTTTTTATATGACCACCCTCACACGACCCAACCTAACCCAACCCGACTCGCCCGAACGTGTTTCCTTGGGCGCCCTCATGACACGACACGACCTGACTAGACCGAACCCGACCCGACCCACCCGAATGTGTTTCCTTGGGTGCCCTCACAATATGGCACGACCCGAACGCACTTCCCTGGGCGGCATCACACGACTCGACCCGAAGCACCCGAATGCGTAATTTCCCTGGGTGCCCTCATGACATGACCCGACCCGATCGGACATGTTCCGACCCAGTCGAACATGTTCCTTGGGCACCCTCACATGACCCAACCTAATCTGACCTCTCGAACATGTTTCCTTGGTCGCTCTCATGGTACAACACGACCCAACCCAACCCGACGCGAACGCATTTCCTTGGGCGACATCACACGACCCAACCCGACCCAACCCGCCTAAACGTCAAAGGCATGAGGGAGAAAATGAAAAATGGGTTGCATGAACGTGCACAAGGTACATGGGTGGTCACAACTTAGCATTTTTTATACGACCTCCGTCACGATTTGACCTAAACGACCCGACCTGACTCGACCCGCCCCAACCGTGTGTTTCCTTGGGCGCCCTTACAATACGACACAAACTAACTTGACCTAACCCGAACTTGTTTCCAGCTAATTGGGCGCCATCACACGAATCGAGTACCCGACCCGTACTAATGTGTTTCCTTGGGCGGCCTCACACAAAAAGACCTGACTAGACCCAACCCGACCCACCCGAACGCATTTCCTTGAGTGCCATTAGTGCATGACTCGACCCAACCCATACGAACATGTTTCCTTGGGCGGCCTCACACAACATGACTCGACCCACCCGAATGCATAATTTCCTAGGGTGCCCTCATGACACGGCCCGACACAACCTGACCCGATCGGACATGTTCCTTGGGCGCCCTCACATGAACCAACCTGACTCGACCCTCTTGAACATGTTTTCTTGGGCACCCTCATGGTACAACACGACCCAACCCAACCCGACCCGAACACATTTCCTTGGGCGACATCACACGAACCGTACAAATGTGTTTTCTTGGGCGGCCTCACATGAGAAGACCCGACCAGACCCAACCCAACCCGCCTGAACACATTTCCTTGAGTGCCATTAGTACACGACTCAACCCGACCCGTACGAACGTGTTTCCTTCGGCAGCCTCACACAACACGACTCGACCAGACCCAACTCGACCCGACCCGTATGAACGTGTTTCCTTGGGCAGCCTCACATGACATGACCTGACCAAACCCAACTCGACACACCCGAACGTGTTTCCTTCGGTGGCCTCACACGACACAACCTTACCCGACCCGACCCAACCCGACCCGCTTGAACATGTTTCCTTGGGCGCCCTTACAATACGGCACGAACTGACTTGACCTAACTCGAACTCATTTCTAGCTAATTGGGCACCATCACACGACTCGACCCGACCCATACTACGAATGTGTTTCCTTGGGCGGCCTCACACGACAAGACCCGACCAGACCCAACCCGACCTGCCCGAACGCGTTTCCTTGAGCACCATCGCACGAATCGACCTGACCCGTATGAACGTGTTTCCTTGGGCGGCCTCACACGACAAGACCCGACCAGACCCAACCCGACCCACCCAAACGTGTTTCCTTGAGCACCATCAGTACACGACTCGACCCGACTCATATGAACATGTTTCCTTGGGTGGCCTCACACGGCGATAAGACCCGACCCACCCAATTGCGTTTCCGTGAGCTCCATCACACGACTTGACCCAACCCGTACGAACGTGTTTCCTTGGGCGAACTCACACGACACAACTCAACCGGACCCAAATTGACCCGACCCATATGAACATGTTTCCTTGGGTGGCCTTACACGACACGACCCGACCAGACCCAACTTGACAAGCCCGAACGCGTTTCCTTGGGCGGCCTCACATGGCACGACCTAACCCGACTAGATCACTCGACTTGACTTGCCCGAGCCGCATGTTTCCTTGGGCACCCTTACAATACGGCACGAACAAACCTGACCTTATAACCTGAAATTGTTTCCAAATAATTAGGTGCCATCACACGACTTGACCTGACCCGTACGAATGTGTTTCCTTGGGCGACCTCACACGACAAGACCCGACTAGACCCAACCCGACCCGCCCGAACACATTTCCTTGAGCGCCATCAATACACAACTCGACCCGACCCGTACGAATGTGTTTCCTTGGGCAACCTCACACGACATGACCTGACCAGACCCAACTCGACTTGACCTATACAAACATGTTTCCTTGGGCGGCCTCACACGACACGACCCGACCAGGCCCAACTTGACCCGCCCGAACACATTTCCTTGGGCGGCCTCACACGGCACGACCCGACCAGACCCAACTCGACCCACCCGAACACGTTTCCATGGGCAGCCTCACACGACACAACCTGACCCTACCCGACCCGACCCGACCCGCCCAAACGTGTTTCCTTCGGTGCCCTTACAATATGGCACAAACTGACCTGACCTAACCCAAACTCGTTTCCAGCTAATTGGGCGCCATCACATGACTCGACCTGACCCATATGAATTTGTTTCCTTGGGCGGCCTCACACGACAAGACCTGATCACCAGACCTAACCTGACCCGCCCGAACGCGTTTCCTTGAGCGCCATCAGTACATGACTCGACCCGACCTGTACAAACATGTTTCCTTGGGCAGCCTCACATGACACGACTCGACCAAACCCAACTCAACTCAACCCGTACGAACGTGTTTCCTTGGGCGGCCTCACACGACATGACCCGACCAGAACCAACTCGACATGCCCGAACGCGTTTCCTTGGGTGGCCTCACACGACACGACCTGACCCGACCCTACCCGCTCGAACTTTTTTCCTTGGGCGCCCTTACAATACAGCACGAACCGACCTGACCTAACCCAAACTCGTTTCTAGCTAATTGGGCGCCATCACACGACTCGACCCGACCCGTACGAATGTGTTTCCTTGGGCGGCCTCACACGACAAGACTCGTCTAGACCCAACCCGACCCACCGGAACACGTTTCCTTAAGTGCCATCACACGAATCGACCCAACCCATACAAACGTGTTTCCTTGGGCGACCTCACACGACAAGACCCGACCAAACCCAACCTGACCCGCCCGAACGGGTTTCCTTGAGCGCGATTCGACCGGACCCGTACGAACATGTTTCCTTGGGCAGCCTCACACATCGAGAAGACCCGACCAGACCCAACCTGACCTGCCCGAACACGTTTCCTTAAGCGCCATCACATGACTTGACCTGACCCGTACGAACGTGTTTCCTTGGGCGGCCTCACACAACACGACTCGACTAGACCCAACTCGACCTGACCCGTACAAACATGCTTCCTTGGGTGGCCTCACATGACACGACCTGACCAGACCCAACTCGACATGCCCGAATGTGTTTGCTTGGGTGGCCTCACATGGCACAACCTGACCCGACCCGACCCGACCCAACCTGCCCGAACCGTGTGTTTCCTTGGGTGCCCTTACAATACGACACGAACCGACCTTACCTAACCTGAACTCATTTCCATCTAATTGGGCGCCATCACACGACTCGACCCGACCCATTATACGAATGTGTTTCCTTGGGTGGCCTCACACGACACGACCCGACCAGACCCAACTTGACACACCCGAACGTGTTTCCTTGGGCGACCTCACACGGCACAACCTGACCCGACCCGACCCGCCCGAACCTGTTTCCTTGGGCGCCCTTACAATATGGCACGAACTGACCTGACCTAACTCGAACTTGTTTCCAGCTAATTGGGTGCCATCACATGACTCGACCCGCTCGAACACGTTTCCTTGAGCACCATCGCACGACTTGACCCGACCTGTACGAACGTGTTTCCTTGGGCGGCTTCACATGACAAGACCCGACGAAACCCAACTCGACCCACCCGAATGCGTTTCCTTGAGCGCCATCAGTACACAACTTGACCCGACCCGTATGAACGTGTTTCTTTGGGTGGCCTCACACGTCGACAAGACCAGACCAGACCCAACCCAACCCACCTGAATGCTTTTTCCTTGAGCACCATCACATGACTCAACCCGACCCGTACTAACGCGTTTCCTTAAGCGACCTCACACGACACGACTCAACCAGACTTAACTAGACCCGACCCATACGAACGTGTTTCCTTGGGTAGCCTCACACGACACGACCCGACCAGACCCAACTCGACACGCCCGAATGCGTTTCCTTGGGCAGCCTCACACGACACGACCTGACCCAACCAGATCACCCGACCTAACCTGCTTGAACCATGTGTTTGCTTGGGCGCCCTTACAATACGGCACAAACTGACCTGACCTTATAACCCGAACTCATTTCCAGCTAATTGGGCGCCATCACACGACTCGACCCGACCCGTACGAATGTGTTTCCTTGGGCAGCCTCACACGACAAGACCTGACCAGACCCAACCCGACCCACCCAAACGCATTTCCTTGAGCGCCATTAGTACACAACTCGACCTGACCCATACGAACGTGTTTCCTTGGGCGACCTCACACGACATGACCCAACCAGACCCAACTTGACCTGACCTGTATGAACATGTTTCCTTGGGCAACCTCACACGACACGACCTGACCAGACCCAACTCGACCCGCCCGAACACATTTCCTTGGGCGGCCTCACACGGCATGACCCGACCAGACCCAACTCGACTCACCTGAATGCGTTTCCTTGGGCGGCCTCACATGGCACAACCTGACTCGACCCGACCCGCCCAAACGTGTTTCCTTGAGTGCCCTTACAATACAGCATGAACCGATGTGACCTAACCCGAACTCGTTTCCAACTAATTGGGTGCCATCACACGACTCGACTCGACCCGTACAAATGTGTTTCCTTGGGCGGCCTCACACGACAAGACTCGATCACCAGACCCAACCCAACCCGCTCGAACGTGTTTCCTTCAGCGCCATTGGTACATGACTCAACCCAACCCGTACAAACGTATTTCTTTGGGCAGCCTCACATGACACGACTCGACCAAACCCAACTTGACCTGACCCACACAAACATGTTTCCTTGGGCGGCCTCACACGACACGACCCAACCAGACCCAACTTGACACGCCCGAACGCCTTTCCTTGGGCGACCTCACACGGCACGACCTGACCCGACTCGACCCGACCCGCTCGAACATGTTTCCTTGGGCGCCCTTACAATACATCACGAACTGACCTAACCTAACCCGAACTAGTTTCCAGCTAATTGGGCACCATAACATGACTCGACCCGACCTGTACGAATGTGTTTCCTTGGGCGGCCTCACATGACACGACCCGAGCAAACCCAACCCGACCCACTCGAATGCATTTCCTTGCACGCCATCACACGACTTGACCCGACCCCTATGAACGTGTTTCCTTGGGTGGCCTCACACAACAAGACCCGACCAGACCCAACCTGACCTACCTGAATGCGTTTCCTTGAGCGTGACACAACCTGACCCGTACGAACATGTTTCCTTAGGTGGCCTCACACGTCGGCAAGACCCGACCAGACCCGACCCGACCCGCCCGAATGCGTTTCCTTGATCGCCATCACACGACTCGACCCGACCTGTACGAACGTGTTTCCTTGGGCGGCCTCACACGACACGACTCGACCAGACCCAACTCGACCCGACCCATACGTACGTGTTTCCTTGGGTGGCCTCACACGACACGACTCGACCAGGTCCAACTCGACACGCCTGAACACGTTTCCTTGGGCGGCCTCACACTGCATGACCTGACCCGACCCGACCCGCCCAAACCACGTGTTTCCTTTGGTGCCCTTATAACACGGTACGAACCGACCTGACCTAACCCGAACTCGTTTCCAACTAATTAGACACCATAACATGACTCGACCCGACCCGTTATACGAATGTGTTTCCTTGGGCGGCCTCACACAACAAGACCCGACCAGACCCAACCCGACCCACCCAAACATGTTTCCTTGAGCGCCATCAGTACACGACTCAACCCAACCTATACGAACATGTTTCCTTGGGCGGCCTCACACGACACGACCCGACCAGACCTAACTCGACCCACCCGAACGCGTTTCCATAATGGGCGCCCTCATACGACCCGATCACACGACCCGAAAGATTGTTCCTAAACCATAAAACTGATCACATGACCTGACACATTGTTCCTAAATCCTAAAATATAACTCCCAAACCCTAAACCCTAAGATTGTTCCTAAACATTAACAACACTTGCCTCCTAAACGTCGCAATACCGACGCGTTGCCCCCAACCATCGCAATACCGACGCTTTGTTCCAAACGTCGCAATAGTGACACTTAGCTCTAAGTGTCGCAAGACCGACACTTTTCTCCAATCCGTCGCAATTCTGATGCTTTTCCCCCAACCATCGCAATACCAACGCTTTGTTCCAAACGTTGCAATAGCGACACTTAGCTCTAAGTGTCGCAAGATCAACACTTTTCTCCAATCCGTCGCAATTCCGACGCTTTTCTCCTAATGCCGCAAGACCGACACTTACCTCTAAGTGTCACAATACCGACACTTGTCTCCAAACGTCGGTATAGCGACAGTTGTGGGCGGGATTTGAAAAACTGATAAAAATTGGGGAAATTTCTGACATTTGGTCAAAAGTGTCGGAACTAAAGTGTCAGAAATTTGACCAAATGTACTAGTGTGAGAATGCACTAGAAGAGAAGCTTTGATTTTTCCTGGCCATCCAATTTCCAAATGGGTTTATACCACCACTATGCCGAACCATGATTATGTAAATGGGCATAGCCAGACTTAGGAGAATAGTGGCATTATTTTGAGAGAATCCAATAGAGGGAGTCATCTGAATCTTTGATACGGGCCCCCGATCGATTCAACTCAGAGATGTAGTCCTGCCATTCCTACTTCCAGTGGTCCTAGATACCCAACTCCTCCACATCCCTCCAAGATTGAGTCCACATCAAAGTATTCTCCGGGTCACAGATGTTGGGTACTGGATTTGTATACTTTCCTCTCCCATTTTACCATGTTCTTCTATCTCTTTCTACCATTATTATTCTTAAAACGCATGAGGTAAAACGCTTCTTCCTATATTTGATGGGATATTTGATTAATGATGTATTTGTCATGGAGGTTTTACCTTTCTACATATTAACTCCGATATTTCTTCAGATCTAGCTAAAACAGGAGTGTTGCAGCTGCGAGTCAAAGCACAACCCATCATCTCCAGCGTCTTCCTTATTTGTTGTTACAGCGTGACAGCCATCGATGTATCAGTGCTATATTAGGCCTTTTTATGGTTTCTTGCTAGGCAATCTGGTTTCCATTGTAACAAGATGTATTTTTGTAACAATGAATTTGTTGAGAGGGATAAGGGGGTTTCAAGATAATTGTATAAAGAAGCCTGTGGGCTGTGAATCGGGGTTAAGCCCTTGGACATACAGACTTTGTAATGAATTTATTTTTATCATTAATTAAATGCACATCAGACTGTTGTGCCTCCTGTAATTCGTGATTTTATCGCAGCCCTGATCAAAGAGTTAGGCCCACTCTTCTGATCAGGTGTTGTGTTCTCCTTTATTTTCCTTGCAGTGTTGTGTTTTAGTGTGATTCTTTATTGCTATCACAGTGATGTTTAATTGCTGTGGATGCCTTTTATTTCTACATTTCATTTCATTGTTGTTACAATGACTTGTTTGTTATAGATTAAACCTTTGATTTACAGCATACCATGTGCTTGTATCTACATATACCTTGTCGTTAGTCTTGAAATAACTAACAGCCCGGGTTGATAATTTATGTGGAGGAAAGGGTTGAATTATGTTCATATCCAGACACCAACAACATTTTGGCATCGTTTCCGGGGAAGGCTAATAGGTGCAAGACTCAGGTTCGATCTCTCGTCTTGAGGAGGAAATTTATTGCCCAGCTTCAAGTCCTGAGCGTAAGCACTTTGTCTTTTCTTTTTTCTTTCTTTCTTTCATGTTTATTTTTATTATTTCGTTTTCTATAAAAAAAGTTAATCCATCATCTTGGGGAAGGTGTTTCGTAAACCTTTCCCTAAGTCCTGGGCATAGTCCAGTCTTTTTGCTTTTATTTCATGTTGTTTTCTTCTAGGGGCCAATTTCTCGTCCTGGGGAGGGTATGTTATTACTCTGCTTCAGGTCATGAACTTCGATTTTTCTTTTTCTTTTTATCTTGTTTCTTGTGAATCTTTTCTCTTGTACCGAGGAGGAAGTTATCTGTCCTACTTCGATTCCTGAGCGATTGACTGATTTTATTTGATGAACACCCTTCACAATTTGTATGAACAAAGATCCGAATAATATGGGTAGAGGAAGACCCCCAAAGAAAGGGAAGGATCTGGGAAGGAAGATGTACATTGAGGAAATTATTGAAAAATCTAGATTTGAGGCATCATTCCGTGGTTTTGTTAGGGTTAGGGTTCAGACGAAGTCTGAAGGGTAATCTGTGGAGCAACCAGTGCCATCCACGGTATCAGAAGGTGTTATTTCTACAGCACAAGATTTAATAAACACGGTATCAATGGAGGAGATATCCTTATCAATAACAGAAGTGGAAGAAGTGGTAAGCAAGGGATCAGAAGAATTAAGAAACTCTAACTGAGAAGAAGAACCTCAAAAATGGTTTTTTTCCCCAAGAGACCAAAGCAGTGCTGTAAAAATTATCATTTCTGAATTAAGTGATTCTGATCCGGTAAAGGAATTTTTGAAGGACTTTGAGTCACCAAGGGACAAGGGGAGTGCGGTGCGAATTTCTTCGGTTGAATCACTCCAGGTACTAGCTGCGAAACCAATCGAAATTCCAAGTGAGTATTGGAAAGTATCTATGGCACCTTTAAGTTCCTCCATTGATTTTCCCATAGGAAACGTTACATTTGATGCACCAATGAGACCCATACCTTTGACAGCCTTGCCTAGTTTTCATGGGCTCTCTTCGAAAGACCCTGATACATTCCTTTTTGAGTTTGATATTGTTTTCTGTAGATATAACTATATCGCCAACGCCCATAAACTGAATATATTTCCTGCTACTCTAAAGGGAACAGCCTTGAGGTGGTTTATGGGTCTAGGAGGGAGTACGATTACCTCATGGGAAGGAATGAAAGAAGCTTTCTTGGAGAAGTACCAAGATTATTGTAAGTCCCGTGACATTAAGGAAGAAATTTTTAGATTTGCACAGAAAGAGGATGAGAATATGGAGGATTGCGTAGAGCGATTTAAATACATATTGCAAAGGTCTGGACATAGTAACCTGCACAAGGACATTTTAAAGAATTCTTCTCAGAGAACTCAGGGAATACTCTTTACAACTGTTGAATATAGTGGGAAAAGGTTATATTTTGAAATAAAACTTCGAAACTATCTGTGATTACTGTATCAAGTGTTCACGGGGGGCTGCAAGAAGTGGACAAGGGATTCGATCATTGAAGACTTTCAGTGGAGGGGTCATAAAAGAAGAGATTGGGAATCTTCTGGAAAATCTGAGGACCAATATTCTGAGCATGCTATCATCCTAAATGGACACTCTACAGGCAATACATAAGCAGATGGATTTGGAGAAAACCATGGTCATATTCTGCCCTTAGTGCAGAAAGAAACACCCTTTGAAGGAATTCCCGTTGAACACGGTGGAAGCCTGTGTGATCTGCGAATAGACTCACATGACCAGTGCATGTCCTTCCTTGCCCGGGATGAAAGCATTTTTCCAAGGAGAAAGTGAAGAAATCACGGTGGACCAGCTGTACTTTATGGGACAGAGGAAGCCATGGCAACTTCGACCACTGGCAGTGAATCCAAGTATGTTTCAAGACCCATCCTAGTAATTTATCAATTTTAGTATGGGCCCCCAATCTACACCATTTTCAGCCATGTGGCCTCAATATCAGTATTCCCCTTGGCAACAATGGGTTCCTCAATCCAGTCCGAATCTGAATCAGACCTGGCGTGGACCCCCTCCCACTAGGGATTTTCCTCAGCCTATTCCTCAACAACAACTTCAGTTGCCTTATAACGTACCCCCAGGAAACCTAGCCATTAAACCTCAGCCTCCTATCCAGCCTAACCCAAACCTGAATAAAAAAGGGGTCCAACAAACAGACACCTTGAAACTGCCCTCTTATGGGATTTCTACCGCGGGGCTCAATGAGATAAATTTACGGTCTGTCCAGATAGTAAATTCACCTACTTCACCCATTATCACAAAACAATTTGATGATGGAGATACAAAACCAGAACAAGAAATAGTTAGGGAGAATTCAGAATAAAACATAATCAATCAGACACCTTCCCAAGCTATCTCTAATCAAGGTCATTTAACTTCCCCTCCATTACCTAAAAGATTGGCCTTGAGCATACCAAATCCTCAAGCAGAATTTGACTTCCTAGGGGAATTGCAGAATCTCTTTGTTAAAATACCCCTGTTACAAGATATGAGGGATGTACCTATATACGCAAAAACTCTGAAAGAATATTTCTCAAAGAAACCGGGGAGGAAACCTAAGGATCAATTGACCATTCATGTGGTGGGCAGACTATCTGATATCATGTTAGGAAAAATCAAGCCTGTAAAATACGAAGACCCGGGGAACCCGATTTTAACAGTACAGACTAATGGGGTGGAAATCGCAAACGTGCTGGTGGATTTGGGAGCGGCCATTAGCATTATTACTACTGAAACAATGAACACATTAGGACTTGCAAACATTAAACCAACTCCTACTATCCTGGAACTTGCAGACAGATCCACAATTAAACCAATATGGAAATTAGAAGACATCATCATTTCAGTAGACTTATGGCACTACCCTGTGGACCTCCTTATATTGTAGACTCGATCTTCAGTAGGTGGTCACCCATTGATCATAGGAAGACCCTGGCTGGCAACCGTAGATGCCTACATAGGATGCCAATATAGGCATATAATCATATCAAATGGGACAGTTACGAAGAATCTCAAGCTTTATCCTCTTGCAAAACCTAGCCCATCTGAAAAATCATTACCCTATCAGAAACCTCTACCTGTAGAAGAGCCCGAACCTGAAAACAAAGATGTTAGACTAGTTCTCACTATTGGATGGGCCCTTCAACTTAAAACAGAAATTGAAGATGACATCATTAACTCTTTCACCAATGATTCCAATTTTGTTTCCGATTCAACTCGACATATTCTAGAATCTGCCATGAGCTGTGAGACACAGGAAAACATTGAACTGGAAGATGACATTGAAGACATTCTTGTAACCTCATCTCACAATAGTACTCCAATAGAGATTGAACCAGGAAAAACATTTAATGTCAACTCAAACCTATCTGAATCTTAGACCAAACAGCTTTTGAAAGTCCTTCAAGATCATGACGAAGCTTTTACCTGGGATTATATCGACATGAAGGGTATCCCTCCCAGCCTATGCACTCATCATATTTACATTAAGGAAGATTTCTTCCCTATAAGATAGCCCCAACAAAGAATGAATCCTACTCTTAGAAACATTGTTAAAGAAGAATTACAAAAATTGTTGGATGTAGGGTTCATTTATCCCATCTCAGATAGCCAATGGGTATCCCCACTAGTTATCATTCCTAAAAAGAATGGTAAATGGCAGATCTACGTAGATTACAGGGAACTAAATAAGGCAACTCAAAAAGATCATTTTCCTTTTCCATTCATTGACCAAGTCCTGGACACCTTGGTTGGGAAGAATATTTTTTCCTTCCTAGACGGATTCGGTGGATATAACCAGATTCAGATAGCCTCCAAAGACCAGGATAAAACAACTTTCACGTGTCCTTGGGGAACCTTCGCATACAGGGTCCTCCCATTTGGCTTGTGTAATTCTCCTGCTACGTTCTAGAGGGCAATCTTGGGAATTTTTTCTGATTTGGTCAATGATAGCATCGAAATCTATATGGATGATTTTACTCCATATGGAAACTCATTTGAGGAAGGATTGGAAAATTTAGAGAAAGTACTCAAGAGATGTAAACAGACCCATGTACCTTTGAGTACAGTCAAATTCCATATGATGAGGGAAGAAGGGGTAGTATTTAGACATTTACTCTCAGCTGCTAGAATTCAAGTTGATCCAGCTAAAATAGAGGTAATATTACATTTCCTGGTACCCAAAACACCCACACAGGTACGTAGCTTTATTGGTTGTACTGGTTATTACAGGCGCTTTATAGAAATTTTTTCTAAAATAGCACACCCAGTATTTCAATTGCTGACAAAAAATGCAAAATTCTTGTGGACTGAAGACTGTGAGACAACTTTCATGAAAATTACAGGGCTGGTGTGCACGACCCCAATCTTCTGAGGACCTGATTGGGCATTACTGTTTCACATACATACGGATGCTTCTCAGACAATAGTAGGGGTTGTTCTAGGACAGCAGGTAGACAAAACACCATATGCAATCTAGTATGTCAGCAAGAATTTAATACCTGCTGAATTAAACTATACAGTGACAGAAAAAGAATTCTTAGCTATCATTAATGCTATCAATAAGTTCCGGCACTATATCACCGGGTATTCTACCATTGTCCATACTAATCATGCAAAAATTAGGTATTTGATGAACAAACCTATTACTCCTGGCCATATTACAAGATGGCTACTTTTGCTTCAAGAATTTGATATTACAATAGTAGATAAGCCAAGAAAAGATAATGTAATAGCTGATTTCATATCTAGAATGAATAACAATTATGAGTGCACACCTATAGAAGATAGTTTTCCCGATGAACATATTTTTGCAGTATCTACTAAACCTCTGTGGTATGCAGATATTGCTAACTATCTTGCTACAGGGAAAGTGCCTCCTCATTTGTCATACAGGGAACATCAAAAGATTATTCTTCATAGTGCCCGATATTCTTGGATGGCAGGGTAATTTTCATACAGGAGCAGATAAACAAATCTGGCATTGTGTGTCTAAAGAGGATATTTATGAGGTATTAAAAGTTTCCCATGATGGCCCTTGTGGAGGGCATTTTGCAGACAAAATAACAGGCCATAAGGTGCTACAAATGGGATATTGTTGGCCTTCCATTTTTTGTGATGCTCAGAATTATGTTAGGAGGTGTGATAGTTGCCAACATATGGAGCAGCTCAGTAAAGCTAATGAAATGTCTTTGCAGGCACAAGTAGTACTCGAGCCTTTTGAGAAATGGGCTATTGACTTTGTTGGACCCTTTAACCCACCTTCACAGCAGAAGGTCCACATCTTGGTTTCTACTGATTACGTTATTAAGTGGGTGGAAGCCAAAGCTGTCGCGAAAGCAATAGAGCAGGTAGTCTCAGACTTTCTATTTGAAGAAATTTTTGCTCGTTACGGTACTCCAAGAGAGTTTGTTTCATATGGAGGAGCACAATTCACATCACACAAGATAGCAAATCTCATGCAAAAATATGGGGTCAAGCACATAGTGACATCCCCATATCATCCCCAGGCGAATGGATAAGTGGAAAGAACAAACAAGACATTGGAAAACATTTTGACAAAAATTGTGGCATACCATCATTGGAATTGGGCTCAGAAACTCCCAGAAGCTCTCTGGGCGTACAGAACAAAATGGTAGAATACAACAGGATTTTCACCATTTGAGTTGGTTTATGGAAAATCCCTGTTGTTTCCAATAGAATTTGAAATAAGTACACTCATAACAACACTGGAATTTTGGTTAGATCTATCATATGCTTAGAAACACCGAATGGCTCAGCTTAATGAACTTGATTAAATTCGTTCAATGGTTGTCCAACGAACTACTGCTATCCAGCAGCAAAGAATGAAATGGCACGATAAGTTTATTAAAAATAAGGTGTTTCAAAGTGGAGATTGGGCACTGCTTTATGACTCCTGTTTTAAGGATTTTAAGGGGAAGCTTTGCACTCGTTGGATGGGACCTTATGAGGTGGACGATGTATTTGATAATGGAACAATCAGGCTAGTTACAATTGATGAATTACACGCTTCATTTATAGTCAATGGACATCGCCTAAGAATATACCACCGCTCGGCCTCTAAGGATGCTTTTATTAAACAACTCTCTAAGAAATCTGGTTTGAAGGTCATCAGCACAGAGAATCCTTCCTCTGCACCCTTGATGAAAAAAAATATAAATAAATAAATAAAAAAATAGATAAATAATATGTAAAAAAAAAGAAAAAAAAAATTAAATAAAGAATTATGTTTTATTTTCTTGTCTTTTTGCAGGAGATACTACTGAGTAAAAAGCATAGAAAGACTTTTCAAAGCATCGATTGCTACTACTCATAGTGTTGTTACTCATTTGCTACTACTCATGGTGTTATTACTCAGTTGCTGCTACTCATGGTGTTGTTACTCGGTTGCTGCTACTCATGGTGTTGTTACTCATTTACTGCTACTCATGGTGTTGTTACTCAGTTGTTGCTACTCATGGTGCTATTACTCAGTTGCTGCTACTCATGATGTTATTACTCGGTTGTTTCTACTCACGGTGTTGTTACTTAGTTTTTTCTACTCACGGCATTGTTACTCGTTTGCTGATACTCATGGTGCCGTTACTCGGTTGTTGTTACTCGCATTGTTGTTACTCTGGATGCTGCTACTTGTGTTGTTGTTACTTCGATGTTGTTGCACCGATGCTATTACAATGATGTTGTTACACCAATGTTGTTACACCGATGTTGTTACACTGATGCTGTTACACCAATGCTGTTACTCCGATGCTGTTACTCTGATGCTGTTACACCGATGTTGTTACACCAATGTTGTTACACTGAAGTTGTTACACCAATGTTGTTACTCTGATGTTGTTGCATCGATGTTGTTACACCAATGCTGTTACTCCGATGCTGTTACACCAATGTTGTTACATCGTTGTTGTTACACCATCCACATCATTACTACGATGTCATCCACCAACCGTCACATCGTCCAGGTAGGCCGTCAGGTACGACTCCACGTGACTTTTACTGATTTAATTAAATATCCCATGTGGAGATTTTAATGCCATGGATGGCAAAAATTTAAGTTGGGGCGGTGTCGTCATGACAAGGACAACGTAATAATTACCTCATAAATTAAGTACGACGACCCACTCATGGTACACCTTACGATTCCCATCAATATGTGGTATCATCATTTAAATCGTATTGGGATCCGTAAAATGTCTTTTCCACCATATACGAACAATTATTAATTTTATTTTACCACACTTACCATATTTCTTCATGATTTTTCTCAGCTTTCGAGAGTTACTGGCCGTATTTACCATTACCACCTTTCCATTTTCACTATGTTGTTCCTCTGAATTCGGTACCCACCACCTTGCTCAACGATCTGCTGTTACAAGAAGTGTTGCTACAAGTCTCCACAGTATGGGTGGGCTAGTTGTGCGGCATGAGCCTGAAAACATAGTTTCAGCTCGCAGCAATTTAGAGGTTTGGCAAGTCTTTGTCAACGCAGGGTGGGATACCTACTTTGACAGATTGCAGGGGTTTGATGGAGGTGTCACAATGGAATTCACACTCAATTTAAAGGAAAATTATTCACAGATTAGGGGTCTGGCAGTTCTTGTTATAGAAGAAGCAATCGCAGAGGTTAGCGGACTGAGGCAATAGGGGCAGCAATGGTTTTGTCGGAAATTTTCTCTTCCGGAATTCCCCAAATTGCTCTTACAAGTAGGAGAAAGTGTCATTCAAATGGGAAGAGGATACGAGCACCGAACAGTATCGTATCCTTGGAATGAAGTTGCAGGCTTCGTAACAAAATACATTACCTGCGAGGGCTGGGCCTCAACTCTATTCAAATATCACTTTGAAATTTAATGCACCTCTGATTTCTGCAGAATCTGGAGCATGCCCTGAACATGCCCTTCTTCCTCTTGAAAGAACTGGGGCATATGGCACAGGCTTCTCGAAGTTCACGCCAAATGCCGACAGTACTTTCCAATCATGGTTTGGTGCGATTATTGGTTATGCACGCAATAAACAGGCTTCGGGTCTTGTGGGTGAAATTTTGTGGGTCCTCAGAAGAAGAGGTAGCAGCCATGATTGCTAGTAGAGAAGAAGAACCAGCCTCTCCGGCTGGTCAGACAGAAGAAGAACATTCAAAAGAAATTGATCAAGAGGAACCCGAGGAAATGGAAATGGAAATTGATCAGGAGGAACCCGAGGAAGAAGAGATGATGTTTGATCAGGAGGGACCTGAGGAAACGAGAATGGAGGAGGTAATCAGTGACATGGCTGAGGCTGCCACACAAGAACTAGCCTCACTTGAAAAACCCACAGAAAAAGAAATAAGAATGGAGGAGGTAAGGGGAGACATGGCCGAGGCTGCCACACAAGAACCAGCCTCGCTTGAAGAACCCACAGAGAAGGAAATGTGGACATTGTGCAGGAAGTCGATATTGTTATACAGTTGTCAACTTTTGTTAATAAAGAAAAAAGGAGTGAAATTATGGATAAATAAATGGCAAGTGATGTTGTTTTTCAAAAAACAGCATCACCTGCCCATATAAATATGAATACTGATACAGGTGGGGGTGTTACACAAGAAGCACCCCCAATTCGGCTAGAACAGGAAAATTTAGCCCATGGAATCGAAATTGGACCTCAAGAACCAATACCAATTGTGAAAACAAAGGTGATTCATGAGGAAGAGGGAGGTAAAGAAGGAATGAACCAAGAGGTCGATACTGTTCCACAAGAACCAATATCAACCCTAGTTGAAGTAGTTATGCATGAAGTCTCGGTCCAAACTGGAATTGAAGATGATGGGTCTATTCCTCGTTCTCCATTCTAGTCCTTGATGCCTAGAGGGGCGAGGGGATTTCGCTCTCCCAAACGGTTAATGGAAGAAGTAGTTTTTCCCCCAATAGTAAAATTTGTTGACACGGCCAAAATTGGCCCTCTCACCACCAGAACAGAACACTTAGAGGCTCGCAAGGAAGACAACATTCCTATGGAAACTTCAGAACATAGGAGGATCAATGAAGTTACCGACCAGACAACGGAAGTTCACGGAAGAAACATAAAAGAAGAAGCCCCTGGAGATAGGGAGCCCAGCTAGAAGGGCTTGACAAGAGAATCCGTAGAAAATTTCAGTAGCATCCCACTGCCTTCTGAGCCTGTCATAGGCCTAGAAATTGAATTCATTGTTAAATAGGAATGGATTGAACAGTGCGAGAAAAGAAGGATACCTCTCAAGCAGAAGTATCAGCTGTAGTTCAATGAAACCATGAGACTAAAAAGGGAGTTTCGGGATTTGAAGAAGAAAGTTTCACATTTGAAAAGGAAGGTAAAAATCTATAAATGGAGGGCAATAAAGCCGAATATTGAAGTCTCCACGACAGCTACCCAGACTGGCCCGATCGAAGAGTTGTTTGAGGGTCAAGAATTTGTATTGGCCGCTGAAATTAAGAAGTGGCAGTCTGCAGCAAGTGACCATAAGAAATAAATAGCTAGGGTTCTAGAACAGGCCGCCAGAGTCGTCACAGGGTACATGGATCAATTATATAAGGTGTGGATGAAGCAGGCTAAACAGAAGGCCAGAATAGAGGAATTGGAAGAACATGTCCTGTTGCTGAAGACAGATAAGGAGAAAATGTTCTCCTTGGCACAACAGGTAATGGCCTGCAGACCTCCTGCACATATCTATTCCTTATTACTTCATGAAAAATTTCTTTTCTTTTGTCTTGAAAGTATATATAAGGAGATTTGGTACTAAATTGAGGACCCCATTCAATTTCTCCGTATTTTAAAAATTCATGACATTATCGGACATCACTTAATGTGAGAGCTCTATATGCATGGGTATTACTTAAAGCATGATCCGTTATTTAACCTTGTTCCATTCGTGGGGGACATCCATTTAAGGGCTTTCACCTCCTATACCATCAATCAGATTAAATGGAGAAAGGCCTGGGATACATTTGAATAAAATCAAGCTGGAAAGCCATTAATGATGAGAAGAGATCATGGTCAGTGCTCAAACATTTATAACAAGAATTATACATTTTTATAGATTGAGGGTCGTAAGGAACACATGATGACAACCCAGAAATGGTGCATTGACCTATGTGTCAGCCACATTACGATGTTTTGCAAGGAAGCACTGGACAGTTGTCAGAAGAGATGGATGTTGTCCCCCTTAGCCGTCAGGGAAAGAGAACCATTTGGAGCACCTAACATTGCACGTGCTTTAGAGAGAAAGCCAAGTTACATGGCATGAATTCATACCTGTGGGGTCAGATGGATGGGATTAAGGTTTGAATTTCCCCTCCTATGGTTGCCAGCTGAGCTATACTCCTGCATATAATGTTGACCCAAACTGGTGGAAGGATGTTGTTTTGATAGAAGGATATAAGCCACCTGGTACATAAATGGCTGTAGAATATGACCTCACATAACTTCATGCTGATCACAGTCGGTCCAACCCGAACCCGAGGAGATGACGAGCTACATGAGGACACACAGATAGATTAGTTGGGGGGAGATGTTGGGTACCAGATTTGTATACTTTCCTCTCCCATTTTACCATGTTTTTCTATCTCTTTCTACCATTATTATTCTTAAAACACATGAGGTAAAACCCTTCTTCCTATATTTCATCGGATATTTGATTAATTATGTATTTTTCATGGAGGTTTTACCTTTCTACATATTAACTCCGATATTTCTTCAGATCTCGCTAAAACAGGAGCGTTGTAGCCACGAGTCAAGGCACAACCCATCATCTCCAGCGTATTCCTTATTTTTTGTTACAACGTGACAGCCATGGATGTATCAGTGCTATCTTAGGCCTTTTTATGGTTTCTTGCTGGGCAATCTAGTTACCGTTGTAACAAGATGTATTTTTGAAACAATGAAGTTGTTGAGAGGGATTGGGGGTTTCAGGATAATTGTATAAAGAAGCCTGCGGGCTGTGAATCGGTGTTAAGCCCTTGGACATACAGACTTTATAATGAATTTATTTTATCATTAATTGAATGCACAATAGGCTGTTGTTCCTCCTGTAATTCGTGAGTTTATCGGAGCCCTGATCAAAGAGTTGGGCCCACTCTTCTGATTAGGTGCTGCATTCTCCTTTCTTTTCCTTGCAGTGTTGTGTTTTAGTGTGATTCTTTATTACTGTCACAGTCATGTTTAATTGTTGTGGATGCCTTTTATTTCTGCAATTCATTTCATTGTTGTTACAATGACTTGTGTGTTATAGATTAAACCTGTGATTTACAGCATACCATGTGCTTGTATTTGCATATACCTTTCCATTAGTCTTGAAATAACTAATGTCCCAAGTTGATAATCTATGTGGAGGAAAGGGTTGAATTCTGTTCATATCTAGACACTAACAACAGATCTAGTTCAAATTTTTTATACCACAGGCATTGAGGGCCGCTGGAATGCCCTTAGATAGAGAGAATTTGTTACTACAACCAACCTAGGGGTCCGAACCAATATAGCATCGCTCCCCATTTCTGATTTTCCAAGCTAGACATTTCTCTACTAAGCCAAGAGCAGAAAGGGTGGCCTTCCAAATAGAAGAAACTCTGTAGAAATATTTATCCAGTAACCGAATCCATTCATCGATCGAGGTGGGATCAATATATTTAATTTTCACCACTGGGATCTATTTATTTCATATTTGAGGCGCTTGGCACTGAAGAGCTCCATGAGGCAGATTTTCCTAGCGAGGCACTAGTGCGCTCCATAGGGAGACCAAGTGATGTCAGAGTAATTGTAGATAGTGTATTTCGCGGCTGCCACACGAGGTTGGGATGAGAATGTGAGGTCATGGGTTTTGAGGAACTCTTGGGCCATCTCAGCTGATGAGCCGACCACTCATGGCATGAATCCCAGTCTAAGAGACATGAAGGGGCCGTACGTTTTGGCGAGTCGATCCAGAAATCTGTGGGGAAATTTCCCCATGAGATTTAGGTTCCCGATTACGGGCCAAGCACGGGGACCGGGCGGCAATTTCAGAGAGGGAAAAAGTTGCCTGTAGATGAGGTAAGCTGATATGATGGTCACCACAAGGTAGCCAATCATTTGCAGATCTGCAATGGGAATCATCCACTATAAATCCATTCAAAAAACAAATGAAATTTAGGTCTCAAGGCAATTACAGGAGCTGTGGTGCTATATGTTTCATATCGGTGTCGTTATATAGGCAAGAGCTGAAATGATCCTCCCAAATAATTCGGAGGGAGAGAACATTATAAGGACCACCACCATTATTGAATGTACGCTGAAATTTCTGGGTGGTGTGACTGGTCAATATCAAACGTGTTAAAATGAGACACCAAATCGTCTGGTCGCGTTCAACGCAAACTTCAATTTCTGAGCTTTTTTCATGAAGGGGCCATTTTTCTCGCGCTTGGACCATCATCCTGTTTTATTAAATTTCATTCCTCTGAATTTTATTTAATTGATAGACTTATGTTAATTGTCCAATCGGCATGGTGTAAAAAAATGTCTTTTCGGACTTAAACTCATAATTTTAAGTAACAGAGTACTTTTCCTTTTTTTAAGTAGTCCTATAATTAAAAAAAATTATCGAGGTATTCTAAATTTTTAAAAATATCTTATAGTAAATTGAATTTGAAAATAGGTTTCTGAGTTTTTATTTTTATTTTTTAAAATCAAATTATTTTTATCTTTATTTTATTTTTTATTTTTAAAATCAAATTATTTCTACTCTTATTTAATTTTTTATTTTTAAAATCAAATTATTTTTTCCACAGAAAAAATCAAACTTTTTATAAACAGAGTCACAAAAAGTCACATAGTAGATGCCACAACATTCCATATGAAAGCATCATCCTAGGGCCGTAGCCATAAGACACCTCTCCAATCGAAAACAGTAGAGAAATCACAATGCCAAGTCCCACAGCTACATAAGAGGTTCCCAAAACCATGGGAGGTCCTCATGGCAGCAAACAGAAAAAAGCGAAAATAACCATCAGAACAATGCAACCTTTATAGGGCCTAAAAAATGAGAAACACCCATCTAAAGGAATCACAGGGGCCTCTCTGGAGAGAAAACAACCCCAAATATATGTCTATATCAAACAATAACAGTATCATAAAAAGAAAGGAGAGTCATAAATAATTACATCTTTGTAGTCCAATAAAATAGAGTTTTATGCAGATTTATGTACTAAAAACTTTAGGAAATATGGCTTGACTAGACAAAACAATAACATAGTAGAAATATATTATGATCAGTAAGGTCTGGTCTTCGACACATGAACATATAGACCCTCTTTTTCCTCTATGGTCCACACGCCCGTAGTAAGTTGTAAACCAATTTTAGACATAAGGTCAGCCTCCCGGTCCCGCTCCCTGTAGATATGGCATAAAGAAATCAAATTGAAATGAGTTTTAAGAGCCTGTATTTCTTCAAGAATAGGAAGCAATAAAAATTTCGGACATCTGTGTGAGTTGTTAAACCAGTTTATAACATTCATAGAATCCCCAAAGATTTGTATTGATTCAATGCCCAAATGAATAAGCTAGCATAGAAGGAGTTTTAGCATTTGAAGCTCATCAAAATTATTTGAACCATCCCCAAGACAAACCGCTGCAAAAAGGGTGATATGTTGATTTCTATGAATGATCATCTCAACACTGCAATTTCTTAGGGTCTATTTCCCTTCAAAATAAGCCCAAGGAAAGGAATGGTCAATGACTTTCGGAACAATCATCTGCTGTGTGATTTTTGAGCTCACAGGAGCAAGGGCTGAAAATATGGCCGCACACTGAGCCGCAACAAATTCAATTATAGGAGAAATATCTTTAAAAATACCTTTGTTTCTAGCTATCCAAATACCCCAATAAATAATCAATTGGATGTTCTTGAGGGATGGGTCAGTGAAATCCTACCACCAACTATTCCAAGCTTCCCTACACGTGTTCCCTATCTAAGAATTTGTTGAATTGCAATGAGATCTGATTTTCTCCTATACATTCCTTGTAAAAGGGCATGTAAGGAACAAGTGATCAATGGTTTTGGTGTCCTTCTTGCACATAGAACACCTTCCTGGGCCATTTAGAAACCGCTTTTGAAGGATATCCTAGGTAGGAACCTTTTTCCTGAAAATGCACCAGAAGAGAAGCTTTGATTTTTCCTGGCCACCCAGTTTCCAAAGGGGCTTATACCACCACTCCTTCGAACCATGATCATGTAAATGGGCATAGCCAGACTTAGGAGAATAGTGGCATGATTTTGAGAGAATCCAACAGAGGGATTCATCTGAATCTTTGATATGGGCACCTGATCGCTCCAAATCAGAGATGTAGTCCTGCCATTCCTACTTCCAGTGGTCCTCGATACCCAACTCCTCCACATCTCTCCAAGCTTGAGTCCACATCAAAGTATTCTTCGGGTCATGGATCTGGTTCAAAGTTTTTATAACACGAACATTGAGGGCCACTGGAATGCCCTCAGATAAAGAGAATATGTTATTACAACCAACCTAGGGGTCCTAGCCAATACGACATCACTGCCCATTTCTGATTTTCCAAGCCAGACCTTTCTCTACTAAGCCAAGAGCCGAAAGGGTGGCCCTCCAAATAGAAGAAACTTTGTAGAAATATTTCTCCGGTAATCGAATACAGTCATCGATCGAGGTGGGATCAATATATTTCATTTTCACCACTGGGATCAATATATTTCATTTTCAAGGCACTTGGCACTGAAGAGCTCCATGAGGTAGATTTTCCTGGAGAGGCGCCAGTGCTATCCGTAGGGAGACCAAGTGATGTTAGAGTAATTGTAGATGGTGTATTTCCTGACTGCCACACAGGTTCAGGATGAGAATGTGAGGTCGTGGGTTTTGAGGAACTCTCGAGCCATCTCGTCCGATGAGCCGACCACGCATGGCATGGATCCCAGTCTAAGAGACATGTGGGGGTCATACGTTTTGGAGAGTCGATCCAATGATCTGTGGGGAAATTTCCCCATGAGATTCAGGTTCCCGATTATGGGCCAAGCACGGGGACCGGGCAGCAATTTCAGAGAGGGACAAAGTCGCCTGTAGATGAGGTAAGCCAATAGATGGTCACCACAAGGTAGCCGATCATTCGCAGATCTAAAATGGGAAGCATCCACTATAAATCCATTGAAAAAAAAAAAATTCAGGTCTCAAGGCAATTGCAGGAGCTGTGGTGCTATGTGTTGTATAGTGGTTCCCTTATACAGGCGAGAGCCCCGAAGAAATCGGAGGTAAGCTTAGAAGGACCACCGGACGAAAAAAATCCGCAATAACCTCTACCCGCCAACCTCCTCTAGTAACCTCCACTAGAAATGGATGTCTCGGGTATTTTTATAAGGGGTTCCTCAAAAACATCTGCTAGAGGGTCTTTTCATTATTCTTTCAATTGTCACAACATGGTACCTTTGTGCCTTTAGTATTCAAGATGATTCCTTGGGAAAACTTTCTTGATAGATCTCCTCACACAACTTTACCATGCTATATTGAGCATCTGCAAGTATATATCACTCATGGCATGAAAACATTAGCCCAAAAATCTCCTACTCTATCAGGTCTCATGTAAATTTTATGTCTGTGGAGAAACAACGTGCCAGGAAAAGAGAGATATGTCTTCTTGGAATAGGGTACACTTTTAAGAGACAACAGGGGCTTCACTAATCACCGAGACTGTGATGTGTACAACTGTAAAGGAGAAGGAGGCCTGATGGAGGGCACATGGTTCAGTTCCAAGGGACAAGGAAATATGAATGTTCACTGAGGATGCGTTTTTCACTCGGAGGGAGACTCAGGACCATAAGGAGGGTATATGGAATTGAAACAAGGAAAATAATAAGGCATCACTTCCCACTAAGAGTACGAAGTGTGCTTAATTGGGAAACAAAGGCTAAGGCTAGTGCAAAGTGCAGAGAGAAGCAACGAGAAGGAGGTTCTAATGACTAATAATGTGTTTTGTGTTGGAGAGACTGATTATGGATAAAGGGTGTAGTTCCATCTAAAATGGAGGATATCTAGTATGCCTTAGAAGTGCGATGTGTGCTCTTCATGGCCTAGAGGGCATGGAAAATTTTTGGGGCTAATATTCGCAGGTGGGCTAATTTTCCATGGTTTTTCCAAAAAAAAGATTCGCCAATTTCCATTTTTTTATAAAAATGATTCGCCCAAACTTTATAATATAAAATTATTTTACCTTAAAAATCACCAACATTATATAGAAAATATATATAATATCATTATAAATTTGAATAATTTTACAAATACATCAATAAAAATTTCATAGTTTTCATATAAGGGACTAGTGAGATTCACCAATTTTTTAAACTTGAAGATAATTTTCCATCCTTAGGCTTGCAAAGTCCAAAAATTTCCTAAGTCTAGAAGGGTGAAACCTTGAAAACACATTGGGTTAGGAGAAAAATAAAGTGTGAAACGTCTCAAATCATTAATAAAACTTAGATAAGACCCAATATTAATAAGTATACAACAAAACACCAGTTCACGAAAATTTTCCAAGTGTAACAAACAAAGTATATGCAGTTGTGACCAAAAGTGTCATTTTGTGACTAGAAAGTGTACTATGACTCCAAAGTTTTAAATTTACACATATAATGATCCAACGACACTTAGGAAGGAACATGGACACTTCAAACATGTGTGAAAAGCATGAAATGACACTTGACAACCAAAAGCGACAGTTCATATGATAAAAGGTTGGATCCAAAATTCGCATATAAAAAAATTTTGGAGGGTGTTGTAGGAGTGACAACGCATTCCTTTATTTCTTTCCAAAATATGTTTCTTATTATGTGTTTCACACACACAATGTTTAGTTAAATCTAGGATGAATATAGTAATTTATCACCTTCATATGTCAACACTAAGCATCCTAATATGAAGTTATTCACAAAACCAAAACCCATGTCAGCTATATATGCTAGGTAAAAAGACATATCAATATTCTATCAAGGTTAGCAACCATGTCAATTACAAACCAAAAATCAACATATACAATAACTAAATTGTCGTATCAAATTTTATTATTTGTGTGAGACCCTCTTCACATCTAGTTTTAAACCTACTCTTTGATACCACTCTATTATAATATCCCACACCCCTTTGGCCATCTTTGGATACAGGAGGGTTACCTGTTTGACCTAATATCTAAGATCTATTATGAAAAAGGTGTTACTAAAAACCTCATTTTTGAAAATCTATATAAATTAATTATAATATCACGATAGTTTTCAGCTCAATGATAATTTTTCATCGTTATAAAATTTATCTCAATTCAAGCCTTGGATCAAAAGTTATGCTTGTCAGAAGTTTTAGCCTATTAAAAGAGGCCATATCATCCCAATTACCATGTGCCCTCCATCAAGATTGTGTCTTCATCACATCATCACAGTGGGGTCTTCGGGCACTTACACAGTGGAGAACCAGATTCATCTCATATTGGAGAGATCACTTATTTTCATTCGTCTGCTACAACATGATGAATTATGAAACCTAGCGGTGGGAGTTCTCTGACCGACCAAGGTTCCAAAACCATAACCATGACTGGATCAACCTATTCTTGTTGGATCCCCTGTATCAAAGGGTTGAAAAAGCACAAATGGTATTGGTAGTGGTGGTGACTTGATGACGAGGTTCCATTGTTGGAACTATAGTCAGATCATGCAACTCCTTGTTGGCATGCCGATTAACAATGTTTAATCAATTTCTATGTTATGGAAATGAGCAGTGAGTGGTGACTAGGTTCCATTATGGAACCTCGGTCATATTGGCGGGATCATCGCTGACATCATCTATGTTCAACGTTAATCAACATGAGAAGATCAATGGTGGTGATCTCCCAACACAATTCTCTATGGCATATTAAATCCTTCGCCTAATGATGGATAAACCACTATCGCTCTAAAATAAATTCATAGGAAAGGAAAAAGGATGGTGACCACTACTATATCGATATCACTCTGTAGGGACCAACCTTATGCTTTACCCTTATTTTTTTAAATACCATAAACTAGGAATCAAGCCATAAGAATAAAACATTGGAAACTCAGAAATATTAATCACTTATATCAACATCCATGAATTTAACTTCATTGCACATACAAATATTTTACATGTTAATTATAGGCACAAGGCAGTCACATAAAAAAAACATTATAAATAACATATATACCGTTCACCAGGAGACGAGATTCAATCTTGAATTTATGCTACTTGCACTCCCTTGTTGGACCGTCTACCTCCAAACGTGAATGTTTTTGTGTTTAATCCGAATATAATGACCCATCGGTTGACCTCCCAGCCTACTCCTTGGGTACTCTTCTTCCCCGCGGACCCCCGAGCTACAATGGGGTTGTACAATGAAGGAAATGTGCTAGCTAATAGAGGTGAGCACTCCTTGGCTCAAGAGTCCCCTCTCTAAAGTCCTCTACCTCACCAAAATCAACTATAGCTCGTAACCACTCACAATGACATAATCTCCTCCATCCAACAATAGGATAAGAAAAAAGTCCCCCTTTTCCCATGGATTGTCCCTTATTTTATAGGAGGATTCATAGGTGACACTTGGAATTTAATGAATAATTAATTATTTTTATTAATCCAAAATTTCATTATTCACCCACCCATGTGTCACCCTCTCACCAGGACTCTCCAAAAATCATTTTCTTAAATATTAATTTAAAATAGTATTTTCCTCACCCCAAAAAGGCATCTTATTTCTTCTCCTAGTTGTCTCTTGATCCCCCATTTCCTACTCAATTTGTGTTTATTACTGAAGTTAACTGATAAGTCTTAGATTTGGTCCCCTAACTACCTCCTTATTTAACTCAATTTTCCTATTAGATGGATATCCTTATGTCGGCTCTTGCCACATGGAGGTTCTCTAAATTTCTCCAATTTTAATTTATTAATCTTATTTTAAATTCACCACCCTCTTCTCTTAATGAAGTTTTTAACTATTTTATGATTCATCTTTATACTTAACTCTATGTTCCTCTTTCCCCCTTTTGCCTAATTAAGTTACTTATGTACATTATCCACTTAATATTTTTTTTTAACATGGAAAGGGTAGAGTTATTAGGGTAAAATATTTTGTTTCTTCCTAATCTTCCCTTACCCTAAATTTTGTTCTTGATTTAATTTCCTTGGTTCCAACATCATATATCACTTGATATGAATTAGTAGGATTTTCATATATTGATTATATTGATTATTTTATTTAATGATGTCAAGGGTGTCAAGTTGGTCATGCCCTTCAAGAACTTCCATTCGAAGTTTCAAGGGTGCCATGCCTAACAGTTTATTTGTGATGCCAAGGGTGCCAAGTCAGTCATGCCCTTCAAGAATTTCTCTTGAAGTTCCAAGGGTGCCACGCCACTTTCCCTTCAAGAATATAGTGGCTACGAGGGGAAATTATAGGTGCAACGACAGAGACCACTATCATCACGTATGTCGCTTGATATAATTTGACTAATGGTGTTGGGGATCAAGGAATCCGCCTTGATGCGCGCCCCCCAAAAAATCCTCGTGAGCGGCCCAAATTTGGGACCTGCCCCCATGGCATCGTGATCTTCAAGGTGAAGGTGTTTTGACCTTTCCAGCCTAAGTCACGGCAAGAGTGCTAGCAGGTGAGATCAGGGACACTGTCCACCCCTCCCATGTTGTTCCATCTAATTGTACAACCCCATCACCCATATGTGAATCATTCGGCCAAGAAACTAACATGTTCCTGCAACCACTGACATATCACCAGAGTGTATATATATATATATCAAGTTTCAAACTGAACTTATAATTTCAAAGACAAAATATTAATTTCTATCAAACCAGATGTTGTCAACTCATCATATGCGAGTTTCTTTGGTGGTTTCTTGTCATACTCAATAATCATCAGTAACAAAATTTCTCATTGTTAGTCATTATCATAATAGCAACATCAACATGACCGTCATTCACATCGTTGTTCATTTTTAATCAGAACTAATGTAAGTAGCTACCATAGGGGACACATCCATCATGGTTATCATAATCATAACATCAATGGGAAATTAACATGTCCATAAAATCCATCATCATCGTAACATCAATAGAAAACATACCTATCCATCATCATCGTAACATCAACAGAAAACATACCTATCCATCAAGTCTATCATCATCATGATATCAATAGAGAACATACTTGTCCATCAATGATGTCATCATCACAGTATCAATAAAGAACATACATAACCATCAAATCCACTAATAATAGAGGCATGTGTCTGGATCCTCAACTGTATCCAAAGAATAAATTATGAAGGATCGTTGTCCATCAACTAAAGTAAGCAATTGCTACACCTACCACTCAAATTGTGTATCTAACTCTACACTCTAACTCTATGGCCTAATATAAAGTCATTAAAATAATCAAAGAAAATTAATTCAATCATTAGCCAATAGGGGGCACAAAAAGTCACCGATGCTCAAGGAGAGGTAAAATTATAGAACCATTTGCCCCTCCATAACTATTACTATCGATAAGGTAGGGGAAAACATTACACACATTTCTACCAGTTTATCATAACTCACAATTTGAATCAACATTGTCCAACAATTATCAATTTATTAGCATATAAAATACATAAAGATATTGATATAAGAAAATTATACCAATCAAGAAATCAATAAAATTCATGTATATTCACAGAGTCAACATGATAAAATATTCAGTAACATTTCAATTCATGAGTCAAGATAGGTCACATTAAACTTTATTCAACATGCAGGTGGTTGGAACCAGGAGCAGAATTCCATCACACCAATCATAGACCACCGACATCAGAATTTTTTAGAAGCTTACGACCCACTTAAAGCTTGATCCAGTCTTAGGGGATGCTTTCTGTGGAAATCCGTATCAAATCTTGGTAGACACCGCGAGATGGAGTCACATCGATCATTCTACATCTCTAAGTTCAATCTAGGGCTTCACCCAAGGTACAAATGGAATACCCCTAATCCAGAGATTGAATCCATTGTTTAGGTTGTTTAAAAACTACATTTTTATATAAAGTACTATAGCATTTTTTATTCACTATTCAGTGGTTTAACAATCCCTCCGTGAAAAGCATCAGAGGCATGGGCCTATGTTTCCCTATCTAAGTGTTAATGAATTCATAAGAGTTAATCACATTGATTCAACCATTCACTAAGCTCCACCCACCACATTGCATACAAAAAATCTGGTGGTTTCAAGCATAGTTCATGGGGCTCACACCCAATCATTACATGGGGTATTTTAGCCTGTGAAATAACACTGCCTAGTGCTCATCAAATCCACCCTCTCTAGTGTTTATCACAATGATTCAACTATCCATTAAGCTGCCACCCATTAACCACAAATATAAAAAATCTAGTCTGAGTGGTCAAACAATTATCTTCTAATGTCAATGCTTCAATAGCTCTACAAATTTAATTGTTAGATCTTGGATACCTTCCCACATCCAGATAAATTAACTCTCTCAAAAATTCTACCCAAACTCTTCAACTAATCCTTTTTTTCCATCGACTACCTCAGATTTTCCTGATGTGTGGGCCATTACCCATCCTCTTCTACTTATGCATGTTAAGTCACCCTCTTCCTCATACCACAATCCTGGGTCTCTTCAATTCATGCTAGTCTAGGTGTAGGTGATTTTTCAAGTAAGGTGTTAAATTTATATTATTTTTATTAAAATAAGTTACTTATTATTTGAAAATAATTTAATTAAATAAGTAATTATTTTAAAAAATTATTAATAATAACCAAATTTTAAGATAGGAAAATTTTACACAATAATTAAATTCATGAATTTTATTTCTTTCTCACAAAGTTACCACCCCAACAACATTGATTATATCATCTTATTCATTCATTACATTATCATTTTCTAATTTCTAAACTTTTTCCATGATAATTATCAAAATATAGATGTAACTTGACTTTTTTGATTACAAAAAGAAAAAATAATAATAATGTCTCAAACAATGATAAATTCATCAACTTTATTAGTTTTTTAATCTATAGTACGTGATATAGAATAGCGTTTTTAATCATGATCGTTGTATACTCAACACTCTCCTCATTTATGGTTTCTAGTTTTTAATGATTTCTTAAATTTTAGTAACTTGAGATGTACTCCCTGAAATTGTTATTTGATGTTTATCATGAATTAATTTTTATCGCCTTTATCATCCATTCAATTTATATGATTATATCACTCAAATTAAAATTATAAATTTAAATTAATATTAAGATAAATACTTATATATAAGTTAAAATAAATTTATTAATTTTATTGTAAATCTTATATAAATTTTTAAAATGATAAAATATATATATATAATTTATTAAAATCAAATATTATTTCAATAGTATAATCACATTGTGTAAAAATGATAAATATTATCAACAAATGATAACCAAATTTTTAAGATAAGAAGATTTGTTAACAATGCAATTTATACTTTTTCTTTCCACAACAATCACCACGTCCACATCATTTAGATATCATCATGTTCATTAATTACATTATCATAGTTTTCGAATTGTTTAATTACATCTAGCGTTTTCCCACAATAATCACACGTCCAATACTATTCATGAGTCATCATGTTAATTTAATTACATTATCAAGTTTTCGAATTGTTTAATTACGCCTAAGTGACATTGTCTTTGTAATGATCGTTCATGTAGATAATACCATGTTAATTAATTACATTATCATAGTTTTTGAATCGTTTAATTACATCTAAAGGCATTCTCTCCACAACAATCACCACTTCATTTATCATTCATATATCATTTAAAGATGAGTCAGCGGCAGGGTGCATATAGTTGCTCACCATTAGATTTAAACGACTTGGTCTAATGGTACACAACTTCATTGTTTTCCGTTTGATATTGTGAAATAAGGCTCACTAAATCTATCATGTTCATTAATTACATTATCTAGGGTTTTCCGACTGCTTAATTACATCTAAAGACATTCTCTTCAGTTCTGGGTGAGTACACACTGCTTCATCCCATTCTTTCAAAGTTCTGATGAGCATCTCATCTTCGGTGGGAGCCTGCTGTTTGGGTGATCACACACCGTTCACCCCAACCAACTCAAGTAACCTCCAATTTTACCCTCCTTCACCCAATTAAAACTCCCACCCAAACTCTCACTTTTCCACTCAAAAACTTCACCCTCTCACTTTTCCTCCTAAAAATGCCACCTCATATGTTAGACATTATTGAATATAACAAATATCACTGCCATCTGAATTTCTGTTAGTTGTCGAATCGCTAACGGTCTCTGACTTGAACTTCTGATATATTTTTTGGCTCAAATCAACCACCATTGAAGTAACACCCTATAGATCTAGTCTCTAAAACCAAAAGTAGGGAAACTTATAAAGACAAGGAGGTCTCAATTATAAAACAACTAGTATCTTAGCAAGTCTTATTATTTCCCAACTAGTATACCCACAAATGCAAAAGCAAAGAAACAAAAGTATAGGCGGAATTCTAAGCATCCTTGCTCGATTCCATATCCATTTCCATAATATAGTATTGCACATACATGTATTACTAGTGCATTTCTTCAAGTTATTAGTGGGTGTGCAAATGCACACATTGATAGATAGAGGTGAAGAGATGAGCTAGTTTATATAGGGTAAATGCACCATCAATGACAGCACTATGAAAGTATCAACTACAAAATAAAGTGTTGATGTGATTCAGTTAATCTGAAGATACTTTAGGAACACAAGCATCAAAGGAAGAACCAAAGGCAACTCAAAGGAAAAGACATAGCTTGTTGAGACAAAGGCAAATGGTTTTCCTACATATATTGATGATTCAACTAATGCCAAAGTGCTGTCATGGCTTCATCATGGCTAGTCCATAAAAAATCAAGAGTGGCATCAATGACATAATCAACCGTAATAAACATAATCAATTGGGACTAACAACATCCCACTTTTCTTCCTAACTAGATGAAGCACCTCCTCCCACCCCCTCGACCTTGTTTAGAATTTTTGAGTGTTGTATGTAGGACATTTTCCAATGGCATAGGCATGGCTAATTTAGCATCTTTACCATTGACTTAGAAATCCCTCTTCATAATGCAACACAATTACTCAAAGTATTTCTCATCATCGCAACCTCCTAGTTTTTCCTCGCCCGTTTAATCACGCCACTCCCATCAGCTTGGTGTTTCTAATGCACCTCAAATGACTAGACCATTTTTGCCGTAAATCACTACAACAAAAAAATTGTACCTACGAAATTCATAATTTTCAAATAAACAAGAAACTCACACTCAATCTATTTCATTCCTCACATGTTTTTCATGTTAAAAAATAATTCAAATTCCTCCATCTCATTTCTTCCTCTGTAATTTTCACTAGTCACCACTCAATATATTTCCACCTCGAGGTTTTTCGTTTAGAGAAGTACTCCAACATCTCCCTCTTTCTCTGAATATCTATGTTGAGATCACACACAGTGGCTGAATGGATTTTCCCCAGCTCCTACTTCATGTTTTGATCATTGTTCTGTTTATAACAAATTCTTTAGTGTCTACTAACATTTGTGTACATCCTATGTAGGGATTTTCGAAATACGTATCATGCAAATCATGTGCATCTATTCATCCAAGCGAATCGCTACTGAAATTCTTGACCGACACCGCAAATTCTCAAGGGCTACAATTTCCACCTTCATCGAGGGAAATATATTTGTTCTTTGGAGAAATTAAAATTACTAATTTTATAAATCTTATCTCACAACGTTTCATTTACAACTTGATTATCTAGAATTGAGTCAAATAAACTATTTCAAGACAGAACACACCAGCACTTCACATGCCAAGGAAACTTGCTTGCTACACAATATAAAAATACACCTCCAAAAGTATGATGGGTTTAGACTGCCAAGAAAACATGGGCCTAAACCTCTCGATAAAACCCAAATTTCCAAAGATATAATAAATAAGTTGTTTTAATTACTCCCAACCACCGCCATGAATAAATGTGCAGCAACCCACGCCTTCTTAATTCTGTAGAAAGATTAAGTTCCAGCTCTTCAGCATCAAGGCATCCATGCAAAAATAAAAAAGAGACATGAGTCACACACTTTGTGTTTTATTTCTTACCTCGTCGGATTACTATAATGCACAACTGTAACTTCGCCACAACATTTTTATTTGAACTTTGTGTCCCCTTCATGATAAGTTATTTCCCCCGCCGATGGATATTGCAAGATCCACACTTACTCTCCACCGCATTTGAAAAACCATGAAAGAAATTACACTCGCCATTACCTTTGTTTTACGATTTCGCACCTTTACCAAGCTAGACGTCGCCGCACTTCAAAACTTTTATCGTTTAACTTTAAGCTCCAAAGAAAACTATTTTTTCCTACTGATGTGATATCAACAGACCTAAAACCTCATCACACTTCGCAAGATTTCCACATATCTTTTATATCGCCCGCAGCCCGCACTCATTTATTTATGTTTTAACATCCGCCATAGGCAAGACTAAGTTTTTTTATTTACGTTTTTAAAGACGCCTCAGAACTTATGTTATGTTATTTGCGATGATATCAGAAAGGGGGTATGTTTCAATCTCAAGAGGGTTAAAGAGCACATTTGAAAGCTCTGAGATAAAGATGTTTTCCGTAGGTTATTGGTGTTTTGATGTGAGGCGAGGAATTACATGCTCATGTTTGGTATTGCAATTTGTGATGGGGCACCACTCATGAGCAGCTTTTCCTGGTCCAATCGATAAAATTTCAAGTCCGCCATTTCTTGTTCTCCTCAACTAGTTTTATACTGCATTTGTGGAAAGCAGAACAAGAGTGGAGGAAATTTGCCGTTGAACGCCCATCCGTTATTAAATGCACAAAGTTTTTCTTAGGATCCTAGAATTTTGTATAAAACCTATGTGTTGCTCATTTACTGAATAAATGAAAAAATGAATTGTCTTCCTCCAGAGCTGTTTCTTCAATTCTGTATTGTTTTGTTCAATATCTCCAACATGGCATCGTAGCAGTCTAGGCTCTCAAGAAAGAGAGAGCCTTTAGGAAGAAGTCTTGAAGATTTGAGGTTTGAAAAAGAAGAGGCTCTCTAAGATGAGAAAAGCTTTACAAAGAAGAGAAATGTTGTGTCAGAGTTTTATGAATGCACAAGCTTCAAAATCCACAATTACCACACAACGATAAGAATTATAGATGATTTATCCATTACAATGAAGATCTGTTTGATTTACAAGATATTTGGGAGCTGTGGATAATGGTTTCCAAGAACTGAGCAGATGCAGATAAGCACTTAATGAACAATATCGCACAAGCACAAAGAGATTTTGTTTTGGATAGAAAATAGGAAGAAGGACTCCAAATCCTCTTCTATATTTCTTTCCAAGCAAGTACATGAGAGTATTTTCCCAAGGATTGGCAAAGAACAGAAAAAGTCTAAGGATAGCAAGGGATACCTTCAAGAAAACCTACCAAGGTATGGAAAAATGTAAAGACAACAAAATCTTCAAATGCCAAGGAGAGATTGTGACATTCGCATGAAAGATTCTCATAGCATAGACATCATTCTTCACACATGTGATTGGTGTGTTACCCTAAATCAAAGTCTCATGGAGAGACACTTGAGGAAATAAGAATAGTGGAGAAAAGTAAGTTAAGAAGTCTACCATCAAGATTTCTGATGCCATAGGTAGTGGCCATAGCTCAATTTTCTGATGACAAGCTGCATGCACTCACTGATAATCTAGTGGATAAGCATCATACATCACCGATGTCTCATGAACATGAACTGAACATTAGCAATGACATCACAGGAGCATGTCTTTTTGAGTCACAGATGTAGATTTGGTCTGAGAAATTATCAAACTACCGAGAAAGAGGAAGAGGCCTCCACACAAAGTTGGATAGAAGTGTTCTACAAGCATACGCGGAAGGGGCAAAACGAATCAGAATCCAAGCGAAAGGCTCAAGCTATAACTGCTAGCAACAAGGACATAGGTGAAGGATAAATCTCAAGTCCAATGTCATTATTACAAAAATTATGGGCATTATGCCAATTAATGTGTAGAAAGAAGCGAAATGACATGAGTAATAAACCTAGTGTAAATTTTCATTGTGGCAAAATAAAATCAGAACCATACGGAAATGCAGTTTTAACTTGTAATGTATCACAAGAAGAAACAAGAAGATGTATGGTTCTTAGATTCAAAGTTGTAGTAAACCATATGATCGAAATCATAGACAATTTTTTCCAATCTAGATGAGAGTGTAAATCAAGTGACAACGAGGATCGACAGTAATAGTACTCTATCATTGGGAAAGGAAGAGTAAAAATACTAACAAGGAAGGGAGAGAAGAAGTTTGTGCCATACTGTCTATTATGTACCTGGCCTGAAATGTATACCTCGTAAGTATTGGACAACTCATGAATAAGGGCTACAATGTGTTTTTTAAGAATGATGTGTGCACAATCATGGATATACCTCGCAGACAAGTCATTGCAAAAGTGCATATGACAAGAAATAGGATGTTTCTCAATATCGTAATAAACTTGAAAGATATGGTGTTGTAGTAGTAGTCACACAAGAAGTCTTTCAAGAAGCAATGAAAAGATGAGAACGGTTATGGCATGTTTGAATTTGTTAGCAGGCAAGGGGATGGTAAAGGACACACGAGAGAAACTAAATAGTTTAGGTTGCTGCACTGAAACAACACGTAATCATTGTCACAGAGATATATAAGGGAAAAGGAACCTTGAGATTGTCCACCACATTTATGTGGAACAAATGCAAATACCATCACAGGGCGTACCCATTATGTTTGAAATTCTGAGAGTAAATTATTACACAAGAAAGACATGGGTTTATTTTTTAAAATAGAAAGTGAAGTGTTTGAAGATTTATACCACTTCAAAGTTCTTGTTGAGAAGCACAAGGACACTACATAAAAGTTTTGAGAACTCGAGTAGAGGTGGATAATATATCTCCAAAAACTTCGACGCTTCACAGTATATTAGAGATTCACAAGAAATTTAATACAAGGTATACACCTCAATAAAATGGTGTAGAAGAGAAAGAATATATCTATCACATTGCTTTGTAAGAAGTATGAAGGAAAACATTTTTCCAAATGAGTATCATGTGGTCATTAATCAGGCAACATATATTTTAAAGATGTCCAACCAAAGCTCTTATGAAAGTTCCAGAAGAAACATGACCAGAACAAAGAAAGTTATACTTCACATGAGAGTGCTCGATGTGTGTACATGCACATATCCTGATTAGTTAAGGAATAATTTGGATAAAGAAGGAGGAGAGCTGGGAGATGCACGGATGAAGCAAGATTGAATCCAAGGCTTACAAGCTCTATAATCCATCAACCAAGAAGGTAATGAATCAGCAAAGTATGGGAGTTCAATAAGAATCTAGATTTAAAGTTTAGAAAAGACAAGGAATGTGAAGACATGTATTTCACACAGTGACAAAGAGAATTAATGCAAAAACCCTCATCAGGTGGCTCCCTCCTCTATTCACAATAAGCCCACAGGAGTTCCACAAACTACAACATAACAAATAGGGAACCATGAAGCGTAACTCCAAGTACACCGCAGTGATCAAAACTCCCTGAGTTCAAGTGCAACTCCAAGCAATACTTAAATACAAAAGACCAAAACTTAGAAATTTAAGGAAATTTATATAAAGAAGAAGCAAATAGTAATGCTGGTCTCAATTTTTGCCTAAGTTTATTTGTCATGTTGATGACCCAATCCATTTTAGATACAGAAGAGAAGTGGATTGAAACAATGAATGAAGAGATATTGAGCAATAGAAAAGAATAACACATGGGAGTTATGGGACTTCCATGAAGAAAGTGTTATTGGATTGAAATGGGTCTATAGACCAAGAGCAACATTGAAGGCAAGATAGAGGTGTTGGGTATGTTATAATTCTTTCCACGATCAGCTCCCACGCCCCGTATGTTGTGTTGGGCGTAGCCGGGGGTCACGAGGGGCGTGCGTCCCCACCGTTAGTCCTGGGTCCGCCCATGGTTTTGTGCGGACCCACCATAGGCGGATCCGCCCATGGTTTTGTGCATGGTTTGCACATGTATTTTGGGCCCGATGGTTTTCGGCCTCAGTATTTTTGTAGATCCGGTCAAGGGAACTACGGTTATGTTCTAACTATTAATGATCAGTTTGTTGCATGCTCCGACATGTATATATATACAGTACTAAAAAAAGAATATAATGAAAAATCAAACTAGCTGCCCCGATTTGGGATCCAGGGAAAATTGCATTTATCTCTGTTTTATGTTTTATGCTCTTGCTATTGTTTATTTTCCGTTATAAGAATCGTGTAGATATTTATGTTCAAATGTAGTTAAAACCTACATTTGGTATCTGAGCTATTTCATTTTCCAAGGACGCCTTTGTTGTTGAGATTTTGCTCTAGCTCCGTGGTGAATTCATGCTGAGATCATGGGATCGGATTCTGTGGAAAGAATATGTATGAAATAAGTAAAGATAGAGATCGAGAAATTTAATGGTCGAAGGAGTTGTGGAAGCTCAAGATGGAGGATCTGGCTGGGTGGATAGAAGATCAGTTGGATCGCGGTAGATCCAGTGTACTAAACTAACAAAGAATGTCGTATGAAGATTAAAGAAACTGGATCTAAGGCTAAGAGCAATAATACGGTTGTGTGTAAATGATTTCAGATGGTTGAATGTATCTCGGGGAAGCAATAGCGAAGAATTTGTGGGAAAACTTGGGACTTTGTACTAATCTAAGTCCGGTGAATAAGCTGTTCCGCTAAAAGCCAGATAACTCCGAGGATGAAGGATGGAGACTTCTAGAACAGAAAGACTAATGCTCTAATACGGTGGTAGTCAAATTGCCACCGTTGATATTAAAATCTCATATGAAGATAAGTGCATCAATACGTTTTCAATGTAGACTGTAGATAGTCCGGTTATTGCAATAGGTAGCAATACAACTACCTTGAATTTTGATGACATTGTCTCCACCACAGCTTGAGGAAAATGAGATCTGAGAAATATGGAGGGTCGAATGGAGATGCCTTATTCAGACGAGGAAGAACCTTTTAACAGAAACAAGAATAAGGTTTCGAGTGGGAGATCTAAATCTACAAAAGGAGATCTAAATCTCCCGGAAAGTTTGTAAAGGTGTGCCGGAAATGCCAGTTGAAGGGCACTACAAAAAGGAATGCAGAGCTAAAGCTCCCGAGAGAAAGGAAAGGGATCTCGATGAAGGTCCTTCTACGTAGGAAAAACTAATGATGAAGGTGGGATGGGGACATTTCTTCAAATACACATGTAGATCATGAGTCATGGTTGATTGACTCAGTATCCACTTCACTCTATAGGAGTGGTTCGCGAGTATGAGAAATATGATGGTGGTGATAAGTCTTCCTAGGGATGATAGAGGGGCCGTAATCATCGTGACGTGGAAAGGTCAAGCTGAAGCTAAGGTGTGAAGATTAGGACACTTCGGTGTCTCCGTGATATTCTTACATTGGCTGTGAAATTGATTTCAGGCAAGATGGATGTGATGCAGTAGTGTAAAACAAGAAACCAGAAAGATGCCCGTAAGATGGTTTGGGAGCACTGTATTAATGCGGGAGTTCCTGACTGAACTCGCATAAGCTTGCCAAGGTAGTAACAATTATATTGATGGGTGTAACAGCTTCGTGGTTCCCGAAAGTGGACGAAAAGCCTAGGCCGCTTCGAGAAAAGACTATGCTATGCATCAGCTATTGACATATTAGAGAGAAGGGCCTTCGAATACCGTATAGAGATGGTATGGTAGAAGGTATGTCTAATTGTTCTCTGATTTCGATTTTCAGAACATTGTGTATATGTAGCTTTAATCGTGAGTTTTCCTTCTTGGGTGCTAAGAGGGCAAAATGAGGTTAGAAACTTGTGCATTAGTGATGTGTTTGGGCCTCAGGTTTACCTGCATCACTGAAACTGCACTATGTTTCATTCAGATGACTTCTCAAGGAATACATGGATATATTTCGAGGAAGAAATCAGTCTTTGACAAATTTAAATAATTTGGCTATTCGTGGAAACTAAACAAGAGAAGAAGATAAAGGCATTGAGGACGTATAATGGGGAGTTCCAAGAAGGAATTTAAAGAGTTCTGTAAGAAGTGTGGTATAGCACTAGCAGAAGACTATCGCATACACACCTCAAAGAAATGGAGTTGCGTAAAGAATGAATGTGAACGTTGATGGAAAAGGCAGAAGCATGCTCGTGGTACCTAAGTTAGGGACAAGAATTTTGGGCAAGAGGGGCAAGAGATCAGATGTTACTTAGTTAACAGACAATTCTATCGTAAGGTTATGATAAGACTCAGCATGAGGTATGGACTGGAAAGAAACCTTTCACATCTAAGGTATTTGGATGTGATGCATATGTACATGTTCCAAAGGAGAAAAGGGATCAAGTTGGATAATAAATCTGAAAAGGTGCATCTATGGCTGGGTATAAGGATGGTTTACAGGTTACAAGCTTTGGAAACCTTAAACAAGGAAGGTTGTGTAACAAATGAGATGTGGTGTTTAGAGAAGTGCAGGAGATGCTGTTAAACATGAAGTCCTACCAATGAAACCCGAGAAGATAGGAGTTTGAGCTAAAGGAGGATGAACTGACCCCCATAAATTTAAGAAGACTCAAGATGATGAGCCACAAACTCCAACTTTAAGAAGACTGGCCGAGAAGGCAACCAGGGGAAGGTATAGTCCATATGCTTTCTGCTCAAAATTTTGGCCTAAACAGGGGACCGATGATGAACCCGTAATCACATGAGGCAAAGATTTAGAGATGGAAAAAACTCTAGAAGGAGGCCATGTATCGAGAAATGGCATCCTTGCACAAAACGTATGCATGGATCCGTGGAGTTGCCGGTCAGAAGGAAGCCCATTTGGAGCAAATGGGTGTTTAAGAAGAAATGAATGTAGAAGGCAAGGTGGAGAAATACAGTTCTACAGGAAGGAAGGTTATTCCTGTGTGGCTGAATTGATTTTGGTGATATTTTTTCTTCCCTGCTTCCAAAGTTACTTCTATTAGATTACTTTTATCTCGTTGTCGTCGCATTTGATTTTGAGATACCGTATGGATGTGAAGACATCATTTCTTCACGGATCTAAGAAGAGATCTACATGAACTAACCTGGATTTATGGTGAAGGGTAAGAAAGAACTGCATGTGTTGGAAAGAAGTCTTGTATGGGTTAAAACAATTACCAAGGATGTGGTATCGAAATTTGATACCTATATATTCTGGGATTCTGGTCAAATTGCATAAAGGAGGATCACTGTTTATTTTAAATTAATTGGTGACCGTGTTATTTATTTGGTCTTGTATGTGGATGATATGTTGTTGATTGGAATGACAAAGAAATTATCCAAGATTTGAAGACCTAACTGCTTCAAATTCGACATGAAGGATCTCGGGTGCTACAAATTATATTTTGGGCATGAAATTAAGAGAGATTCCGCAAGAGGAAGCTCAAGTTAAACCAGAGGAAGTATGTTGAGACTATATTGCGCAGGTTCAATATGCAGATAGTAAACCAAGAAGGTTCCTATTCCCTAGGTGTAAAGCTATCTCACAATGTTGTCCCAAGACATAAGAAGAAGAGGAGTATATGTCCCGTGTTCCATATGCAAGTAAGCAGAAGTGATGTATGCATGACCGTACTAGACTGACATTGCATGCAAAGGGAGTATTGAGTGTGCTTATAGTCAAACCTGGGGAAGGAGCATTGACAAGAAGTGAAGTGCCGGTTTTCGACATTTACGTGGCACTAGTGATTATGGTTTGTGTCACCAGAAGACTGTGATTGGAGAAATGTTGGCATCGCATTTTGTCGGGATGTGCAAAGGCTGCTCAGATCCTGACTAAAGAAGGCCATGGGAATGTATGTGCTTAGCCTATTGGTGGGTGAAAAGGGCCAGTTTGATGAGTGGTAACATACCAGAGGGTTTTTTCAACTACAGAGGCAGAATACAGGTGCCTCCACTCATGCAAGCAAGGGAAGCAAGCTTAAGAAAGATTGTGTCTAAGTATGGGGTTGGTGGCCAGCTAGTTATAAGGATAGGATCAGATAGCCAGTGCAATTTTCTTGGCTAAGAACCCCGGGGATTATCATTCAAAGACAAAGCACATTGATGTTCAATATCACTTTGTTAGAGATAATATGGCTAAGGCTAAAAAGGGTGTCATTTCGGTAAAGGTGATACTTTGAAGAATGCTGGGTGTATTTACTGACGAAGTCCGTGGAGCACTCGAAGTTCTCTTTGGTGCAGAGAAACAATGGTGTTGAAGAATTGGGCCAATGACTAAGCTCTCCCCGTGGCCCTCGTGGAAAGAAAACAAGCGGGAGAATGTTGGGTATGTGTTATATTCTTTCCACGATTGGCCCCACGCGCTCGTATGTTATAAGCATGAAGGGGCCGGGGGAATGGTAAGGCACCCCACTGTTGGGGTTCCGGGCAGCCGCCCCGGCCAAAATTTGTTTTTTGTGCGACCCACCTACATGCGTATCCGCCCATGGTTTTGCATGGTTTGCACATGGTTTTGGGGTTCGATGGTTTTCGCCTCTGGCATTTTTGTAGATCCTAGCCAAGGAACTACTTTACATGTTCTAATCCAGGGTTAATGGATTCTCAGGCTTATGCTCCGGCATGTATATATATGTTGTAACACTAAAAGGAATATAATGAAGAAAATCAAGTCAGGGTCGTCCCGATTTGGGATCCGTGGAAATCTCCGTGTTTATCTCTGTTTTATGTTTTATGCTCTTGCTATTGTTTATTTCTCTCAGTTATAAGAATCGTGTGTAGATATTTCCGTTCGTGGTTAAAACCTACAATAGAAAGGCAATAAAGAAAGACACGTTGTGAAAGGCTACAAGAAGCATCAAGGAAGAGGATATGAGGAAACCTTGAAACTGGGCCAAAGGGATGGAGATGGGCAGCATAAAGTGTTGTCAATAGCAAGACAACAAAGTGGAAATTTTATCAAATGGATGAAGTCAACATTTTGAATGGAGTGGTTGAAAGAGGAGGTGTATGTTGAACAACCTCCCGGCTATGAGATAGAAGGCCAAGAACACAAAGTGTAATTTGAAGAAAGCTATTTATGGGTTAAAGCAAAACACCAGTGAAGAAAGAGGGATTGATGCTTACCTGGTGGACAATGGGAATGAAAGTGTGATGGTAGTCCCACACTCTACATCAAATAAAACAGATGGTAAAATTTTATATGTAGATGATTTGATTTTCATGCATAATGATGTTTTATCATTGTTGATTTTAAAGCAAATAGAAGTATTTTATGTCTTGAAATTACCTGATTTTGGGAAGGCTGAGATATTTTTGTGGCATAGAAGTAAAGAAAATGAAAAGGGATTTTTTATCTCCAAGAAAAAGTATGTTGCAGAGTGAAGAGGTTCAATATGCGTAACAACAAAGGCTGTTAACTCAAACCTGTCATGGGGTTGAATTTGAGCAAGGAAGATTGCAGCAAAAATGTTAATCAAATATTGCATAAGAGCATGGTTGGAAGTCTAATGTATTTGACTACAACTAGGCTCCCATATAATGTATGAATTTTGATACCGAGATTCATGGAGACACCCAAGGAGACACATTGGCAAGAAGGTAAGATAATATCGAGGTATTATGAATGGAACAAAGGAGTATGATGTTCTACTCAAGACCGATAATTTGTTGATTTGTACACTGAGCAATGATTGAGCTGAAGTGTAGATGACGTAAAGAGCACATCATGGTATGTTTTTCTATTTGGGATCGTGGAGTCATTTCATGGGTTTCCAAGAAGCTAGCCAATAGTTTCATTATCAACAACGTTTTAATATGTAGCAAGCAACATCAACAACATGTCAAGAAGTTTGGTTATAGTTGATGCTAAGAAATCTATACCATGATCAAGACAAAGGAACCAAAATTTATTATGATAACAACTCAACAATTGCATTGTCAAAGAATTTTATTTTTCACAAGAGAACAAGCATATTGATGCAAAGTATCATTTTATAAGGGAATTGGTTAAGAATGGTAAAATTGTTTTGTAGCATTGGCAGTCGAGGAACAAGCTATTAATATCCTCACAAAGCCATTAGGACAGAATTTCATTCATCTCGTACAATGTCCTGGAATGGTTGAACCGGGATACCATGATTAAGGAGTGTTGGAATTAATGCCAACCACCGCCATGAATAAATGTGGCAAATAACCGATGCTTATTTTAATTTTCTTGTGCAGGGAAGGACAAGCCTCGCCTTCAAAATTTGAAGGTGTCTACACAAAAATCAAACAAAGTACTCCAAGCCCTCCACACTCGTGTTTATTTCCCCTACCCGTCTCATTTAATAACAGGTTGCCCACAACTTTGCGCCCGCAATATTTTTAACCCTTAATCCCTTCACATAAGTTATTTCCCGCCGATGTGATTACGCTGACCTACACTTGCCTCCACCGCATTTTCAAAACCATGAAATAATTTACATTCCCGCCATTACCTTTGTTTTATGCATTTCAAACTTACCAATCTTTTTCGTCGCCACATGCACGTCACAACTCTTTCTTGTTTAACTTTTGCTCGCAATGAAACTTATTTTTTCATCGATGCACAAGGACCCAAAACCTCATCGCACTTCGCAAGATTTCCCACTTACCTTTTATACTACCCAGCTCGCACTTCGCACATTTTAAGTTTGAACCTTCTCCGCCGCCATACGTAGCGCTTTCATAGTTTTTTCATTTTACCTTTTTAAAGCCACCCACAAAGTTATGTTAGGCTATTTGCGATGCGATCGCAAAAGGCACGGTCAAGCTCGAGAGGGTAACGCAAAGTGCACATCGCAAGCCTGAAGAGATACCCGATAAGCATCTACAAGTTATTATGTTCTGATGCGATGCTATGTTACGTCACATCACATAACGCAAAACTTAAGTTTTTCCTATAAACGCAAATGTTAAAAGAAATTGTCGCATGCGATTTGCGATGGAGCAACGACGCAAAGGAGCTTGACCCGAATCGCATAAAGTTTCAAGTCCACTATTTTGTATTTTAAGAGCTAGCGCTATTCGCGGGAAACATAGAAATAGAGTCGAGAAACTTTTGGTTGTTGAACGTCCGATCCGCATTAAAATGTGCATTAAAGTTTCAAGTCTGGGCTAATTTTGTATAAAACTCTATGTAATTTCATATTGTTATCAGAAGGAATGAAAATTGTGTCTGGTTCCTCTCCCCGTGTTTCGCTTCTATCTCTGTGGTATTGTTTCCACTAATATTTCCAACAAAACTTATACTTATGGATATAATTTATGTGTCCTATGCATATATGTTATTAAAACCTGGGTAGTACCTAACATAACTGGGTGGCCTTTATCACAACGCAAATTTTGAGACTAACTTCGCATTTAAAACATTTTGTGTTTTTTATCTACATTTACTTTCTATGCAAAAATAATGAGAATGCTCAAAAGACTATGTTCCAATAAATTTGGGTGTCGCTTATGCTTGGCACTAAATCAGAGTGTAATATGAATTTTGTTTTTAACTTAGATTTGCTGTGTTCAATGCAAGGTCAAATGATTATGATGTAAGGAATGGAAAGGGAAAAAGAAGAACTGGAAGGAAAACATCTAGTGAATTGTTCTTTGTTATGGAACATTGAATTTTAGAACATTCCTACTCTCAAAATTGGTGGTAGGAAGAGGGGCAGGGTTTAATGAAGGATTAGTTAAGAGGTCTTGCTCTCAGATTGGATAAGAGGAGCTGCCGCATGTGCACTAAAATTATAGTGCCATCCATTGTGTTGTTGGATGATAATTTATTGAAAAATGATGTAAGGAGTAATGATGAGATTTATTATGATGTTGGATTTATGTTGATCATTTAAAATCATGCCATCCAAAACCAACGACGTTGTGACGAGTCTCTTTAAGATTTGTTGTTAGTATCTTATTTTGAATTAAAGGTTGTTTTTGGTATCTTATTTTGAATTAAAGGTTCGTTGTTTTGTTTTTGTTTTTTGTGCATATATATAAGTTAAGGCTGATCCAAATTTTCGAATTTTCATAAAATTATTTTTTAATGACAATGATATTTGTATTATCGATATTTTAAACATAATTTCCATACTATGCATGATATTTTTTTATAATTCATTCCTTTCAAATTAAATTTATAAATGGTCAATTTTATTTTATTTTGAAGTATAAATTTTTCAAGTGTCTATAAATTTTTTTATAAGATGAGTTTTTCCTCACTCTCTGACGGGCTTATTACAATTTATCCATTCATTGATTTCGTATTACAATTTATTACATTTTCAGGTGAAGGTTGCATTTTATATCGCTTAATATTTTTTAATATAGGTTGATTTCCTGCTTGTTATTATTATTATAGTTATGAAGGCATTATCTAGGTTTTTAACATGTGATATAGATATAAAAATTAAATCACAAATTTTATACATCTAATAATTTTTTTATAAGATTATGTTTTATTAAGGAAATTAATAAATATATTAAAATAATTATATTATGTATATTTATATAAATTTAACTCAATATTAATATTTAGAACATTATATGGACAATTGTAAACCATGCACTAGGTAGATAGCCCTGCTTTAGTGCAAAGGGCCCGACACCAATTGAGTCATTGATGATTGAGATAAGTATTTTCTCTAGTTTTTGTTTATGTATTTTCTCTAGATATGCATTTAGTATTTACTGAAGTTAGAATATGTAAGAGATAGTAACCACATAACTCGATAATAGAATATTAAACTTTTTCAATAATCGGTTGGCTTATAACTTTTTAAGGTGGCCAATGCACTGCCCTTCGAGAGGTTGAGGCCAACAAGTTTTGATATGATGTAACTTGTTGTTTTTTGATTAATAGAAAATAGAGACAATCGCTTAAACTTACCAAAAAAAATATTTAGAAGATTTTATAAAAAGTACGGTGAATGTATTATTAGGTTTTTAAAACTGAAATCATAATATTAAATTGAGGCTAGTTTGATATAAAACAATAATTTCTTCAGTATGGTAAAATTAATATTGTTATTCTTTTGAATTAGGATTAAATATTTATTATTTAATAAAAAATTAATAATATAAAATTAATCTCAACTTTGAATAATTAAAACTATTTTTATTAAAATTTATTTATTTATTAATAATTATTTATAATTATTATAAAAAATTGAATAAATATATAAATTCAATTATTTTTATTTCCAAATTGGAATGAAAAACTACTCCAAGTTACACCAAATACAATTATACAATTATTTCTTAAACATCATAATAGGTTAGTTTTAACATGTTTTCAAATCTTTAATTAATATAATTGAGAATCTAATGGTTTATGAAACCATTCCAATTAAAATATTTCGACTAAAATTATTTATTTTTGTAAGTTTGGTGAGACTATATCTTCATCGTATCCAATATATTAATTTAATTAAGGAAGAGAATTGAACCAATAACTTTACATCAACTAGTGCCTTAACAAAACATCTAATCACAATCTTATCCAAAACCCTTATATCTTTTATTAAAAAATATTAAAACAAAATATTTATATAATATAAACAATTTATCCTAATGAAAAGAAAAAATCAATAACTTTTTGTTATTTAAAATAGTTTAGGAATTGAAAACAGTTTAATGCTTTAATTGATTATCTCCTCCCTTTATTAATATTATATTTTAAATTATTTATATATTAATGAATTAAATTAAATTTTTTTATTTAAATTAATTAATTATTATAATAATGGTTATTAATATTTATATAAATTTTATTTTGATTTTTTAATTTTTAAATAAGAAATTTATTTTAAAACTATTTTTATATATTTTAAGAAAATGAAATTTTAAATGTTTTATAAATGTAATTGTATATCTTAAACTTCCACAATTTTATATTGATATCATAATAATGGGTTGTTGGAACAAGAAGTTAGGTTTAGGAATAGATAATAATAGGAAAAAGTATATATTTGAAATATTATAATTTTGGTATTAAATTTATAATTAAAAAGATCAAAAATAAAATATTTTGAAATTGAATTACAGGAAATGGGGTGTGGATATTGAAAAAAAGTGTTATCATTTTCAACGGCAGCGATGAATTACCATCTTTTCATTTGGTAAATTAATAACCAAAATTGAAAATTTCGTACCGTTTTCCTCCAAGTCAAGGTACTTCAGCGCTTTAATTTTTAAGCCTTGAGATGTGAGAATAGGGTTTTTTCCACACCACAACCTATCAAAAGTGTTGGGAAAGTTTTAAACAATAGTTTGTATGCTCCACCGTCTGTTGGATACAATTTGAATTTACCCAAATGTGTCTTCTAGTGCTTGATCTAGAAGCGAGTGCTAAAATTTTCTTTGAGATTCATGGTTACGGCATTAGTGTCTAATTGTGGGTCATTACCCTAAGGTTTCGATTAAATAATTTAGGGTTTTGATCAAATACTTAACTAATCCATTCCGTGGCCTTGCCTCGTCCACATTGGCTTAAGAAATACCTTGTCTTTAGAACTAATTCCCCCTCGACCATCATATATTTTTCCTACTCCTACCTGCATTTCATGCATTTGCATTCAACACTATCAATTGCATAAATTAACCATACTAAATAGCCATAAAATAAACTTTATAATAAACCTAATTCAAAATCCTAGTTTAAAAGCTTTAGGCTAAGCCAATGGTCATGTGTAGATTAAAAAGTGTTTTTTTTATATTATGAAAAATTGAATTTGAAATTCTTTCCCTCTTTTCTTGTGCCCTATAAAAAACAGGAAAGTCATTGTTTTCCATCCAATCATTCACACTCACAACATCAACTTGACAATAACACTTCTCACAACAACAACACCACACCTAGTTTTCTTCACATACTTTCCTCTTAATATTGTCATCCACATTTTCCTCATCGTCTTTTTGCATTCTCGTAACTACAGTTGAAATTGCTAGTTTTATTTCAATTGCTACCCCCATAGAATTCATTAAATCATCATGTTCATTCATTAAATTAAACTATTATATTTGAATATTTTTACTTTTCCACAACAAAGACCACTATACTAAGACTTTTACATCATCCTAGCCCCACACATTCTGCACTAGCATACAAAAATAATAAGAAAAAGAAAACTAAGATTCTCGATAGTTCAAAACTTAGTTATTACATTATCATACTTGATAAAATTGGATTGGGTACATTCAAACATATACAATATGCAAATCTGTTCTCCCAAACATACGGGAGATGACCAATTTATTTGAAGATACATAGAGAGCACTTAAGTGTGGGAAGAATTGAAGTTATAGAGATGTGGAGGTAGGACAGGTCCAAGCATGGCAATGAGGGGATGCTTTAGGAGGGTGACAACCCAGCATCCCGCCTACTTGAAGTCCTTAGGATTTTTTCCATCGGCGCCTTCCACCGGAATCCATGGATGAGGACTCGTCGTGAGCTATCGTAACAAATTTGAGTCCCAGAGACTATATCCCGGCACATCCTCCTCCCCGACCCAAATGGCAAAACTCGTAGTCTTCTCCCCCTTCACGTCCACCATGTTCCCTAGAATCTCTTAGGCCTAAATTCATTGGGGTTCTCCTATTAATTTTATAAAATGCACTGATAGTCCACTCATTGACAAACAACTCGTGTTTGCAAAAAATTTATATCTAGCGATCTTGCATGTATCGAGTAGAAAGGCTGGGACGAGCATGGGAGACACTAGGTGGAGCCTCATCATCTCGTCTCCACTATCCACTAGATACCTGCCCACCAATGTCCTTCTTCCACCCATTGTTCTCTACCTTACCACGCTCGCCCACCTCTTTCGCTGCGCTTTCCAACGTCTTCAAACTTTTCGTAAGCTTAGAACGCCTACCAAGGCACCGTTTTCGCAACATAATTTCCACGCCTTCCTCCGCTTGTCGTCTCCTCTTCCAACACTTCCTCTAAGAAACATCTAACCGCTTGGCTCGCCCTTCTTCATACGCCGGTAACCTTGAGATCCAAATTGTAGGCGAGCCATGGTATAAAAAATCTCCAATATTAAAACCTCATGAGCAATAAACATATCCTCCCACATTTCCTAAACTTTTCCGAATTTATCTTGTTCTCGGCCTTCGTCCAAGTACTTGCCCCAAAAACCATCCGAGAAATTATATTATTGCTAACATTGGTTGTCTCTTCTCTAATTCTGCACGGAGGCCCCACAAAATGTTCAAATCACGTAACATAATATCCGGGCCACCTCTTCTACTTCTATGTAATTCGAAAGATTCCGAGGGCATTTTTGTTGGTGTACATGCACCTAGATTAGCTTTAGTTCAATCTCTATAGATTGTATGCATGTGCACTTGTCTTTAGCTAGTTAACGGAAGTCTTTGCATACATAGTTAGCCTTAATTAGCTTTAGTTCAACTCTATATATTGCATGTGATGTGTACTTGTCTTGCTTAGTTAACTCAGTGCTTTCATATGGTGCATGAAAATTAGCAAACATGTGCTAATAATTTAGCTTTAGTTGTTTTAACTATCCACGCTTATTGCATGTACCAACTAAGTTTAACTCAACCGCTTTTATGTATTTATTCTAAAAAAATCAATATTGATGAATTCAATTTCATTCTTTTCCATTCTTTGCTCATTCCTTCGTTCTTGCAATTTTGTTCATTTTTTTTGCAAATCTAGATCTGGTGGTCTCAAAATATCACATGGTATCAGAAAGGTGAGGATTTGTGTTCCAGGCACAAGCAATTTTTGTTTGTAGGTTTAGAAGATTGAAGCAACAACAAAGAATGGAGTCTAAATTGGAGTTTCCACAATCGAAATTCTACCTGTGATAATATTTAATGTTGTAAAGATTCTACTTTAATCTCAAAAGTAGAGGCTTATTTCGAGTAAATCATGGAAACAGGTTGAAACAACATCGGCAATGGAGAAAACAAGATATTTCAATCGCATGACTTGTATTCTGACATCCCATGTTTATCTATCTCTCCGTGAATCAAGTATTTCATGTTGAATCATGTTCAACTCCAAATGAAGACAGAAATTTTGGAAGGATTGTCTGGAAAACAAGATGAAATGTAGAGTCACATTCTGAAAATGATTTAAACTCATTAGATAATGAAATTTTGAGAACATCAAGATTTTCACACAGAACTTTGTTGTTTCAATTTAAAGATGATCAAAAACTCAAGAAATTAAAGCCAATTTAATTCTTCCTATTTTATCAAAACTTGGTCCTCGAGTATGCGCATTAATTTATCTGTGATGCAGAAGATTCTGCAACCAAAGGCATCTTGAAGATGCCCTCACCGATTATTTTATTCAGCCTTTGATGCATGAGCAAGATATTCTTTATCAAAATGGGCACACTTAAAAATTCCAAAGTGCATGCACTTACCTGCATGAAAGGAAAGGAAAATTCCAAAGACCATCGTAAAGGAAAGGGAAGGAAGGATCCTCATCCAAGAAAGGGATGAAATCCAAAACCTCTCAGATGGATCAACTGGGCTCAAAGGAAGGAAATGAACGAAAGGAAATCAATGAAATTATTACAACGTGGTTTTCTTACCCTAAATATGCAGGCATGAAGAAGACTATAGATCTTATGGTGCGACACTCTAGAAACACAATCTTGAGACCACATTCTCCAGAATGCTAGAAGAAGTCCTGAGAAAAGCACCAGAACCAAGAGGTAATGGGCATGCTGATTTCTCTTCATTCCTTACAACAAGAATGATCTGCTGATTCAATAGCTCTACATCATATGGCTGTGAACATTTTTCTGCAATGAGACCTCCTATCTTTTCAGATAATTCACAGTATGAACTGAACAAGGGAAGAGTGCAATTTGAAGATGGAAGTTTTGAAAATGTTTTTCATATTCCAAGAATTTCGTGGAGTCTTCTCTGTACCAGATGACATGCATAGGTAGCGGAAGGAAAGTGGAATTTACCCTACCCATGAGCTTATGACATGCAAAACTAACTTGAAGATTTCCATCTAGCAAGGTAAAATGATCAATTGCCTGTGATACATTTTTGATTTTGTTCTCAATCATATTGTATCTTGATACTTACGCATGCAAATGAAGAAAGTAGGATTTGGAATGAGATATTTGGAGACTTGAATTTTAGATATATGCAGCAATCTCAGCAAGAAAGGGATGGTCAAAGGATTACCTACATTGAATTTTCAAATGGTTTTGTAATGGATGTGCTTTTGGAAAGCATCCACAAGACAAATTTAATAAAATGTGTTGGAGATTTTCCTCACCTTGAACTTGTACACAATGATATCATGGGTCCATTTCCAAAGGTTTACAATGAGAAAAGCAAGATATTTGTTGGCATTTATAGATGATTACACGAGATTAACTTGGCTTACTTTGAACTTGCCCAAGTTTTTCCACATCTAAATATTTTCAAAGACATATGAAAATCGATGAAAAATGCATCAAGATACTGTATTGAGTAATGGGATGGAATATGTCAACAAATATATCAAGAATATTTTGTGAATGGAGGCATACAGCTTGCATCATGTTACCCTTACACTCCTCAACAAAATGGGGTGGCCGAAAGGAAGAATCGATCTTTGAAAGAGATGGTCAATTGCATGTCAGCAAGATCTTTCATTTGTACCAGGGCTGAAGCTATCAATTGTGCCGTACATCCATAAATGAGCACATCCTCATAAATCTATAACTGGAAAACACCTTGAGGCTTGACTAGCATGTAACCCGAAGTCGGCTCATTTTCACATTTTCTGATCTCGAGCATGGGCCCACATTCCTACAAAGAAGAGAAAGGATTTGGAGCCTCAAATTAAAGCATGCATGTTTGTTGGATATTCGATGAATTCAAAGGGTATATATTGTTTAATATCAACACCTAGTGTTTTATTGAAAGGAGTGTAAAGTTTGACGAAGATATTTTGCATGCACTGAAGAGATGAACTTGTTACCAATTTTCTATCACCACTCATTGATGAACTAATTTCATTCTCAATTTAATTGTTTTTCTTTTCAACTTGAAAGTTTGTGCAATTATTCTTACACTAGATTCATATTTGTGCTCTAATAATTTTACATGGTATCAGAAAGCAAGGGTTTGGACAAGTTGTATGAACAAATTTTACAAGTTTGAAGAGCATAAATTGGAAATTGTTCAAAGATTTGATTTGTAGATCAAAATATTGGAGAATTGTCGGAATTAAAGTTGCTACGAACACAAAGTGAAAGAATGGAATTCCCAAATTCCATTATTCCACTCCATAGAATTACTATGAATGGAAGCCAATGATTTTGCTTCATCTTAGGAGAAAAGGTTTGTAAAAAATATTCATGGGAATCGAGACAAGAATCCAACGTCAGAGGATGAGAAGTCATATTGGATTTATATATCTAACATGGCTTATAGAAGATTGTGTGTATCCGTGTCTCGTGATATTCTTTGTGAGATCAAAAATATGAATCACCACATGTAACTGACTACATTAAAAGGATCATATCGTGATGAAAATGATCTAGAAGAACACCATTTGGAGGCAAAGAGATCGAGTTATTATAGCAAACAATGAAAGTGGTGAAGACTCCAATAATGTGAGAAATATTCTCATGAAAATGTTGAATAAGAAGACTCGATTTTCTATTGTTAATGAACTTGTTGTGCATGAGAATTTTTCTTTGTCCAATAACGAAGACATCGATGACATGAGGAAATATCTTCCTCTTCAAGTGATGAAGACACTACTTTCAAAAACATAGAAGGGGACTTTGATTCCTCTACTATTGATTATGTTGATGATGTAGATTTGAAAAGGTATCAATTTAGTGATGCCCCACATGCACTTCCCGCCGCAAGCCATACATGCCCATGCATGCATCTAAGGAGGAATTTATAACACCATGCATGTGCATGTATGCATCCACAAAGGCATATATAAAGCCACACATACACTTGAATGCATCCCTAGAGAAATATTCCCATGCATGCAGAGGGTACATGAATCTGATCACAAATGCATGACGAAGGCAGGGAATCCATATTGGCATGCAAACATGTCTAAGAAAATTCATTCCTTGGATCCAAACATGGGAGTTGATACCTCTAATTTCCAAAATGAATCATATTCTCCAGACCCATGATGGGATCATCGATATTTAGTGTTTCCCAATTACAAACTCGCTAATATCTTCATGTAACCACCGAGTAAGTTTTGATTCTGGGAGATCGTTCTCCGGGTGAAGGACATGGTCGCCAGCAATTTTATTTTCTCTAATTTTGCATTATATTTTGAGGGGGCTTTTTCTTCCTGCACTTTCCCTCTTCTCATGCATTATATATGCAAGGTACCTAAAATGGCCATGTTGTCTGACTATCCATTTCGCATCACTCGCCTGCTATGTGCTTATGGGAAGTGTTGGTGTACATGCACATAGATTGGATTTACTTCAACTCTAGATACCGCATGCAATGTGAACTTGTCTATAGCTAGTTAACTCGAGTGCTTACATGTACATATTTAGCCTTAATTAGATTTAGTTCAACTCTAGATATTGCATGCGATGCGCACTTGTTTAGTTGTTAACTCGAGTGCTTACATGCGATGTAACTAATTTAATTAGTTAACTCTAGTGCTTTGCATGTGGTGCATGTGTATTTTAATAGAACATAATCATACTTAGTCAGTTTATGTTTAACTATCCATAGTTATTGCATTTACAACTAAGCTAACTTATTTGTTTTATATATATTGATTCTAAAATCCACATTTCATGAATCAATTTCATTCTCAATTCTAATTTTTTCTTTTTTCAACTGGGCAAGCCTACAATTATTCTCAACTAGAAAGGAGATGGACATTCTCACTTAGTATTCTCTACCGAGCGTAAATATCAATTCCTACGAGATCGTCTCTGTGGTGAAGGATACAACCGCCTAGCAATTGTCTTTTCTACTTTTGCATTATATTTTGAGGGGGGTTTTCTTCCCACTGGGTTTTCCTCTTTCCTCTTTTCATGCATTGTATGGGTACCTAAAATGGCAAAGGTTGCCACGGACTCATTAATTTTTCATCACACTCACCTACAGCTTAAGTGTGTTTGTGCATGCACCTAGATTAGCTTTAGTTAAACTCTAGAGATCAGATGCTTATGTGCACTTGTTCTTAGTTAGTTAACTCCGAAGTGTTGTACATGCACATAGTTAGCCTTAATTAGCTTTGAAGTTCAACTCTAGATATTGTATGCACGTGCACTTTTTTTTTAGCTAGTTAACTCCGAGTGCTTACATGTGATGTGCACTTGACTTTAGTTACTAACTTTAGTGCTTTCATGTGGTATGTGCACATTAACCAACATAAAGCACACTTAGCTTCATAATAACTATCTATAGTTATTGAATGTAACCAAGTTTAAATCAGCTTCTTGCTTTTATGTATTGATTCTAAAACTAATATTGATGAACTTAATTTCATTCTCAATTTAATTGTTTCTTTTTCAACTTGGCAAGTTTGTGCAATTATTATTCAACTAGATCCATATTTGTGCTCTAATAATTTTACATGGTATCGAGCTACAAGGGTTTCGAGAATTTGCATGAACAATTTTTTTATGTGTTTGAAGAGTATAGAATTGGAAATTGTTCAAAAATTTGATTTTCATATCATAATATTGAAAGAATTTCGCAATTGTTGGGTTAAGGCTAACCACAAAGTGAAAGAATGGAATTCCTAACTTCCACTATTCCGAGTCCATACAATTACTTTGAATGGAGAAGCCAATGACTTGCTTCATCTTAGGAGCAAAGGATTGCACTAAATAGTCAGTGGAATTGAGAGACACGTAATCAATGTCTAGAGGATTTATGAAGTCAAATTGGCTTAACAAATTTGACATGGCTTATGGAAGATTATGTCTATCTAAGAAAATCTCGTGATATTATTTATGAGATCATAAATATTGAATCACTCACATGAAATCTAGACTACATTGAAAGGATGAGAGGTCGATGAGAATGATATATAACAACACCATTTTGTGGAAAAGAGATCGAAGTTATTATAATAGTCATGAAATCAGTGAAGAATTCAATAATGTGGAGAAATATTCTCAAGACAAGAAGGAACAAAAGATTTCTTCTTTCTATTGTTAATGAACTTGTTATGTATGAGAATTTTATCTTGTCCACTAACGTATTATATCGAATATAAAGGAAGTCATCTTTCCCTCGCTAGTGATGAAGATGACTAATTTCTCTAAAAGCATAGAAGAGGACTTTGATTCCTCTACTATTGATGATGTTGATAATGCGTATCCGACAGTTGTCTCAATTTAATGATGCCCCACAAGCACTCTCGCCGCAGCCATATGCCCATGCATGCATCTACAGTTATTTATAACACTGATGTATATGCATGCATGAATCCACAAAGGCATCTCTGAATCCACACATGCACATGCATGCACCCCTAGAGATAACTATTCCCCCATGCATGCATATAGGGTACATGAATATGATCACAAAAGAATGACGAAGTTGTAGGGGAATCCATATTGGTGCTGCAATCATGTATAGCAGTACCCAATCCTTGATCTAAACATGGGAGTTGATAATTTCTACTTCCAAAATGAAGATTATTCCTCCAAATCCATGATGGGATCATTGATCTTCAATATTGTCTTACTTCTGTGAAAATTGTTGATATCTTCACCAATACTTTCACTTAGCAAAATGTTTCATTCCCGCGAGATCGTCTCCTAAGTGAAGGAATACGACCGCCTAATAGTGGTCTTTTTCTCTATTTTTTCATTATATTTTGAGGGGGGTTTTCTTCCACTGGTTTTCCTCTTCATTTTCATGCATTGCATATGGGTAACTAAAATGGTCGTGTTGTCGAGACTCATTCATTTTGCATCACACTCACCCTGCTATGCTTGTTGTGTGTTGGTGCACATGCACCTAGATTAGCTTTCTTAATTCAACTCTAGATATTGTGTGCGAGTAAAATGTCTTTAGCTAGTTAACTCGAGGTTGTAGATGCACATAGTTAGCCTTAACTAGCTTTAGCTCAACTCTAGATATTGCATATGCAATGTACTTGTCTTTAGCTAGTTAACTCGAAAGAAGTATATGCCATGCGCACTTGACTTTAGTTACTTAACTTAGTGTTGTATGTGTATGCACATTAACTGAACATAAAGCACACTTAGTCAACGTATTAGCTTTAACTATCTATAGTTAATGATGTACAACTAAGCTTAACTCAATGTATTTTAATTTAAAACTAATATTGATGAACTAATTTCATTCTCAATTTTAATTGTTTTTTTTTCAAATAGCAAGTTTATGCAATTATTCTTCAACTAGATCCATATTTATGCTCTAATCATTTTAGAGCACTAAAAGCTCCATGTGCCAAATTTCCTGGTGAGGCACCAAAGGTTTCATAGAGACGAGGTGATGTCGAGTAGTTGTAGACCGTGTATCACAAAGATCCGCACGGTCGAGATCGCCACGCGGGACGCCTCTGACAGAATGTGAAATCGTGGGTCTTGTGAGAAAATCTAGCACCATATCCGCCGAGGAGGTGACGAATAAGGGCATGGATCAGAGACATGAGGGGGTTGTATGTTTTGGAGAGCTGATCCAACGACCTCGTGGGGTACCCCATGATTCGTGTTCCTCGATTATGGCCGGGGACTGTGGACCGGCGGCAATTTCAGAGGGACGAAGTGGCGTGTGCGATGAGGTAAGCCGATATGATGGTCACCACAAGTACAATACGGCAAGTCCGCAATGAAAAAGGGCAAGCTTGTAAATCCATTGAGATAACAAAAAAATTTCGCTCAAGGCTATCAGAGCTGTGGGTGTCAAGTATGCTTTTCTATACAAGCCCGGATGTTGCGTTGTTATATAGGTTAGAGCTGAAATAACTCTCCCGAGTAACTCAAGGGGAACCTCAGCACCACCACCATTGACATGTATTCTAAAAAAAATGCACTAAGAACTTTCCGCGTGATCCGTTTGGTGAAGGTCAAACGCGTTAAAATTAATACAAAGACATTATTTATAGTCGCAAGTTAAGCCGTGGATATGAGATGTAGATCATTCAATTATATTTTATATGACATCAACTTTCGTCGAATGTGATGGTCATATTAAAGACGTAAAACTCAAACCACTGATATTTCCAATTATTTCTACTTTTTGCTGAAAGACGTTGCAAAATTTGACTATTTTAAGAAACATTTTTAATACTTTTTATATTTTGACTTTTCTGTGAAAATGATGCTTCCACTTCCTAGTAATCTATTTTTCTACTTTCAATCAAAGGTGTCATAGTGGAGGATATATATATATATATATATATATATATATATATATATATATATATATATATATATATATATATATATATATATATATATATATATATATATATATATATATATATATATGCGCGTGTGTGTGTGTGGGGGGGTGGGTTTAATAATAAAGAATAAATGTTAATTAATTTGTTTTAAATATATAAAAAGGAATCGTAATTTTTGTAAGGTGGGGTAAGGAGTAATGGAGGAGTCGAAGATGTGAGCGCTAGGATTTCTCCATATAGATTGATTATCTAGGCTATATGAAATCATGGTAGATTTAATGTTTTGTTGTAGTTTTGAGTTTTGTTTTCAAGTTTTTTTCATTGTTTGCAATGGCTACATGTATATATATGATTTTTCAAAATCATGATTTTATGATAGTGATTTGTGGTTTTAATTTTGTGTGGTGACTCTATTATGGGTTTGGTTAAACTAATTTCTTTACTAGTTTTGTTGAGTTTATCGTTTGCATAATGAGTAGGTATTTCAATTCTAATAAAGATGTGATCATGGCTTTTTTTTATTTGAATTGGTTATCTTGCTAATAAGAATGTTACCTTTCCGTAGTGCTATTAATAATTACTAACTATATCTCAATTATACCTATTTTAAAATAAATCTCTTAAAATTGAGTAAATAATGAGCTCGTTAGTACTTTATATTATGTAATTAGTTATTATGATTTTATTTTTTAAACCAAAGAATTAAGGGATCTGATGTACAGATCTTCCCTGGCTTCATGGACTCTAGGGGAATTCAGCTATGTTAAAAACATAAATGATTTCTATACACATCACAATTTTCATGAGTACAGAAAAATAATATTTTTATTACTTTATCACACGGAATATCGCCTCCACATATTTTTCCATTTTCCACGTATGTTCGATATTTTTTTGCGATTGAGAATGTTGGGTTGACGGACGGTGAGCGTGTCAACTCAAATTGAAATAATAGATGATTACCACCAGAAGTTCATTCACCCATCCCATCCGTATCCTTATCGTTAGTCATATTACGTAACAAGGGCCCCATGGTTAAATACCTAAGTCTTTTATTTTTTGTTCTTTATGGAAAACGAGGCTCTTCAAATTTTAGGGCTTCTTTATGGAATGCAAGTTTACGAGTCCTCGCTCCAATGGCTCAACTCAATCTAACAATATACCTTCCTCTTGCAACCCGCTTTATTCTCGCTAAGCACATTTAATGAAGAAACTAACTCCTCGCATCCACAAATTTCACAGATCTCCTCTCCAGCAGAAACCACGTTGGGAGGTGGGATATTCAACTTCAAACATCAATGGCTCTAAGCCCACAATTGATGTGGTACCACGTCTTCCACCAAAGATTGTACAACAATGGTTTCACTAAATTTTCATCAGATTACATAATCAACCCCATGACATCAATTACTGGGAACAAAGGCAGCCAAGTCTTTGCCATCTCATGAATGATTTCGATAAGATTTGGGCGATTTCCATGCTATACCCATTTGTCAATACTATTCTCAACTAACATCTATAAAAAGGCCACACAACTGCGGGTTCATCTAATGCAGGAGTATATTAACTATTCCTATCCAATAGAGAATCTTATCGCTGCATACCATTTGTAAGACACATAAAATGGAAACAACCTCAACAATATATTAATGAATGTCTCACAAAGAATGATGTACAATGTGTACATACAAATACATCAACAAACCGTTTAATAAGTTCTCTAGTTTTTTTGGACTTTAGTAACCAATTACCCTATCACAAACTAATCCAAGAATAAATTGTCTAACAATTAAATTTATATAAATATAAATAATATTATAAAGAACTTGGATAGATCCACCCATCACCAAGCTTCAAGAAGAATCTATGTAATTCAAGGTATAAACATTTCTTCAAATTTATCACTGCAAATCAAATTTACATATTAATAAATTCAATTCCTTAGCTTAGTAAATTTGAAACTAAAATAAATCTATACTAATAAATAACAAATATACTTAAAATTATAGTCTCTCAAACCTCCAATACAAAGCTGCCATATTTCATATATATATATATATATGGTCCATATCAAATTGTTACTCTTGTAATGGTTTTTGAAAGACTAAATTTATGATGAATTATTCCCTATTTGTTGATTAATTATTTTATTCATACTAGTCGTCCAGAATGGTTTTCATGGTTCTCCCATGTTCGTCTAATTATTTGGTTGAAATTTTGGGAATGATTTTTTTGGTATAGATTTTGATTTTTGATAGATTTTGTATATTTTTTCTAAAAGTTATTTTTAAATATATAATTAAATTTAGGTTTTGAAAAGAAAAAAAAATATTTCAATTTTGCAAAATTTATAGATTAAGTGTATGATTCCAACAAATTTTTATTAAATTTAAGAAAAATTTAACCAAAATATATACCTAATTTTATAACATTTAAACTATAACTTTATTATAAAAATTATATATTTATACTAATTTTTTTTATAAAATATAACATTTATTATAAATATTAAATATTAATATTTCAAGTCTAGTGTATAATGAGATATTGAATTGAAAAAATGAAAAAGATAATAAACTTATCATTAATTCATTACATAATTTTTAATATACATTCACAATATAACAAAAGAAGATGACTTTTATCCTTTCAAATCATGGTTTTGTCTAAAATTTAATTTATCCATAAAACATTTTTGGATTACGTGTTTTCGACTCTGTCCACTTATATTGTGTGTAGATTGTGTTTTTGATGATATTATTTAATTTAATTTAATTTGGAGATAATTTTATTACATTTTATTGGTGGTATTAAATATATGGAATTTTGGGTTTGGGGTTTGTCTTAAATTTTTTTTTATTTGGTTAAAAGTTTATTTTCCTTGAACATAAAAAAACTAGGTTACTTTCTTAAGGCTAAGAGGCATTTAGTAAGAATGACTAATAAGCTATTAATAACCATAAGCAGTTGCGGACAAATGGTTAAGTTTTTTTTAAGGATTAATTATGACTGCTGTTTATTGGTAAATTTGAACAAAATTAATTTTGGTAATGGAATAAAAAGATTTACTATGGAATTAGTTTTCATGAGTAAAATTGATGGTAAAAAAAATATAACTCAAGATCTGGAGTTAGTTAAACAGAAAAAATTGTTTCCATAGTTACCCAAAAAGAAACTCTAGAATAAATGAGGATTCCAAGGAGTTTTTGGGGTTCTTGGTTGTGAGGAGAAAAGACTCTGTGAAATTGGAAAAAGGAATTCCAGAACAGACTGTCTGCTGGGTTGGAGATTTGGACCGGATTGTCCCGAGATCTCCCCAAAATTCTGCTCCACTGGAGTAGGAGAGTTGGACCGGATTGTCACGAATCTCTCCTACAGAACAACGTATAACGCTCTAGACTTGAAGCTAGGGGGAGAGCAGTGGGACGTAATTGCCCAGCTCGTGGTAGGGAGGCAATAGGTACCATCAGTCAGATTTAAATTTAAATGAGTAAGATGCAGATAACCCTTGTCTTTTGTAAAGTAGGAAAAGAAGTTGTTTTCTGGCTGTGCCTACTTTACTGTTATAATAAGACTGTTTGTAAAATAGAGTTGTTTCATTTTGTTTTCCTGTCCTATTGAAACTGTCGGAAGATCTGATAGGATCTGGAAGGAAACTATGTTGTATTCTGAGGTTTTATTATAGAAGCTAGTGAAGTAACCCTGAAAACCCTGGAACCCATTCTTTCTTTCCTGAGTTATTTCTCGTGAAGTAGGAGGCATTTAAAAATACTGAATAGTAAACTTTCGGAAAGACTGTTAACCCAAAAACCTGTAGACCAGAGTTATGGGTTGGTCGCCTTTCCTCCTATGATAATTACATGGACAGATAGGTGGTCCAGTCGCCATATCGCATAACAATAGATATTAAATAGGAAAACTAAGAAAATTCTCTAGAGTCAAATTTCCAGATAAACCCCAGTAGTAAACGAACAAATCATCATTCTTATAAGGATGAACCAGCCCCACAGAAACGAAAACATGATATTGACAATGCAGAATAAGAGCACTGAAGCAAAGAAACCGAAAAGATCATCAATACCTTCAACTAACACAGTAAGAAATTGAGATTACCGATAACCGTTCTAATTACATACCATCAATTGCACAGAACCTATTATCCGAAATGGAAGAACAGCGAATCACCCACAACATGTTTAATTATGAAAATAATTCTTGAGTACAGGAACTTTTAAAAACAAAAATAGATCAAACCGTAAGGAATTCACAATGCCATACATGCAGTCATCGAGTAAGTATGCGGTAAACAAATAACTGTGGAAATATATGGGAAACCCCAATTGTCCAAAGGTGTTACAATATATAGTTAAACGCTCGGGCGAGTATAAACCCCATCCTTTCAGCAACAGTACAAATTATACATACTAATGTCTGAGAAATGAAACCCTGAAGATAAAAACCCACTCGAGAGTTTTGATACACCACATCCTGTCGGCATGAGGCCGTAAACATTGGTTAACCGCTATTAATTCCTGAAATTTTACATAACGGCTTGGTTATAAATTCAATCTCAAGCCTTTCCGACTCCAAGCTCTCGCTAATAATAAAATTAAGCCGAGGAGGGTGTAAGGGTTCAATCCCAATACGATAAATACCTGTAATTACGCGCCAGGAGTTAGGCCGTTGTCACGAAAAACTTTGATGAGACTGGGAATTACCAAGCGGGTATAAGACGTTACAATCCATACCTGCCACACAAGGAAAACCTTAGCAAATGGAAAGAACAGAAACACGAAATTTATAATTCAAAATTCTTCCGCAGAAAAAGAGAAACAAAAACCCCAGTTCGAAAAATGGCACCGAAGGATTTAGTACCTGTAGTAATGGAATAACAGAACCCGAGAGCTTGGGAGCACCTCCCGCCAGCAAACCCAACAAGGTTGCAACGAAGGATAATAATGGTGAAGACCAGGACGAAATCTATCCAGAGGACAACTCCAGAATTAAAACAAACAATTTCACCGGAATTCCATTCCTCTCTTAAAGAAAAACTAAGTTTCTGTGTATGAACACTGTAAAAAAAAACTAGCATACCTGTTACGGGAAGGAAGCCGCCCGGAGGTCACATTGCAACGTTTACCGAAGGAGGACAGTCGAAACCCTGTAATTCCACCCAAATGGCACCGCCTCCAGAACCCTCGAACGGATGCAACAAAGAATGGTGGAAACAGTTAGGTCCCCAAGGTCATAGCAAACCCTAGACACCATTCACTGTGGGATCGATTTCCATCAACGGCAGATCAAGTGCCACGTATGGGCGGTAAGTTCGAGCCAAGTGGCCAGGAGTTCAGGTCATCCAAATTAATTGCGCAATAAACACATCAAAACTAAGAAGACAGGTATGCAAAAATGCTAAGGGTTTCGATTAAGGTACGACGAGGTGGATAGTACTCCCGGCAAAACTTCCGAGAACATAGTGATTTAAAAGCAAATTAAATGATACATTTATTCATAAGGCAGGAGCAGTAGCACGTTAAGAACTAGGTCAGTGTTAATCTGCGGTGCATAAAAGGTCGAAACACGATGCCAAGCATAATGATTCTAGCTTTAATAATTTAGTTGAATCTATTAATACATGTAGACTTCATTCGTAACTCGAGTTGGAGTAAACCTAGGTAATGCCTTGTTTTCATTTCTGCATTCTTGTGTGGGTCTCGTTGGTAAATTTTAAATTTTAGCGTGATATTTATTCATATTCCAGATGACATGATTTTCTTTGAATACTTGTGATAAGTCATACTTACGTTGACAGATAATATCAGTGATAATTATCTTCATTGACAATTTTGACAACTGATTTATAATAAATTTTTCCACTATCTATAACAATAATAATAATTAACTATATAAAATTTGAATTTTTGTTTAATTTTAAATTTAATAAATATATATATATATATATATATATAATTTTTAAAAAATTATAATATTAAAATAATTTATAAATAATAACTCTTTAAAAAATAAAATTTACTTAATTAATTTGAATACATTTATATTTATTAGATATTTAATAATTTGATTTTTTTTTGGGTTATAAATTATAAATTATTACCATTTATTTAATAATACATTCGTATAAACATCCCCTTTATATGTGTCACAAGCACGAGCTTGTTCATCATAATTTAGGAGGTTCACATTCACTTATTAATTTTAATGATAGAAATAAGAATCTTATTCATATTTTATTATATTAACTATTTTTAAATTTATAATATGTAAGTTTATTTTTTTTTATATATTTAATAGGATGATTTACTAATATAAATTAATATTTTTTTTTCTTTTTTATATTATAGAAAATTTATTATAATTTAATTTTTTTAATAAATCAAGTTTTTTTTGAAATAAAATGTGAAATTAATTATATATATATATATATATATATATATATATATATTAAGGAAATATGTACTCCACTGTACATGACCGCGGTGATGAGTTGTTCAACTCTCCCAATTGAATTGAAACAATCAATAAGTGTGTGGTTAAATCCTACAAAGAAGGATGGACATCTTGCCGAATGAATATATTCAGAAATGTTAGGTAATAACTATATTTACCAGCCTAGATCCATCTTGACTATGGATCTATCAAGTGCCGAGAGGGATCAAATCTCTAGAGGTGCAAACCTCTTTTTTTAGTGCAAAACTTGAGGAAAGGTTTGCACATCGAGGGATTTGATCCCTCTCGGCGCTTGATAGATCTGTAGTTAAGATGGATCTAGGCTGGTAAGTCGTGTGCCACCAAGGAAAATCTATCGATAATATGAGGAACATATGATTAATTTTATGAATAATATGTAAATACATCTAATATTAATATAACCATTTTAAATATGCTAAATATGTTTGAGATTTATAGAGTCATTTTGATTTTAAATTTTCTTAGTTACCTCAATTTGTTGAGATGATAAATATTGTAAAATATCTTTAATGATAAAAAATGATGAAATAATTTTTTTGAATGCAATGTGACAATGTAATAATATGTAATAATATTGAATGATAGAAAATGTGAATAATAAGAATGTAGTCAATTAAAAATAGCCTTCATTGTGATCAATCTCAAACTATTTTCTTCTACTATTCTTATTGTCACCCTTGTTAGTTTTGTGATCTTTCCATATCGATTATATGAAAAATACAGTAGAAATCATAAATCATAAACCATTTAAATATTTAGCTCGAGTTGTTGTATTAAACATCATACCTTGTGTCTCTTGCTCTCCAATGTTATTAAGTTTAATTACTATAACACAAAAATTGTTCTACATTTACAATATTTTTTTGTGCTTACACTGAAATCAATGCACATTATTAATCCAATGACTTCAAAACTAATGTACCATCATACATCTAGTTACATAAAATTAGAAATCAACATATACATTGAAATCATTCCATCTAATGTAAGAAATCAAATAATATTAGAAAACAACATCTACATAGAAATCAATGCATCTAATGCAAGTAATCAAGTAGGATTTGAAATTAACATCTAAACTCAAATCAATGCATTTAGTGCAAGTAAGAAAATAGGATTAGAAACCAACATATACACTAAAATCAATGCATCTAGTGCAAGTAGTCAAATAGGATTATGCATTTAGTACAAGCAATAAAATAGGATTAGAAATCATTTATATTGAAATAAATGCCTATAGTGTAAGCAACCAAATATAATTATAAATCAACATCTACATTGAAATTAACTTATTAACATTATATTTGATATATATAATTTTAAAAATAATAATAATAAATTAACTTATTTTAAAATTAATATTTAATATAAACATTTTTAAAAAATATTTTTAATCATCAACATATTAATATCATAAAACGACGGATTCTTTTATCCTAAAATTATTTTTAAAATAATAACTAAAAATTAAACAGCTTTTAAAAATGCTTCATTAAAGTATCCAAAACGTGACTTCAAAATATTGATTAACGAAGCAACTTGACTTAACCATGATGCGCGCGTACATATATATATAAGATATAGAAAAATAATCGCTAATCCCTGGTATTATACACTACCAAAAAAATAAAAAATTAATACAAAAATGGATCCCCAAACTTAGATGTTTTACTCTTCTCTCTCGTTACACGAATATAAATTGAACAACCTATAATTTGCATTTTAATTCAACGAATAGTTATTTCCTAAAACAAGGAATTCGCTGAAAAATGTAACACATTTTGTGTTTGAAAAGATTTGTTATTAATTACGCCCAAGGCGTTCTCTGGTTTTTGCTGAATGCACTGGCTTCGGGAGCCAATCGGAGGACTTTAAGCATCGTCCTTCGAGCCGCAAGAATTTTCCATTTTCAGTTGTTGGTTCGACTTCGTCCGTCGTTCACATTCCAAATTTCGCAGCTCGCTCTTACTTCCACTCGTACGATTTGCCCGAAGAAATATCTCGGGGAAAGGTAATTGTGTTAATTGATGGCTCGCTGTTTCAGTTTTTACAGCTCGCAGTTGTCCTCGCACGATTTACCAGCTGCGTCTCGTTAATGCTCAAGCGTGGCAGCAACGCCTCTCAGCCTACTTCCAAAATCCAAGAAATCGCCCAGATCTGGAATGAATGTTTGGTTGTTGCAGCGTTAAATATGGAGATACGCTTGCTTTGTGGTGACCGCTGCTTCATTAATGCTGAAACCTGCCATATACGGGTCTGCTTAAATGCATTCATCCTCCGTCTTCGTATGTTCGCCCGCAAACAAATGCCTGCTCTCAAATTTGCATATTTCCTGAATCAGGTTGGGTAGCGTCTTCATCTTGTTGCAGCAGATTGACTATTTGGTAACAGCTTAATAGTTCTTCTGTGTTCATTGCAAATGACCTTCGTGAGACACTGTATAAAAACTCGGGAACTTTGAATTAGTCAACATGTTTGCTGCAGTTTAGTCTATGTATTGCCATTATGCTTCAGATTTATGCTAGTTCTTGAAAACAGTTGGAATTGACTGCAGGGCTGACTTGCAGATTAGGAAGCAATACTGGGAGGCTTAAATTCATATAAGAGAAGAGCGCAGAAAGGAGAGAAGAACGCAGAACAGATTGTAGCACCGTGCCCTTGAAGGAGAAGAGTGCGCAGTCCCGATTATTTCATTTTCTGCATTCACTTCATTCGACATCAGCCGGTAATTTTCCTGCACGACTTCTTAGATATTGCGATAGGGATAGCTCAATTGTGGCCGTCCGGTATTGTTTCAAAGATGCCTGTTTGAATTTCTTTTTTGTGTCTGATTCAGCTGTTAGGTTTTCCATTCCCATTTCATTTAACAAATACACAGATGAAATGGTTTTATATCTGATGCGCTTGAAGGGGAAGAGTCCACAATCCTCAGTATTTCATTTCATTTTCTGTGTTCACTTTCCATCCGGTATTGTTTCAAAGATGCCTGCTTGAATTTCTTTTTCTATGTCTGATTCACCTGTTAGGTTTTCCATTCCCATTTCATTTAACAAATACACAGATCGAATGGTTTTATATCTGATGCGCTTGAAGGGGAAGAGTCCACAATCCTCAGTATTTCATTTCATTTTATGTATTCGCTTTCACTTCGTTAGACATCAGTGGGTAGACGACTTCTTAGATATTGAGATAGATAACTTCCTTGTTGGTTTGTCCGGTCTTTTTCAAGGATGGTTGATTGAATTTTCTTTTATACCTGCCTCCCTTTTCATTTAATTTGACAAATATGTGGCATGCATTCTGTGTGTTTGGAAGACTACAATTACTGTTCCTTTCCAATGTTCAAATGATGAATATGAATAAGAATAATTAGATGGAGAGGTGATTGTCATAGTCATTATCACAAATACGAATAAGTATAATTAGATGGAGAGGTGATCGTCATAGTCATTATCGCACTTTTTCAGCTAACCAGCAATGAAAAGGTAATAATAAAAGAGTTGTATGAAGTTTTTGTTTATTTTGTGATTCTGGGCAATTTCATGCCCACTGTCATATATCCATAAATACTACTTTGAATCATGATAAAATCATTTAGTAAGATTGCACATTCAAGGTATTGTAGAGGTTTAAGCACTTTTTATATTGGTATGATTTCACGTAGCTTTAACAAAATTTAGTAGGCAAATTTCCAGTAATGCCTTGGAAAAATGAACAGCTCAGAAACCATAACCAGTAATCCCACTTCAATAATGACTTTGTTTGCTCATCAAGATAACTATCAAATTACCATTCGTAAAGTTTACTTGATTCGTTACATTATTTACCGTTGGATTACCTCGTTATGCTGTGATGAAGATAAAAGATATTTCAGTTTCTTTTAATAATAATAGTATGTCATTATAAAAGGACATCACACATAGATTTTCACAAGAAAATTGCAGCTTAAAGAATAGTATTCAAATTTTGTTAATGACTTCTATAACAGCTTCCCTAGATTCCCTCGCAGCTGCCTTCAATTCGTTTGTGATGGAAATACTTTATATGAAAATATAATTAAGCCGAATCTTTAAGAATACTTAGTCATATATTGACCGAATCTCTGTATTTCATTTAAGAAATACAGAGATGGAATGGTTTTTCTCTTATGCATTTTGTCGGTTGTTCATCATTTGAGGTCTTTCTGTTTTAATATGATCTCATAACAGGATTTGTGCCTCTTTTTATCATCTCATGATGTGTCTTGTTGCAATGATTAGTTTCAGGTTTGTTCACCACAGCAGTTGCAGAATTTCAAGGAAAATCTACATGGTAGAGTCCCTTCCTGCTGTGATACTGCTTCTTTAGATAATATATCCACTTTCTCATTGAATTATCCATAAATATGAGAGAGATATCCAAAAGCTTCATTCTTGTCACAGATACCCTGTTCATAGCCATTCTAAGAACCAGATTCTCCACATGCCTTCTGCAATTGGCCCAATCCATATGCAATTTAGAGTCCCCCATCGCTTGGATCCTTTGAATACCTTCAGCAGATGCACCTTTCAAAATTAATTGCAAGGCATGGAATTCATCTCTATTATTTGTCCCTGGCCTGCTGCATACTTGAGAAAAAACATCATGATTTTCGTTTAGAAACCAGTTTCAACCAGCACCACATTTATCTGGAGTTCCTTAAATATATTTATCATTTTTTTCAGTTCCCTTTGCAGTATTTTGTGGCATGTCTAACTCTTTTTATCATCTAATGAAAAAAAAACAATTATGTTATTCCAAAATCATGGGTGGCAAATTGTATTAGTAACAGTTCTATTTTCAATCAATGTATTCCATTTGCTTGTGCACTTATGTTTCAAATTGTCATGTGCATCTTGATTTTCAAAAAGTTGAGAAAAACCACTTAGAATATTCAAGATATACAGTTACAAGTAGCATACTTCACAGGCTCATTTGCAAATATGGTTACTTTGGTAGTTCAGTTACATGGCTGTTGCCTGTTAGAGCCATGCCAACAGTTTCCTCCTCTCTTTATCCTGCTTTGGTTGTAAATATATATATCATTTCTTGCAATGTCCTTTGCTGTCTTCTGTAGGATGTCTGCCTCTTTTTTATCATCTAATGAAAAAAAAACAATTGTGTTTTTCCAAAATTATGGGTGCCAACATATAGTAGTAACAGTTCTATTTTCGATCAATGTATTCCATTTCCTTGTGCGCTTATGTTTCAACCTGTTTTGTGTATCTGTCATATCAAACATGATTTTCAATAAGTTGAACAAACCACTTACAATATTCAAGATATACATTTGCAAGTACCGTACTTCACAAGCTCATTTACAAATAGGCCTATTTCGCATTACTATTTCCTTTCCTTTTATACCTATTGTGCAGCTTGCAATATTTGCACATTTGCATTGTAAGGAACATATTTGCACAACTTCCACTTGTGCAACCTGCAATAGCATCTTCCATATACCAAATTTGTCACTGTTAATTGAAGAGTGGAAATCATCCAAATTAGCAATTCTACATTTCATCTCTCACAAATTAGCAAGGTAATCGTCATAGTCATTATCGCACTTTTTCAGCTACCCAGCAATTAAAAGGTAATAATAACAAAGTTGTATGAAGTTTTTGTTTATTTTGTGATTTTGGGCAATTTCATGCCCACTGTCATATATCCATAAATACTACTTTGAATCATGATACAATCATTTAGTAAGATTGCAAATTGAAGGTATTGTATAGGTTTAAACACTTTTTTATATTGGTATGATTTCACGTAGCTTTAACAAAAATTACTAGGCAAATTTCCAGTAATGCCTTGGAAAAATGAATAGCTCAGAAACCATAACCAGTAATCCCACTTCAATAATGACTTTGTTTACTCATCAAGATAACTAGCAAATTACCATTCGTAAAGTTTACTTGATTCGTTCCATTATTTACCGTTGGCTTACCTAGTTATGATGTGATGAAGATAAAAGATATTTCAGTTTCTTTTAATAATAATATTATGTCATTATAAAAGGACATCACGCATAACTTTTCGCAAGAAAATTGCAGCTTAAAGAATAATATTCAAATTTTGTTAATGACTTCTATAGCAGCTTCCCTAGATTCCCTGCCACCTGGCTTCAATTCGTTTGTGATGGCAATACTTTATATGTAAACATAGTTAAGCCGAATCTTTAAAAATACTTAGTAATATATTGACCGGATCTCTATATTTCATTTAAGAAATACAGAGCTGGAATGCTTTTTCTCTTATGCATTTTGTTGGTTGTTCATCATTTGAGGTCTTTCTATTTTAATATGATCTCATAACACGATTTGTGCCTCTTTTTATCATCTCATGATGTGTCTTGTTGCAATGATTAGTTTCAGATTTGTTCACCACAACAGTTGCATTATTTCAAGGAAAATCTACATGGTAGAGTCCCTTCCTGCTGTGATAGTGCTTCTTTAGATAATATATCCACTTTCTCATTAAATTATCCATAAATATGAGAGAGATCTCCAAAAGCTTCATTCTTGTCACAGATACCCTGTTCATAACTGTGCTAAGAGCCAGATTCTCCACATGGCTTCTGCAATTGCCCCAATCCATATGCAATTTAGAGTCCCCCATCACTTGGATCCTTTGAATACCTTCAGTAGATGCACCTTTCAAAATTAATTGCAAGGCATGGAATTCGTCTCTATTATTTGTCCCTGACCTGCTGCATACTTGAGAGAAACATAATGATTTTCGTTTATAAACCTGTTTCAACCAGCACCACATTTATCTGGAGTTCCTTAAATATATTTATCGTTTTTTTCAATTCCCTTTCCAGTATTTTGTAGCATGTCTGACTCTTTTTTTCATCTAATGAAACAAAAAAAACAATTATGTTAGTCCAAAATCATGGGTGGCAAATTGTATTAGTAACAGTTCTATTTTCAATCAATGTATTCCATTTCCTTGTGCGCTTATGTTTCAAATTGTCATGTGCATCTTGATTTACAACAAGTTGAAAAAAAACCACTTAGAATATTCAAGATATACAGTTACAAGGACCATACTTCACAAGCTCATTTACAAATATGGTTGCTTTGGTAGTTCAGTTACATGGCTGTTGCCTGTTAGAACCATGCCAACAGTTTCCTCCTCTCTTTATCCTTCTTTGGTTGTAAATATATATATCATTTCTTGCAATGACCTTTGTTGTCTTTTCTAGGATGTCTGCCTCTTCTTTATCATCTAATGAAAAAAAGCAAATGTGTTATTCCAAAATTGTGGGTGCCAAAATATAGTAGTAACAGTTCTATTTTCAATCAATGTATTCCATTTGCTTGTGTGCTTATGTTTCAAACTGTCATGTGTATCTGTCGTATCAAACATATTTTTCAATAAGTTCAACAAACCACTTACAATATTCAAGATATACATTTGCAAGTACCGTACTTCACAAGCTCATTTACAAATAGGCCTATTTCACATTACTATTTCCTTTCCTTTTATACCTATTGTGCATCTTGCAATATTTGCACATTTGCATTGTAAGGAACATATTTGCACAACTTCCACTTGTGCAACTTGCAATAGCATCTTCCATATACCAAATTTGTCACTATTAATTGAAGAGTGGAAATCATCCAAATTAGCAATTCTACATTTCATCTCTCGCAAATTAGCAATATCGAAGTTTCCCTTCATTTATCTGGCCATGTTCTTCTTCACTATCTTGAACTTACTATCTCCATTCGCTTGCAGCTTATTGTTTTCTACAAGCCACCCGTTCTACCATGGAGACGTCATTATCTTGCAATTGTCTTCCTTCTCTGCTAGCTGGTGCTACCGACCAGCAACCAACCCTCCAAATTGTTGAACTTGCGCAGATCAACTCTGCCCGGACTTCAGCGGCTCGATACCGCGTTTCACTTTCCGATGGTGTTCACAAGCATTCTGCCCTTCTCCCTTCTTCGCACACTTCCCTCGCGCAGGATGGCCACTTGGCTGTAGGTTCCATTGTTCTCTTAAAGAGATGCTCATGCACGTATTCGCAGCAGACAATGTACGTTTACTACATAACGCCTCACACCTTCCTCCCCTATACATGTTTTTCCCTTGTATCCCTCTATTTCGTTTATTGTTTTCTAAATTTCTACATTTCCACTTCATTGATACATTGATCGTTCTTGCAGGTCACTCTCTATTCTCGAGCTTGAAGTAGTCCAACGCGTTGCCCCATTGGTTGGTGACCCATGCCCTCTTACTCTCTCTGCTAAACAAATGGTCCAAGCCACATCATCCTCATCTTCTGCCTCTCCATTTTCATCACCACCGTCCCTTGACATTCACTCATTGTCCTCCCAAGACCCCGCCGCATCATCTTCAACAACTCTCCCTTTTAAAGCACTCTCCCCTACAAGGAAAACTTGGTCCATCCAAGGCCGCGTCCTTTCAAAAACACCCCTTCGGCATTTTGCCAATGCGCGTGGCTCTGGGAAGTCACTAGGCTTTGACCTTGTCGACCACGAAAACGATCAAATCCACGTGTCTGCCTTCAATGAATTGGCTGAATCCCTTCATGCTCTCATTCAAGTTGGCCAAATCTACAATGTTTCAAATGGCACCATAAAGGTCCCCAACCCTTCCTATAACCATCTAAGACGCCCATTTGAAATTCTCCTCTTCTCTTCATCGACAATTTCTCAAGTCTTGAATGATGACCTCACAATTCCTTCCCACACCTTCCACTTTGTACCTATCAATTCCCTTCAACTCTCACCTGCTAACTCAATCGTTGATGTCATAGGTATTGTTAGCTCACTCTCTCCCACCTCTATTGTCCGCAAACGTGATGGCTCTGAAACTCCAAGAAAGACAATTTTGCTTCGCGACATGTCCGGAAACAGCATCGATTTGACCTTGTGGGGAGAACACTGCCATGCTGAAGGGCGTGAACTCTCTGAACTTCGCATGGCTTGTGCAGTTACAGTCCTTGCAGTTCGAGGTGGCAGGGTCGTCGAGTTCAACGGCCAAACTATCAGCACAATCCCTACCACCTCCCTTGTTATCGATCCAAAGATCGCTGAAACGGTGGAACTTAAGCAATGGTTCGAAAAAGAAGGCATTCAATCTTCGTCGCCCTCGCTTAGCCGCAAATACTCGAGCACCAGCAAGAGGCCACTTGCTACAAAAACATTTTCTGACATCCTCTCAATTCCACCTGGAGAAAATGTCCCATGGATGTCGCTCTGTGCTACTGCTACCTCAATTGACTTGCATGATTTCTACTTCCTTGCATGCCCACTTACCATTGATGGTATGCAATGCATGAAGAAGGCTATACAACAAGATGATGCCACGTGGCATTGCTCAAAGTGTGAAGGGTCTTTCACCAAGTGTGACTACCGCTACATTCTCCGCCTCCAACTGCACGATCACACTGGCCACCTCGAAAATGTTGTCGCTTTTGACGATGCCGCAAATGCCCTCCTAGGCATCTCTGCAGAGGACCTTTTCCTCCTGTCAGCAGATCCTCAAGCTATCATTGACATATATAGCAAAGTCAAAGGGCGACAATTCCTCTTCACACTATCTTTAAAGAGAGACACCTTCAACGGCATTGAACGACTGCGACCAATTGTTATGCACGCAGAAGATCTGCCTTTTGCTGATGCGTCGAAAATCCTCCTTCAACTCTTGCAACCTCCAACTTCCCCTGCGAACAAATCACGGCGCCGCCTTTAGGCATACATTTCTTGCCGCTTCCCATTGTTCAACTTCCAACACTCTTTTCCCTCGCTTGACATGCATCGTCGGTTTTGCATCTATGTTTTGTAATCGTTACTATATGTTTACAACCCCTTTCCCTTTCTAATAGTCCTCCTAAATGTATAGGTATCAACTCGTTTCTTCATTGCATCTTGTTTATATGTTATTCCGCTATGTTGTAATGGCCCTTCTTAATATATGAACATTTACAAATGTCGTTTTCCCTTTCCTCCTTCATGCCTTCATCTTGTTTGCAAAATACACATTTTATAAATGCAAATGTCAACATGCTATGCTTGGTATGGAATATAATACAAAACTTTGCTTCTTCTTCTTTGCAAAAAATACAGTATCTGCCTTTCATTTCCTCTAGCCACCAAATGCAACATGTTCTTGCTTTCAAAAGACATATTCTCTAATTTCAAATATGCAACACTCATTTTTATGCAAACCATATTCAATACATTTCCACTTCAAAATTCACTCACACCATCTCCATATGACTATTTCTATGATGAAATACATAACACAACAAAAATTCTCGCCAAAAATAATAAATAATAGAACATAAAAATATGAAATAGAGTGTTGCATCTCCATGCTTCCCTCTTCTTTCATTATACTTCATGCATTTGACATGCCTTTCCTTTTTTGCAACAGCTATGCCAACCACACCAGACAACAGTTTGCAAAGGGAACAACGTCGCCGCCACTACGCACTTAACAAAGAAAGAATTACTGCACGTCGTCGTCCCTCTTTGCAACTCGCCAGGCCAACCTTCTCTCTCAATACACCACACACCAAACTCCCATTCCTTCACAAAGTACCCTCCTTCCACTACATCCCGCCCAAACTTTCCCATTCACCCTTACAACTCCCCTCCCTAGCCAGCCCTTTCCATACCCTGCAATTCCTTTGCCTCTTACCCACCCTTTCCATGCCCCGCAGCATCTTCCTCCTACTCCACCTATGCAACAATTCCTCCCTATCCAACTCCAACATGCACATCTTCGCTTCCGTGAAAGAATTGATGCACTTAGTCCCATCCAAGTTTGCTCAATTTGTTATGAAGCTTACCCATCCATGAAAACAAAAACAAATAATGGAAACATTTGTTGTGCCCATTGTCTTGGTGAACGAACAACCCACCGTTTTTCCTTCACAAACAACATGGACCCAGGTATCCAACCCCATGTCCTCTCTTGCCTCACTCAAGTTGAAGAGATGTTGATTGCTCGTGTTAACCCCATTATTCAAGTCACCCATGCACGTGGTGGCCAACTAAAATATTCCGGCCACACTATTAGCTTTCCTCAAGATATCACTAATATTGTGACCTCTCTTCCTCGCATGCTATCAGAACTAGACATCCTTGTTGTAAACAAAACTAGTTCTGACGCAGATTCGTACGACTTTTTTGTCAGTAGATCACGTGTTCATGCAGCATTGCAATTCAAACTGCAAAATGATCCGTATTACAAAGATGTCCACACTAACCAAACTTCCCTGAATGCTTTTCCTATTGTGCCCACCAACATTTCCAACATGCTACGCCATGCCAACACATCTTCCATCCCACTCCAACAAGCCATTCTTGAAAATTGTGATTCTCGACTTCCCCAACCATGCCCATCTGACCTCCACCCATCCTCCTTCGTTGCAAATCTGCCAAACTCTCATTCAGAAATAGATGAAATACTTGCCTACATAGAATCCCCCAATCACTCGCCCATCCATTCACTTCAATGGCCCATCATTGACCTCTCCCCAATCAATGAATACAACACAGAAGGCCTCTTCTCCATGGCCTTCCCCACCCTCTTCCCCACCGGCTCTGCAATGATTAATCAACCAAGAATTGCAAAAGTAGATATGCAAGAATACGCTTTGCATCTAATACGCTACCATGACAGCCGTTTTGCACAACATCCTCGTTTCCGCTACTATTTGTACAACCTCATCATGCGCCATCGCAGCCAAGCAACTACCTCTGTCTTCATGAAAAGAGACCTTTCAAACACCCTTCCAACAACAATCGCTGACCTTCGCCACCACCTTCAACAAATTCCCCCTTCCACCATCCCAGACCAGATTATGCGCTTTGGATCGTCCTTGCGCGGCAGCCGCTCATTCTGGACTAGAGCTAGACATGAGCTTCACGACATGATCATTCAACAAGGTACCCCTACCATATTCTTCACACTCAGTGCAGCTGATACAAAATGGCCTGACTTGCATAGAACCATGCCTTCCAACCCTCCATCCAATTCACATGAACAAACTCGATGGAGAATCCAGAATGTTGTTGCAAACCCTCACCGTGCATCTCAATACATCCATTGTAGATTCACAATATTCCTCGAAGAAGTGCTACTTAAAGGACTCCTTGTAAAGGATTACTGGTGCAGGTATGCATACTATTCCTTCCATCTCTTACCTTTCATTAACTTCACTTCCACGCATCCATCTTATTTATTTTCCCCTTCTTATTTTTAAGGTATGAATGGCAACATCGCGGCTCCGCACATATCCATGGTTTCTTATGGCTTCCAAATGCACCTACTATGGACACTTTGGATTGGACCAATGCTTCTGCTGTCCGTGCAGCTAAAGATTTCTTCGATGCATACATCACTGCTTGGAATCCTCGTCCCATTCAAAACCGGACGGTTGGGCTAAATTATTCATCTCTCCAAGACCCATGCCTCCTCCAGACACATGAAATTCTTACAGGCAATCAGTTGCAAGACTATGAGCAACTTGTCAATTCTGTTCAAAGACACACAACTTGCCACTCTAGTACATGTTTGCGCAAAAGAAATAACAAAACAAGTTGCCGCTATGGAGCCCCATGGGAAGTCCGCGACGCATCATCTCTTCACATTGATAATACTGGCCGCAAATTGTACGCCCCTGCTAGAAATGATGACAAGCTAAATGTGCACAACGCTCATCTTCTTGCAATTTGGAGGGAAAACATGGACTTCCAACCAATTCTATCACGCCATGCTGTGTTGAACTACATTTCAAAGTATGCAGCAAAAGCAGAGGCAAAGTCTGAAAGCTACTACCAAATGCTTTCCCGTCTCTCCCAATGTTCCCCACCTGATGCTCCTACTATTACTGTCGTCCGCAAAGTTTTGACCGAAATTGTCGGTGACCGAGACATTGGTGCACAGGAAACATGCCACATGCTGCAAAAACTCCCACTAGTAAAGTGCAGTCGTTCTTTTGTATCCCTCAATGTGAAAAAACAAATATTCAAACGTGTTTCACAACAATTGGATGGTGATCCTCCATCGACACCTTTCATCGTCTCATACATGAATAGACCACCTGCACTCGAGGATTTGCCTCTTATTGAAGTTGCACGCTCTTGGACATTCTCCTCCCGCCGCAAAAAAACACCTTGGAAACAGATCTTCCCTCCTATGGTTGTACGTGTCCTTCCTCGTTTCACCTCCATCCCATTGAAAGACTCATCATCCTATGTAGACTTCTGTTGGAGTGAACTCCTTCTATACTGCCCTTTCCGTACACTCCCTGACGACATCGGCACATCCGACGCGGCCATTGTCGCACATTGGGAACAAACTAGACATACATATCAAGCTTGGCATGTCCACCGCACCCCAATCGGCCCTACTGATGCCGACTCTTGCTGTTCATCTCCTGATGCCCCTCCCCATGCCCCCACGCTCGACATGCCTGAATGGAAATTTCTCTCTCAACTCCACCCAAGCAACAACATCCTTCTCGATGAACTTGAAATGCTTGGCCATCGTGACTTTGATGCAAATTATAATTGGGCCAACTCCATTATCCCTTCACAATTGCAAGAAACAACCATTCGCTTCATCAACTTCAACCGCTCCTCCACAACAATCCACCAAACCCAAACTCCATTCCCACATTCGCTTTCCTCCTTGTCCCCAAGCCAAACCATTGCATTCAATATCATTTTTTCCCACTTCCACACACACGCTCCAGGATCAATTTTAAAAATGATAATCCAAGGCACTGCTGGTACTGGAAAGTCATTCCTAATTGAATGCCTGAAAAATGCCTTCCTTGAAAACTCCACCAACGGACCAAGCCCCCTCCTCTTGCTTGCTCCGACCGGTGTTGCAGCATTCCACATCAATGCATTGACAATCCACTCTGCTCTTCGCATCCCTATATCCTCTATGCAACCTTTAGAGGGACAAGCCCTCCTAAACCTTCAAGAACAACTCCGAGATGTGAAATACATTCTAATTGATGAAATGAGCTTCATTGGTCCTAAATTGCTTTCTCAAATCGATGATCGCTTGCGGGAGGCATTCCCATCAAATAAAAGCAACCCTTTTGGTGGACGCTCTATAATCCTCGTCGGGGACCTTTCCCAGCTTCCACTTGTCAAAGACACACCAATGTATGTAGGCACTTCTCGTGGCACTGCACTATGGCAAAGCTTTGATACTGTGGTTACACTTTCAATAGTTTTTCGTCAACAAGGAACTAGCCCTGCTCAGATTTCTTTCCGCGAACTCCTCTCCAACCTTCGCAATGCAACACCCACTATTGATGATTGGAAGCTTCTTATGACACGTTCAAAAACAAACCTTCCTGCAGCTGAGGTCCAGTCATTTTCAAATTCTATGCATCTATACGCCACAAATGAGGCCGTTGACATGCACAATAAAACCATGTTGAAAACACTCAACCAACCAATCGCACGTTGCTACGCTACCCAAAGGAAGGAATTTAGAGGCAAAAACGTGGAAGATGAACAACTAGCTGCAAAAATTCTCCTTTGCATTGGACAACGAGTTATTCTAACAAGCAACTTGTGGATTGAGGCTGGCCTTGTCAATGGTGCCCTCGGCACCGTCCACGAACTGGTATATGCACCAACAACTAAACCGCCCGAACTGCCATTATTTGTCGTAGTCGACTTTCTTCACTACAAAGGTCCACCATGGGATCCTTCAAATCCTAAATTTGTGCCGATACCCCCCATAACAAGGGGCTCACGCACACAAATTCCGCTTCGCATGGCATGGGCTTTGACAATCCACAAATCGCAAGGCATGACGCTGGATAAGGCAACAATCGACATCGGAAACATTGATCGACAGGGTCTCACTTTCACAGCAGTATCAAGAGTTCGGTCATTAACTGACCTGTGCATCTCCCCTGCTTTCTCCTTCTCTCGCTATTCCCGGATGAAGGAGAACCCTTTCGTCATACGAAGGAAAAAAGAAGAAGCTTTGCTCACCTCAAAATCTATTACTCAAGCTCCTTCAAACCCCTCTACTATTGGTGCCTTGCCATCCCACTAGCTATTTACTATTCTGCTTTCCCATTTCACTATATCTTCTATACATCAGTCACTAACATGCTTTCATTTCTTGTGCAGGAACATAATGGACCATAAATATATCTCGCAACTCCAACAATTTTGCATAGAAATCAGGGAACAAGAAGCTGCACTTCTAAATGTGCAGGAGCGCTTCCTACGTCCACCCAGGCTGCCTCTTTACCGGTTGCGCCCCACAATACAACTACTTCAACGGATCAGAAATTGGATGAATCTCCTCATCCATATTCATGAAAGGGATGCACACAGAGCACTCCAAGCACACTATCTTGACCGTGTACCTTCTCTTGACGTGAAATGGTGCTGTCGCTGCCGAGCAACACCTTGTCTATACGACTAGTTTTCCCTCTACTGCAAAACCATCTAACCATTATGCTACACATGCTGCAATCTTGTCAATACATCTTATTTTGTCTTTGAAAAATAGACAGCACATCTTACTTTCCAAACTCTTCCTACTCAGAAATCTCTGTATATACGAAAAAAAATTTTGAAGGTTCCTATGGGTTTTCTTGATTAAAGTTTGTCTTATAGCCATGGGATCTACTGCTATTATGGGTTACTGATCACAACAAATTCTGATCAGTACTCATGAGTTTGATGCCATATGACAACTATCAAACAGTAGTTCTATGTTTACTGATCAGCACTTTTCAATCAATATTCATACTTATGTTGTAGCATGCGTTATGTTATATAAAGCTGCTATTGGTACTTGTTGATTTTAACTTTTCTCTCCGTAAACAATTGTCTATGGGTAATCAAAAGTTCAATATGCAGACAAGTGTGCATCATAGTGCAAAGAGCTGTGTGAATGGATTGTTTCCTTTTTTGAAATTTCCATTTAGCATTCGTTCGTTTGATTTCTGTGTATCATGTAATCAATTCAATTTTACACCTAACTTGAGCCCTTATGTTACTATGGATTATGGGTTATAATGGATTCCCATTGTCATGCTTACTGGAAGGCAGTTGCACATACGAGCTCAATTCTTGCTGTGTTGGGATTCTCCTTGATTTTAATCTGATGTTTAGTGGAAGGTCATATTAAGTCAGTTGAGATAAGTTCAATCCCTGAGCTATGTTAGTCAGTAGTTTTCAGTTTGAGTTCATTGCAAATTGCACATGTATCGTAGTGCTTTCAGGGGATGGCTTAATGGAGTCATATTCAGCACAGCACCTTAATGATGAGCTCAGTTCCTGTACGCTCAGAACAATGGTGCACATACACATGGGCTGTAATTTTGCCTACCTACCTAATGGTTTTTAGTCTCATGTTCAATGGAAGGAGAATAATCAGCATTACGAGTTCTTCTGTCAGTATGATGGTTAGTCAATGACAAATATTTATATGCTTACATGAGTTTATTTCATATAGAAGGGTGATGTTAATTTAACAAATATCATCAGTTTTAATGCCTGCAGCGTGTTTCTGAGTCTCAGCAACATTAGATTGTTGCTTCACGTGAAAGGTATTTATTGATCATGTCAGGAATTCGATTTGTTGCCAACTATTAATTAGTAGCGATGCATTTATTGCCTTTCATATATCATTTCTAAACTAAAATAGTTATCTTTGTTCAACTGAATTCAAATAGCTAATAAGAAATTTAGGCCTAGATTTTTTATCTGCTCTAATTGCATTACTTTTACTTTTCATTCCTGTGATCTTAGATTGACCCTGTGAAATACAAGAACACATTTACTGGCATGAACATGGTCATAAAAGAGCAAGCAATTAAGGGGTTATTCAAGGGTTGGGCTCCAACTATGGTGGAATACACTGCACAAGGTGCGTTCAAATATGGGTTCTATGAGTTCTTCAAAAAGTACTATTCGGACATTGCAGGAGCCAAGTATGCTGCCAAGTACAAGACATTCATCTACCTTGCAGCTTCGGCCTCTGCAAAGGTCATTGCTCATCTTGCCCTCTGTCCCATGGAGGCCATTAAAATGAGGATGCAAACACAACCTGGATTTGCCAGATGGCCTGCAATGATGAATATGCTCCCTCCTGCTTTTTTTCTAACCCAACTGTATTTCTTTCTGTGTGGATTGCAGTTTGTAAAAGGCCATTCGTCCGCTATGGGGACGCGAAATTCCTTGTAAGTTTATCTTCCATTCTTTGCAATCTGCAGCCGCATGAATCTACCAAGCCCATGTCTCTGTCTGCCAAGTTTTACATACCATATTTAGATTTGGAATTTTTAAAACTGTATTCTCTTCTTTTTCTGTTGAGCGGTTGTGTCCAGGGAAGCAAGGTGTGCTAAAACATATGTGATATTTATAGGTATACTGTCCTGTAGCTGCCAAATTGGTCACTACAACTTCTAGAATTATGTAATAGCAACCAACGAACAAAGTTAAACAGAAATTTATAAACTGTTGAGGATAAAGAAAAAGATGAAAACCCTTCTCACTAGAAAATGTTAATCCAATTGTAAAGATTGAGATTCGCTTCTTTTTTGGTATTTAAGGCAAACAGAGTCACACGTGTGTATGTTCTCTTCATCTTCTTGGTTGGCAGCAAAACCTATTATATGGGTTTTAGAACTCGGACAATTGATTTCTGTCTCTGTAATCTGTCTGGTTTGTGCTTATAATTTTATTGGGCTCGAACTGCAACTTGGCTTGTACTATAAAAGAAAGGTTAAAAGAAGATTGGCCAGCTTGAGATTTCTCTGATTTAGCTTGATTACCTTCTTACAGGACAAGGACTAGTTACAGAGAAAGCAAATAAGTAGCTTTTTCTTCCATTGTATAGCCTGAAGATTAAAACAGAAGAATATTTATCCAATGCCTGGAAGCATTCGAGTATCAGGTAAGCATCTGATCTGAAAAGTCTGAACAAATTTTAGCATGCAAAAATTGCCATCAGTGTAATTGAACTTTCCTGTCTAATGAATGATTGTTTTATTTTACTCTTTTCTCTGTGCTATTCGATCTCTTTAGTTTCCGTTGTCAAGAGGTTTATAGACTAAATTATAGTATTTGCGCTTTCATTTTATGCAGTTCTCGAGTCTGTAAATCTGCCTTCCGAGGCAACAGGTGAGAACAGTAAATTCTTAATTCCGCCTTCATGTTCTGTCGATGCATATTTTGATGTTTCAAGTTTCAAGACTACTTTTATTCAGAAATGACAACACGAGGTTTAATTTTTACTATCTGAAATAAATACTCTAAACTCTATTGAGTAAGTTTACTCTGTTTTTTTGTTAAACGATCTTAAGTTGAATGATTTGGTGACCAATTTGTTTATCTACCTAGCTGAGTGAGTTCAAGTCTCAAAAGATATGTTGTAATTGACCTCTATGTTTGGCTAACAATTTGTATCAACGTTTTATGGATACAGGGATCCCGATCTGGTTAAAAGAATTGGAGCAGCCACAGCTCTGGAAATTCGATCTACTGGCATTCAGTACACATTTGCTCCATGTGTTGCTGTAAGACTCTGGCACGGATGTGCTTGCTGGAAGTTTATTCAAAATGAGAGAAGTTTTCACTGCTGAGAATGTCTCCTTTGTTGTGAGCAGGTTTGCAGAGATCCTCGATGGGGGCGCTGCTATGAGAGCTACAGCGAGGATCCAACAATAGTCAAGTCCATGACAGAGATTATCTTTGGCCTGCAGGGGCAGCCTCCTGCTAATTTTACAAAGGGGGTGCCGTTTGTAGCTGGACAGTAAGTTTCAAACCTTTTGTTTTATGAATACTTAAAACATGACTTTCTTTGATAAGTCAATTATGCCACAGTTTTCTATATAGCTGGACAGGAAGCTTCAGACCTTTTTGTTTTATCCCTACTTAGAACATAAATTTCTTTGATCAATCAATTGTGTCACAGTTTTCTCTATAGCTGGACATTAAGTTTCAAACCTTCTGTTTTGTCTATTCTTAGAATATGAATTTCTTCGATCAATCAATTATACCACAGTTTCTTGAAATAATTTTCTAACTATGTGATTTATGGATGTTTGCCAGGTCAAATGTTGTAGCATGTGCTAAGCACTTTGTGGGCGATGGCGGAACAACGCAGGGTGTCGATGAGAGTAACACTGTCAGCAGTTATAAACAATTAGTCAACATCCACATGACCCCCTATTTTGATGCCATTGCCAAAGGAGTCTCCACCATTATGGTTTCCTATTCCAGTTGGAATGGACAGAAGATGCACGCCAACCGTTTTCTCATTTCTCATGTTTTAAAGAAGCAACTTCGCTTCCAGGTATTATTACTGTTTGTTTATAGAATTTTGATTGGTTTTGGTTTTTTTCTTTTTCAAAAAGTTACATTCTGTAAAACATTCAATCAGTTTTTTTCTTTTAATTTTACAATGATGCCTTCTTGTATTGGTTACAGGGCTTTGTTATTTCAGATTGGCAAGGTATTGACAAGATAACTAGCCCACCGAATGCTAATTATTCTTTGTCAGTCCTTGAAAGTGTGGGTACAGGGATTGACATGGTAGTGTTCTTGTCTTCCATACTAGATAGCATTGCTCAATTTTCAGTATTCACAATTAAATACTGCATATACTTGTGACAATCTATTAAGTATGATACCTGTGAGAGTCACGCCTGACTTTTTCTATTGGAAATTTGCTTCGTAGGTGATGGTTCTCGACAATTTTGCTGACTTTATTAACGACCTCACTATGCAAGTTAAGGGCGGTTTCATACCTATGAGTAGAATAAATGATGCAGTTCAAAGAATTTTGACAATTAAATTCACCATGGGACTCTTTGAACATCCCATGGGCGATCCAAGCTTAGCCAACCAACTTGGCAGCAAGGTAAGTGTGCTATTTGTTATTCATGGACAATTTTTTATGATAAATGGTTAAGACCTATGCTGTTATGTATTTGACTATGTTTGTTTTTTCATATTTTCATTGCTTCAGCCAAGAGAAGAATCTTTATTATACCATTCTATGTGCAATGTTGCCGGACTATTACATGAGTATGCTTTATGTGCAATGTTACCGGGCTTTTACATGAGTATGCTCTCCATTTTGGGTTATTTCACAAACGTTTGAGAATGAAAATGGCTTTCTGGTACTGGCCAGATTCCATTTTTGCCTGTTAATAAAAACGGTTCATGTTCATGTCTAGTGCCCTCTGATCTAGGTGGGGCATTTCTAATTTGCACAATTCGATTGTCAGCACTCTATAGAGAGTACATAAGAACTTGCAGTGTTTGGATACTTATGATGCATAGTAAAATACTACACATGCTATAAAAAAAATGGGTTCCTTTTCCTTACATTTAGGTATGAATGTTTGAATTGGAGTGTTTCAAGATAGTTATTATAGCTTAGCATGAGTTGGAACAAGTAATGCTAGATTCTAATTATCAAGAATGGACGCTGGAATGACGTAGAAATTACTTTGCAAAAATGCCATATGCATTGACTATATGGGGACTAAATTTTCAATGAAGAATATCATCATAATGTTCAGGCTTTATCTGGTTATTTTTCCTTCTTTTGTGCTGTCTCTACACACAGCATTTTTTTTAACCATAGCAGAATTACACTGATCTGCTGTCTCTACACATTGCATTTTTTTTCACATAACAGAATTACATTGATCTCAATTCATGACTGAGGTTTTGTGACTGCAGAAACTGGGGAGAGTTACATTTCTAGTGTGAATATCTTATGAGAACACTGGCACATGTTTCATAAAGCCTCTTAGGAGAGATTTTCCTTTATAAAGATCAGTTATTTCAGCATAACAATAAATAGTCAATTTTTTGGAAGAGTTTTTGTGCTTTTAAGCTATTTGTTTTGAGAAACTTCCCATTAGTTTTTTTTTTTCACATTCATAAGCATGTTTTCTTGCAGCTCCGTCTATCATTAGAGCTTCACATCTCTAACAAAATTTATTTTATGAGCTTTAGCATAGTTGCAAAAAATGAAAAGAATGATGCTTTTGATCCTCAATGCAAGTTTGGTTAAAAATTTAAATGTTAAATTTTTGTTACTGCAATATTGATAACTCAGTAAATTTTATATAGGGGATAAATCTCTTTGATTGCTTCCTGCTATTGTGTATCTTGTTTGATCAGAGCTACGTTAGTTCTAATTTACTTGAACTTCCTTCTGTATTTTATGCTTCACAACTTTTCAATCCTTCACAAAACATTTCACATGTAATTCTTGGAATGAGGTTCATTGTTACTACAACTACTATTGTTGACAGTATCCTCCTGTTTATCGATTTGCTGGAGTGGCTGAACTTGACTCTCAATTCTTAATTTTGCAGAATGGGAATTACAGGATGGCCTTAAGAAAATACAGGAAGCCTATGCACTATCTTGATCATTGTTGGGGCAATGAAGAGCTTGATGAGGGTATTATTTATAATTCCACTATTTTTGTTTTGTTATTAGCTGTTGAGCATGTAGCAAAATTGATCTTAATGTGCCTGTGAAACAATTGAGTCAAACATCCTTATCTAAGTGTGCATATATCTCAAGTACTCATCTAGATGATACTTCAGGCTATGAGTGTTTTTGAGGGCCAATATTGTTATGTGGAATTATTTCACATTATTTCATATCAATGACTTGCCATTATTTAGAATACAGTCATACCTTCACATATGATGCCTTGATTTCTTCCATGACTGATGAATTTCGGTACTTTGAACTGATATTTAGTTGGAATTCCATCACAGGGCTAACAAGTTAGTTTTATGGGTTAACAGAAAAAAGCCACAGATTACGGAAGATAAAGTCACAAATCCTGACAAATAGTTCTGTAAGTCTTCTTTCAGAGTTTTTTTAATTTTTGGTGCGTTCAAATGTCAGCATGCTACTTAAGTAACTGCTTGAATTTACACCAAGATTCCGACTTTCAGTTTTAACATGCAAAAATATTTCAACTGCTCTTTCTTGCGCTGTGATTCTGTTTTTATTTGCTGAAATAGTTTATATAAATGAACTTCAGGCATTAACTTGCAAGGTCCTCACTGCAAATGTTTTTTTTGTTGTTGTTGATCTTATTGCACAGAAGACAGATATGTGTAAATAAAAGGTATGGTTTTCCTTCAATTTTGTATGTTTAAGATTTATGTTGTTCAACCCAGGCTGTTGGTGGCATCTCCAATGTGTAACTCCCATTTTAAGTGCTTCCTAACATGCAGTTTTTTTTTCTCTTGTGTGATGAGTAAAATTAATCGTTTTGATTATTTTCCTCTTTTCGTGTGTTTAAGTTAATGTTGGGAAAAGGGAGTACCAGACAAAGCCCTCCAAGGCAGATGGAGACAGGACAACATCATGGAATTCAGATTTTACATTGTAAGTGACTGGTTCTCATGCAAACGTTTAACTCAAACTTGGTTTATGCCCTTCCGTCTTTTATGACCATGTCAATTCTGGTGCAGTCCTGTACTGAATCTCTGAGACAATCTAGTAGTATCACTTCTTGATAGCAAGGGCAATTCAATTTCTGAAACAGGTTTCTTTGTTTAAACCATTGCTTTCCATGTTAATTATTAAATATTGGTGGCATGTTTAAAATAATTATTTCCTCTTATGGATGTATTGACTTACTTGCTTCCCATTACGAAACAAAAATGAACCCAACAATCAATCAATCGATTTGATTCTGAATGCCCAAAACCACAAACAATGGGTATGACAATTGACAAACCCCAACAATCAAACGATTGATTTCTCAAATCCCCAGAGCCCAAACAATCAAGTGGGTTGATTACTCAAACCCCAAAACCAAACACAGAAACGATTTTGCAGCAGGGCAGGAGAGGCGAGGAGGGGGTCTTTGAACGAATTTTCAGAGCCCCATGCTTTTATTTTATCGGTGGGAATGCCAAAGTACCAGAGTCAGTCAAAGTAAAGTATCGTGCTGGTCACTGGTTTATCTTGAATACATGCTTCTACTTCTGTGTGCTCTTAGGTCTTCCCTGGCGTTGTCATGAAGTTGAAACTTAGTTCATGCTCTTCACCTGTCTCGTCTTATCCTTAGATACAGACCCTTGTCAAAGACCAACATGATTTTTTTTTTCCTTTTTATGTCTATATTCAAATTAGTTTATCTGCTTGAGGTCTCTCCAGTTTGTATATATCCATATTTTAAATTCAATTTCATTAGACCTTTAAATTCAGAGAATATGAAAACTAACACCATGTCAACCAGTGAAGGAGGCTTTGTGCTGGTGATATTCTGTCACCTAGTCAAGGAGGCTTTATGGTGGAGATATTCTTCACTCAGAATCAAATAAACCTAGGCATACATGCTTTAAGATCCTTTACATTAAGTTTGGACTTTTTATTTCAAAAATAAGAAGTTCAGAATTAAGTCCAAGAATAAAATATTTCAATCTCATCCCATTGCTCATATGTGCAAAACACAAACAAAATGCTATAAAAACAGAAAAATATACCCCTTGAATCTTTTCCAACCCACTCATCAATACAGTAGAAGAAACTTCCCACTTACAGTTAAAAAAAAAAAAACAACCCTTCCATATTCCTAAAACAAAACAACATTACAAAATTTCTTATCACATAAGCATCTTTAACAATTAAATGGGTCTGAATCTGTTCAATGGTTTTATTAATATATTGGTATCATTATTGCAGATACTGTCATGAAATTCGCATCATTTGAGAACACAGTAGAAATGCTATACAAGCATGTGATCCCAACCCCAAACGAGCAATGCAGCACACCTGTTGAAGTGGGTGTCAGTTTTACAGGAGGATACATCGCTAGGATATTCTGTGCTGTCATTTCTCACCCTGCAGACAACTTTCTCTCCTTCCTCAATAATTCTAAGGGCGCTGCTGTGGCTGAGGTGGGATAATGTTCATTGAGGTGTATCAATGCAAAGCTTGATTCAGAGGATTTCAACTTTAAATTTTATGGTTTTTGAACTTTAACTTTATGGTTTCTGTATTACATCATAGCAGGTGATCAGCAATTAAGTTGCCATGTAGAAAGTATCAATACAAAACATTAAATGAATAGTTCCTGTACATATAGGCTTCCATTAATGCTTGTATTAAGTGACTAATTGTCCTGTTTATTCCTATATCCATTTTCATATATTTGCATTCTGATAGCAAGCCTTTTTCATATTGTCTCAGCTCAAAGATAATCCCATCCCCATTCTCACCATATCTTTGAATGGTCTGCACCTGTTATTTACAAATTCCACCCATTGTGATATTATTAAATGTAAAGGGTACGAATTCCAAAACAATTTAACATGCAAATAAACTCTTCTTTTTCTAACTTGTTTGATATGGTATGAAATCTTATGTTCATGTCCACGTGGAGAATTGTATGGTGTCAATGTCACAATTTGTATTTTAAAATAATCTTTAACTCGTAAAGTCTTCTAAGTAATTTTATGTCAATAGTTCAGCGTTGCCTACGAGTGGCCAAACTCAATTAAACCTCGAATCTTATTTTTTGGGAAATGAAATATTTCTACTCTTCCCCTAGTTCTTGACCACGCTCGACAAATCACTCTCGTGCATTTCCAAACCAAAAAAAAAGAGAGAGAAAAAAAAAATCATAATAATAATAATAAATAAATAAATAAATAAAATATGAATAAATAATAGAAATAAAATAAAATAAAGATATACTTAAAATTAAAATAAAATAGATACAAAAAAAACTTTATTTCAAAAATAAGAATACAATAAATAAACAAATAAATCAATAGAACAAAATAGAACAAAAATTAATAAATAAATAAATAAAATGAAAAAAAAAATACATAAATTGCAACTTAATCATATTAAATTAAAACTTAATATTTTTATTGCAATAAATATAAATATTTCAAATTCAAATTAACTATTTCAAAAATATGTTTTCAGATATGGTCTTATCACTTTTACCGTTCTTCTTATGGTTTGAGCTCCTTCTTGTTATATCATTTTCAAAGCTTCAACTCTTGCTCACAACATCTTCAGAAATGTTTTCCACACTACTCAAACCATGTAGCTCAATCCACCAACAGGTGTCTCTCCATGTAGCTCAATGCAGACTCCTCCAATCCACCAACAGGTCTCTCTCCATGTTTGATGATTCGGTTAAGATAACAAAAAAACATTGTGTTGAATCAAATCTACCATACCTATCCTAAGGAGATTTCTTTCCTTTTCTCACAGTTTATTTATTTTCTTTCATTTCCATTTGGATTGAGCACATTTGCATTCATAGCCTGCTCATGTTTTGTTCCGACAGTTCATTTGTTTCCCTATAATTTCCTTTCAAATCATTTTCCATTTCAATATTCCTTTGGGTTAAACAAACGCACAAAATACTCATTAACAGTTAACTCCTTCGCCAAATCCATTTCAAAACTGACCTATAATCTAATTCAACTCCCCTCTCACAGATCTTTTTACTTATGCCACAAACTGCCCTCGCAAAAACGTTTCGCCTGGCTGTCAAACCGAAGATACACCGTTCCTCTCCTTTCGGCGTTCCTTTGCGCCATGGGTGCAATTGCTAGTTTATTTATTTAATATTTTCGTATGGTCCATGGCTCCGAAGCATTTGATGCGGCAACATCTATGACCTTATAAGTTAACGATGTTCTTATGTTTTCTTGAGAAATACTTTTCGGCAATAGCGTACTTTTCTAAGCATTAGTTTGAATATATATATATATATATATATATATATATATATATATATATATATATATATATATATATATATATATATATATATTGTGTTCTTTTTTAAGTGTGTTGATTCTCTCGGGTTTTTATGGTAAGAAATTTTCTTTATATTTTTTCCAACATTTTCATTAGACTTAAAATAGAGGGTCACTTTTCGCTTCCGTGGTATCTCTATAACAAGGTTTGTAGGTTATTTGTCGTGATCCATTTGCATTTTTGCGAGGAATGAGAATGAGTCATCATAAATTTTAAAGGCTCAATCATGAGAGAAGCTTATTAACCCAAGGGGAGGTACCTTATTAGAGGGTGGATTAGATGTTTGTGATGTTATTAAACATGAGGGATTTTGGCAAAGTTAAGTTAATTTTCTTCACATAACTAATTAAGGAGGGAAGTTGGATTAATATTTAAGTGTTTTTTTGTTTTTTTTTAATAATGCATGCATAGAGGATGAATTAAAAGTAAAGGTGTGAAATACACTTTAAACAAACCATGGATGATAAGAAATGAAGTACACAAGAAACTTTAATCAAATAATGATAGAAAATAAAATAAAAATAAAATTAATGAATGAAATATCAAACTGTTATATAAAGATTTTTTTAAGGAAAATCGTTTTAAAAGAAAAACATCATACTCTAAAGCACATTTCATTTATTATTCAACAACTAAATGGTTACAATACATCACAAAGTTTTTGTGCTCTCAACAAGAGTGTTCAATAACAACATACATATTTCATGATTTTTTTCTAGAATAATAGTATAGTGGAGGATGATAAGCTTGAAACTAAAGGAATTAGAATTAATAATACAAAGGATCACTATGGAGGTATAGTAGTTAAAAGGTGACAAACAATACTTGTGTCTCTTAACACACAAGTTGAGACACTACTCTGTACCTTCATTTGTTGACTTAATTAATTTAAAGGAAAATGGTGTCCTTCTAGATTAGGGCCATCATTGTCAAAAACTTGACGTCATCAGGCTACTCGAACAATTTGTAAACACCTTTCATAATGTCAATGAAGAATACCAAGGCTTGTTATGCGAGTGCTGCCTCCATGACTTGGTCATGACTAACTATAATGATTTGGATCCTAATAAAGTGGTGGGATATGTCTAGATGTAGGAAATATTTTCTTATGCGAGAAGTCAAATAAGGTGGAGAGATACACTCTTATCCATAGAATATATAAAGTGGAATAATGTGTTGTTGATCAAGGGGTCCCTAAGCCTAGTAAAATTTCTTGTAGAGAAAGCATGGATGTTACAATATTAGATATTTGTTTCATTTCAAAAATGATACAAATATATTCACACAAGACATTAAAAATAATTGGCTCTTAATAGGCTATAGTCTCTCTTAGGACACAAAAGGAGGGAGGAATCCCTTACATAGGGGCTATGATTAACGAAACCACTCATTGTCTCTAGGCTTGAAATTGCCTTGGACTAATTTCCACGATATATTGTTTATATGAAGCAACATGGCAAAGATTGGATTTGTCTGAAGTAGAACTTTCTCATTTTATGGATTCCTTTATTAGAAGGGGAAGACGAGGATTATTTATAGTTTGTTGTTAGTCAGAACATGGGGTATTATAAGGTAGAGGAAGATGGTCATCCTTCTTATTAGTCCAGTAATGCTTACTTATAAAACCCACAATGGGAGAGATATTAAATGGTGAGGACTCAATGAATTGCGTGAGGGCATGCAATATGTTCAGTTTAGTGGGGATGATAGGCCCCTTTTTTGGCATACTTTTTTTTTATGATTTTAGCTCTCCTTTGCATACCCTTTTACTTAACTTTCCCTCTATTTTTCCTCATTTTCTATTCCAAAAAATAATTTTGGAAGTATATTATTTAGTTTTTTCTTATCATATCTTGTTGATAGTTGGTAACAATTAGAATAATTTTGACACTTTCTATGAATTGACAATTATTACATCAGTTTTGCAACGCAAGGATTCCACAATAGAATTGGGCTATTGCAAAGACACAAGAATCCCACAATGTATTTGTGATGCAATAAAAACAAAAGGATATTGTAGCAGAATTGAGTTGGAGGAAAGGTAGAAGGATCCCATACCATGATCATGAATTTTTGTACAAAATATATAGAAATCTCATAACTATTTGCAGGAAACCTCTAGCACATACACAACTACATTCTGAAAACATTTGAGGAGTCATTGGCGTAAATTTTGTGTCAAAGACAACATAACTCCAATGATTTCTAGCCTAGATATAGGGGAATAGGTAATAACAACAAAAGGATACCATGATGCATGTGAGTCTTCAAGAGAAAAGTAATAGTGTTATTCTAATAGAGAGACATGCAAATACATATGAAAGAATTGTTAGCCATCAGTGAAATATTTCACATAGACGTAACGATCATTAATGCAAGTACAATGCATATTCAATAAAATGAGCACTAAATATAATGAAACAGTTCAATTTCTTTAGTACATAAGAATGCCAACATATAGGTGTTGGGATATGTTAAACAATACTCCAACATATAGGGGAATAGGGAATAACAACAAAAGGATACCATGATGCATGTGAGTCTTCAAGAGAAAAGTAATAGTGTTATTCTAATAAAGACACATGCACATACATATGAAAGAATTGTTAGCCATCAAGTGAAATATTTCACATAGACGTAACGATCATTAAAGAAAGTACAAATCATATTCAATAAAATGAGCACTAAAGAGAATGAATAGTTCAATTTCTTTAGTATATAAGAATGCCAACATATACCAAAAACATCCAAAGAATAGTATTAAAACATTCACGATATACGCATGAAAATGTGTTGGCTCAATGAGCTTTAAATATTACACGAAAGTTCCAAGATATATTGATACAATGAAACACCACTAGCTCCATTAGTGGAGTGTTGAGCCACTACTTGCTCTCCAAAATAACTATCTTCCTATATAATGTCTAGTTTTAGAAGCTAAGGTGAAAATTCCTTTCTTTGAGAAATGTGGCCTCTTTTATAATAAGCGGAATGACCTTTCATATCCCCATGACTCTTGAACTCCCCTCGTGACTCTTAGAATTCAAATGTGATCTTTGGACTTTTATATGACTTGTAGACTTCTCCATGTGACTCTTTGTCCACATGTGACTCTTGGAATTCCACATATTTACATTTACAATATTTTCCAAAATTACATCATAATTTTCCACATCATCATGTGAAGAAAACACGACAAGTCATCAACATTGATGACTTGGACCCATGGTGAGTTGTACATAGAGTTCCTTGAGAAGTGATGACACTACCACTATGTCTTCAATAATCGTAACAAATATTGAAATGTGATTTCCTTTCACCCTCAAAAGGTTCTCTTGAGATTATGGAGTCTCCATGAGCCACTTTTATCATCAAAATTCATTGTTCTTTCAATTTTCGCAACATGGTACCTTTGTTCCTTTTCTATTCAATGTGCTTCCTTAGGAAACCTTTCTTGACAGATCTTCTCACGCATCTTTACCATGCTATACTGAGTATCTTTAAGTATAGATCACTCATGGAAAGAAAACATTAGCCCAAAAATCTCATACTCTATCACGCTTCGTGTAGATTTTATGTCTGTGGAGAAAAAACATGCTAAGAAAAGAGAGGGAGGTCTTTTGGGCATAGGGTTCACTTGTAAGAGACAACAGGGGCTTCACTGATCACTGAGACTCCGCAGTGTGAAACTCTGGAGGAGAATGAGGCCCAATGGAGGTCACATGGCGCAATTCCAAGGGATAAGGCAACATGAATGTTCACTGAGGATGCGTCGTTCATTTGGAGGGAGAGTCAGGACCACAAGGAGGGTGTAGGGCATTGAAACAAGGAAAAAAATGAGGCATCACTTCCCACTGAGAGTAGGAAGTGTGCTCAATTCAGAAAAAAAGGCTAATGATAGCGCAAAGCATAGAGAGAAGCAAGGAGAAGAAGGTTCTAATGACTAGGAATGTGTTGGGTGTTGGAGAGAATGATTCTAGATATAAGGTTCGGTTCCATTTGAAAAGGAGGATATTTAGTAGGCCTTAGAAGTGCAAGATGTGTGCTTCCTGGCCTAGAGGGTAGGCTTGCAAAGTCAAAAAATTATCTAAGTCTAGAATGGTGAAACCTTGAAAACACATTGAGTTAGGAGAAAAATCAAGTGCGACACGTCTCAAATCATTAATAAAACTTAGATAAGACGCAAGACTAAGAAGTATACATCGAAACACTAGTTCATGAAAATTTTCCAAGTGTAACAAACAAAGTATATGCAGATGTGACCAAAAGTGTCGTTTTGTGACTAGAAAGTGTACTATGACTCCAAAGCGTGAAATTTCCACATCTAATGATCCAAAAACACTTAGGAAGTAACATGGACACATGAAACATGTGTGAAAAACATGAAATGACACTTGACGACCAAAAGGGACACTTCACATGATAAAAGGTAAGATCCAAAATTCGCATATAACAAAATTTTGCAGGGTGATGTAGTAGTGGCAACACATTCCTTTATTTCTTTCCAAAATATGTTTCTTATTATGTGTTTCACACGCACAATTTTTAGTTAATTCTAGCATGAATATAGTAATTTATCGCCTTGATATGTCAACGCTAAGCATCCTAATATGAAGTTATTCACAAAACCAAAACCCATGTTAGTTATACATACTAGATAAAAAGACATATCAATATTCTACCAACGTTAGCAACCATGTCAAGTACAATCCAAAAATCAACATATACAATAACTATACTGTCGTATCAAATTTTATTATTTGTGTGTGATCCTCTTTAGGTATAGTTTTAAACATAATCTTTGATACCACTCTATTACATCCCACACCCCTTTATCCATCTCGTGACATAGGAGGGTTACTGTTTGACCCGATCTCCAAGATCTATTATGAAGATGGGTTACTAACAACCTCATTTTTCAAAATCTATAGAAATTAATTATAATACCAACATAGTGATCAGCTCAATGAGAGTTTTCCATCATTATAAAATTTATCTCAATTCAAGCCTTGGATCAAAAGTTATGCTTGTGAGAAGTTTTGGCCTATTAAAAGAGGTCATATCATCCCTATGACCATGTGCCCTCCATCAACATTGTGTGTCCTTGTCACATCATCATAGTGGGGTCTTCGGGCACTTACATAGTGGAGAACCAGACTCATCTAATGTTGGAGAGATCACTTATTTACCTTCGCCAGCTACAACATGACGAATTATGAAACCTAGCAGTGGGAGATCTCCAATCGAGCAAGGTTCCAAAACCAGAACCATGACTAAATCAACCTATTCTTTTTGGCTCCCCCATATCAAAGGGTTGATAAAGCACAAATGGTATGGGTATTGGTGGTGACTTGATGGCAAGGTTACATTGTTGGAACTATAGTCAGACCATCCAAATCCTTGTTGGCACGCCCATCAACAAGGTTTAATCAAGTTCTATGTTATGGAAATGAGCAATGGGTGGTGATTAGGTTCCATTATGGAACCTCCGTCAGATTTGCAGGATCATTGTTGACATCATCTATGTTCGATGTTAATCAACATGAGAAGCTCAATGGTGGCGATCTCCCAACACAATGCTCCATGACATATTAAATTCTTGGCATAGTGATGCATAAACCACTATCAAACTAAAATAAAGTTACAGGAAAGGACACACGAAGGTGACCACGACTATATTGATACCACCCTACCACTTAAGTTCGGGTATCTAAATCTACACTCTAACTCTGTGGCCTAATATAGGTTGCTTACACATAACCAGGGTAATTAATTGACCCATTGGCCAATAAAGGGCACAAAAAACCACCGAGATTCTTAAGGAGAGCTAAAATTATAGAACCATTTCTCCATAACCATTAATATCAGATAAGGTAGGGGAAAACATTATACACATTTTAACACATTTATCATAATTCATAATTTGAATCAACATTGTCGAGTCAATTATCAATTTCTTAGAATATAGCACAACATAGTCAATATGAGCATAATAAAGGTTTATACCAATCAAGAAATCAATAAATTTCACGCATATTCATGAGCCCATACCAAACATGTGCATTCATATAAAATTTCAGTTCATGACTCGACATAAGGATGCATTAAACTTATCTAAATATGTTATGGTGGTTGGAAACTAGAGGAAGGACTTTCACTCTCCACCTAATCATAGGCCACCTACACTGTAAATTTCTTGTAGCTGACGAACCACGAGTTGGATCCAAAGTCCTAGGGAACGCTTTCTCAGGGAAATCCAAGCAAAATATTTGTAGAAACCCACGAGATGGAGACCACAGTGACTCACTTACATCTCTAACTTCAATCATAGGGCTTCACCCAAGTTACATATGGACTAATTCTCAATCCAAGAGGTTGAACCTTTGTTCAGGTGGTTTAAAAACTATATTTTTATAGCAAGCACTGCAACATTTTGTATTCCACTATCTAGGTGGTTTAAGAACTCTCCAAAAATAACCATAGTGGTTCAAGTTTCCCTATCTAAGTGGTTTAACAACTATACAAGAAGCATCACATTAATTCAACCATTCACTAAGCCTCCAACCAACCACATAGAGATAGACACAAAATCAAGTGGCCTCAAGCATAGCTCATGGGGCTCACACCCAAGGTTCAGTACATGGGGTATTTCCTAGTCCAGGAGTTAGAATCAATTGTCCATGTGGTTTATCAACCACCCTCTAATAGTAAGCACCACAATGATTCAACCATCCATTGAGCCACCTGTTAACCACACATGCATAAAAAAATTAGTCTAGTGGCCTCAAACAATTATCTTCTAATGCCAATGCTTCAATATCTCCTTATGCTTAATTATTAGGATCTTTGAAACTTTTCCACATCCAGGGAGAATTAATCCCCTTCTGAAAATTACTACCCCCCTCAAACTTCTTCAACTAATCTCTTTTTTCCATTGACTACCCTCTTATTTTCCCGAGGTAGTCGTTTCCCCTGACCTTGCTCTATCAGGGAGATGGGGATGGGTGTCACCCTCTTCCCATACCTCAAAATCCTGATCTCTTCAATTTATGTTAGTCTAGGTGGGTGATTTTTCAAGTAAGGTGTTGGTAATTTAAATATTATTTTTATTAAAATAATTTTTTTTTATTTGAAAATAATTTAATAAAAATAAAAATAAAAATTACTAACATATATTTTATTCAAAAAAATTACTAACATATAATAACCTCTAACAACTATACACCTCAAAACAATACATATTTAAAAAAAAAAAAAATCTTCTTTTACCTCTAGCAATATCATCCTATTGAACTATAGATCAATACGATATTCAAATGTTTACATACATAATTATGGTGTAATGATAAGATTATAAAATCATCGATTTACAACAAAAGTTTGAAATGCATCTTTATTGACTCATTTCTATGCAACCAACCCAGTTGGGATTTTGCCTGACATGTCTATAGTTAATAAGATATTTCTAACCGCTACTCTATGAAATCGAAGACATATCATTCCACACAATTATTTAATTAAAAGCTTTAGTTCAGTACCACTAAATATTTTTGGCTTATTAATAGCAATCAGTGGCATTTGTAAATGTTTGATACGATACACTTGTCCATGATCTATCCTTGCTCCATCTATGCCATCCAAACCTTATCCGGGAGATCGACGGTGTAGGTGTGGAGTTGGAGGGTTAGGGTAACCACCCACCCCACCCTCTAGTTGGTATTTCATTATCTCCGCCGCTTGGAACTGCCTCCGGGCTCTACAACTTACCTTGGTTATTCTGCGACGACGCTCACAGGTATCTGCACCAGCTAAATGTGCAGCTTAATAGAACCATACCAGTTATCCTCTTGTCTCCTAGGTTTTTTTATTTTAAACCCTACCACTGCATCTGCTCGGTTATTAGTTACATGTTTAACTCTAATTATGCATAGTTTTAGATTGTTTCTTAGTTATCATTTTTCAGATTCTTTTAAAAGGGATTTTAGTTTTTTCGCGTTCCACAGAGTGATTATCTCTGTGTTATGCAGGCCTCACCTCAGAGTTGCGGAAATGCTCTATTTATGAGAATGAGGTCTTTAGGACTTATTTCTGGACTTTCCTCCCACTTTCGCCTCCAGGTAATGTATGAAAACTCTACTTTACATGTTTTCCCTACAGTCTTTTTTGCTAACACTGGATATTGTATCATTGTTAGTGATTCGCCTTTCTGTTGTAAAATCTACAGGGGTGTTTCCCGACCATAGCCAATAACAAAAGATTCTTGGAGTTTCTCCTCTCACCATCACCTTCACGGTATGTTTCGCTAAAGCTCATGGCAAAGGGTTTTTTTTATAACTTTTTCTTGCTCTATCAAGGAATTCAATATACATTCTCTCCTCTACAGGTTAACGTCTGACAAGAGAGTTTTTTCTCTCAAATATGCCGTAACTTTGCTCTTTTCTGTCTAAGGTTGAGGGTTTGAGCGAGGCTCGCCCCCTATAGTGGTGTTCCGTTCAGAACCTTTCTTTGCATCCTTGTCGAGAAGTAATATAGTCCAGACTTGTTCTGCCTTCCACAGTGAATCTATCTTCATTTAATTGTATAATGGAATATTGAGTCTTAAGCTTGGCTCTTGGTAATGTCTATCGAGACGTTGTGTTATTGGGGCTGTCAATACCGCATGTAATAATTGTTTTCTGTTTATGGTTGATCTACAAGGATAAGTTAGGTTTACTGTCAAATTTCTAGATTGTTAACATTGTATTCAGTACTCTATTCTCATTTGTTCATCAAAAGAATGTAACTATATTTACTTCTTATGTTCTCGGTAGATGTTTTTATGTGGAAATTTATCATAGATTACCCGCATGGGTATTCCGCCTCCATTTCTTCTCTATCTAGGTAATCTACCCTTAGAGATGGGAATCTTAACCCTCACTTTGGGGTTCGAATTCTAAACCCTCATGTGTAACCCTTGATAATCGTATCCCACAGGGTACTTCATATAACTGGTTTGACTTCTAATTTATGTTCAATTATATGTGTTGGAGAAAGCTGTATTCATATTTTTAGCAATAGGTGGAAATGTTCCCTGTTTCCCGTTCTACACATATTTCAGACAATAATCACAATCTTTCACTATATTAATGAATACGAGTTGTACTAATATTTCCATTTATAGTAAACCCTTCTGTACTCTTTTCTTGTGATTGTATTCACATAATTAGTTTCTTTAGGAAATACATATATTATTTGAATTTAGTCTTTTGCAGTCTTAACACATTTTATCCTGTTAAATTCTTCTAGCATAGGTTTTAATTCAAATCTTCTTACGTTGTAATAATTAACAGTAGCTTATTATATTTCATACCTATGAAAAGAAACATAAACCATAACTCTAAGATACATCAGTACCTAATTCCGGATGAATTCCTTCTGAAGTCTGATGGTCCTCCCAACCGTGAGCGAGGCGATTACGTCCTTAGCTCCCCCCTTGCTCCTCACCAGGGTCTAGGTGCTTTAACGAGACCAGAAGTTAGACCTCAGGAATAAATCCAATCTAATCTTCTTCTGGGTATTTCCTGAGCTCCACTGGTTTCCTTACTAGCTCTGGATTACTCATAGCAACAACCTGTTGCCTCACCCTTCATACCTTCTACATAGAACCCCATTCCTTCCCAATATTTTCCCATAAATCCTTTCTTTTGGAATGGTAGCTGTCATAACTGTCTGCACATTTTTACCTTGGTATCTTGGAATCATTTACCAATAATTTACTTCTTTCTTTTACTCAAGATAAATTATTCATTAACACTCTTTGAAAGTACCAAAGATAATTTATTGAAATATTGTTAATGAATACTCTTATTCATTACTCATTCAAAGTATATCATGACAAGTATTTAATTACATAATTGAATTAAACAGTGTGTTACATCTTCCCCCGCTGAAGCAAGCACCGTCCTCGGTGTTATTTAATCAAAATGAATAGCTCTGGATAGGCTTGTTGAATAATATGTTCATCCTCCCAGGTAGCCTCCTCCGAGCCAAAGTGCTTCCACTGAACTTTAATTTGGGGGATGACTCGCCGCTAAAGCGTTATTTATCTCTGATCTAGAATACGTTGTGGTTCTACCAGGAACTCGCCGTCCGATTCTACCTTCATATCACAATTATTATCATTAGTTTAAATCATAAATTTTATTTTTGTCACAATTTTAATACATTGTTAACTTACATGTATACCCTGCCATTGTATCACATGTTTGGGGTCATGTACATAATGTTTCAGTAATGATACATGAAACAAGTTATGTACCAATATATGGCTTGGTAGAGCTAGTCGGTAGGCCACTAGTCCTATCCTTTCCAAAACTTCAAATTGTCCACAATATCTGGGGGCCAACTTAGCACAAGTATTCCATCACTGTGTGTTTTTCTTCGATTTTATTCTCACATACACGTGATCCCCTTCCACGAATTCCCGAAAAATTTCTTTTCTTATTAGCATACACTTTTTGTTGGTCTTGAGCAACCTTTAATTTCTGCCTGATTTTCTTTACCTCTCGCTCCATTTCTTCTAGCATGTCCGGCCCAAGCATCATCTTATTTTTTGGACTGCTCCAGTTCATAGGAGTCCGACATTTTCTTCCATACAATGCCTCAAAGGGGCTCATCTTCAGGGATTCTTGATATCCGTTTTTATAAGCAAACTCGACCAAATGAAGATACTCTCCCCACTTTGTTGGTTTTTGCATTACATACATGTGCAACATGTATTCCAGAATCTAATTCACCCTTTCTGTTTGCCCATTCGTTTGCGGATGATAAGCAGTACTAAATTGTATTTGTTTCCCCAAGCCACTAAATAACATCTTCCATAATTTCTAAGTGAATTTCACATCACGATCTGAAATCACAACTCGGGGAATACCATGCAATCTAAAAATTTATTTCATGAAGATATCAACAATTTGTACCGTCTTGTAAGTAGACTGGACGGAAATAAAATGTGCCACCTTACTGATTCTATCAAGTAACACCATAATCGAATCGTTATTCTTTCTATTCTTTGATAGCCCAGTGATGAAGTCAAGGGAGATAACCTTCCACTTCCATTCTGGTATTGGGATAGGTTGAAGCAATCCCCCAAGATGCTGATGTTCAACCTTGATTCGCTAACATTCTAGACACTTAGTCAAATATTCCACAAAGCCCTTCTGCATTCCAGGCTAGGAATAATCCTTTATAATTGCAGTTAAAATTTTCTGATATCTCGGATGTCCTACATAGGAACTCCTGTGATATTCATCCAAAATAATTCTTTTAGATTGTTTTGATTTGGAATATATATTCTTTTCCGGTAGACCAAGAACTACTTATTATTGAGTTCAAATTTTGACTGCTTCCCTTGCTCTTTGTATGCTTTTTCTTGCTTCCAGAAGAACTGGTATTCAATGTCTTTGCTAGCTGCTTCTAATATCTGTTCTTGGAATTTAAATTCAATTTGATTAAAATAGAGTTCGTAGATGCCATGCAGTTTCCTTCTTAATGCATCAGCCACTCGGTTCTCTTTACCCTTCACATGCTGGATGTAAAAATTGAATTCACTTAGGAAATAATTCCATCTAGCTTGGCGTGCATTCAAATTGGCTTGTTTAAAACAACTAGTTAGACTACTATGGTCAGTTCCCAGCAGAACCTTTTTCCTGACAGGTAATGCCTCCATATCCATAATACATGTACCACTGCAGTTAGTTCCAAATCATAGGCTGAATAACTCTTCTCATGTTCCTTCATCTTTCTAGATTCATATGCTGTGACTCTTCCCTCTTGGGTCAAGACTGCTCCTACACCCTCCTTACAAGCATCAGTACAGACCTCAAACTCCTTACTCAGGTTTTCTACTCTTAGAACAGGAACAATAGTTAACAACTCCTTCAATAACTCAAAACTATTATGAAATTCCTGAGTCCACTTAAAGACTCGTCCCTTTCGTTGCAAGGAGGTAATAGGAAAGGCTATTTTAGAGAATCCATTGATAAAACATCTATAATAGCCAACCAAACCCATAAATGAATGTATATTTGCTACGTTCTTTGGGACCCTCCATTCCATGATTGTCTTTATATTTTCTGGGTCGACCGTAATCCTTTCGGCAGAAATCACGGGTCTCAAATATTTAATTTTTTCTTTAAAGAAGTCACACTTACTAAAATTAGCATAGAGCTGATGTTCCCTTAAAATTTTCATCACAACGTGCATATGCTCCTTGTTCTTTTCCATATTCTTGGAGTAGATTAATATGTCATCAATAAAAATCAAAATGAATTTATACAAGTATGGGTGAAAAGTTCCATGCATTAAGCTCATAAAGGTGGTTGGTGCGTTGGTTAACCCGAAAGGTAATACCACAAATTCATAATGGCCATACCTGGTACGGAATGTTGTTTTTCTTATACCTTCATCTTTGATCCAGATCTGGTGGTAACCTGACCTTAATTCAATCTTGGAAAACATTATAGCTCCTTTGACTTGGTCGAACAAGTCATGTATGCGTGGTAGTGTGTATTTATTTTTAACATTCAACTTATTGAGCGGTCGGTAGTCCATACACATGCGCATAGTGCAATATTTCTTTCTCACGAATAGCACTGGTGCTCCCCATGGGGACACACTTGGCCGAATGTAACCCTTATCCATCAACTCTTGTAGCTGCATTTTTAACTCTGCTAATTTTGGTACATTTATCCTGTAAGGATTTTGGGACACAGGTGTTGCTCTGGGTATTAACTCTATAGTAAAGTCTATGTCCCCTTTTGGTGGAAGTCTCGAGATTTCCTCAGGAAATACATCCTGGAATTCTTGCACAATAGGAATGTTTTCCAACATAAGAGCCTTATCATTAGAGTTGGTGAATCCCACTTAAATGGCATAGAGTTGGCATCCTTTCCTTATGCATTTACTTAATTGAGATGTTGTAATGGGTCGTAACTACAACGGTTTCTTAATGCCTTGCAATTCTTGTCTTGTTCCATCCTTTTATTTAAGATAAATAACTTTATCCTTATAGTCCACCAGTGACCAATGTCTCTCTAGCCAATCCATCCCCAATAAAATGTCGTAAGATCCCAGGGGTAGAATGTTGAGTTCCATAGTGATGTGCTGATTTCCAACACTCAACTCACAATTTGGTACTTTGGAATTAACCCTCCTTCTTGCCCCTGTAGCCATCTGAACTAACCAAGGGTTCTTAAATTTCAGGTTCTGTAATTTATAGCTTTCAACTATACGAGGGTGTATATAGCTCAAGTTGGCTCCAAGATCAACTAAAAATAGAAACAGATTGGGTTTGTAGCTTACCTTCTAACTCTATCATGGTTGGCTGGTAGTTTTCTTTCCGATCCTTTAAAGCTGCATTGATTTTGGGTATGTTTCAAGCTACATCCCCCACATTCGAGGCCTCTTGCAGGTTTTTTGCCACTTCATTTCTTCCTCGATGAGGAATTTTTTAAAAATAATGCGCCTCCCCACACCCCCAGCATTGTAACGGAGGTTTTTAAGACTGTCCAATGTCGGGTTTGCTAGAAGCTTTGGTATGTCGCTCCTCACCAACCCACTTGGTATTTGATTGACATTTTCCATTTTGTTTACTCAACGGATTCCTTGCAATGTTCCTATAGTTTCCAGATCTGTTATTTTTGTTATTGGTGAAACGTTTCTGCCCTTTTCGGGGTGGCCAACTTTTTCCAGTTTCTCCCTTAACTTTGGATTATTGATAGCACATCCGCGCTTTCCTTATCTCTTCATCCATATTTTTTGGGTTCATGAATTCAATCTTCTCTTTCATATGTAATGGAAAACTGCTAAAAAATCGCCACACTTTCGCCTTATTATCGCGCAAATTAGGTACATATCATAATAATGAAGTAAATTTCGTAACAAACTCATCCATAGACATTTTCCCCATTTTCAGATCATGGAAATCTCGAGACTTTTCATCGTAGAAATGTCTAGTCAGATATTTATCCTCGAAATATTGCTGGAAATCATCCCAAGTTACATTTTGGTCTTCTACTCCATGCACATTCTTAACCTCCTCCCACCACAATGTCCCTTTCTCCCGCAGTTGATAAATGGCTAAACGAGCTTTCAGTTTGATGTTATATTCATACACCTGAAAGTACTTGTTCATATTTATGATCCAAGCTTTTGACATTTCTTCATCCTCTCCGTCAAAGGTGAGAGGCTTAATCTTCCGGAATCCACCCTGTAATTCCATTTTTTGTTTCTTCAACTCTTGTTGTTTTAAAATATTCCCAGATTCAGCCTCATTGTAAGTTCGAATCTTAATACTTTGTGGCATTCTACTTCCTTTTGGATTATCATGTAAGGCTTGTTGTTGTTCTCCTTCCTCCTGAGTGTCCCTCTCGAAACTAGGTTTCACATTAGGATGATTATGTTGGTCCGAAAGGCCTTTTATAATATTTTCTTGTTCTCTCATCAATCTTTCATTGTCACCTCGAACCTTGATCATCTCTGTTTGGAGTTGCTGCACAATTTCAAGCAATCTTTTTGTTTTTTGATGTTGATTTCCTAACATTCTGCTTGTTTTCTAGTGTTGGTCTACGCTTAACTGCACCCACATTTCAGGATTGACGTCAAGGTTCGTCATAGGATGGGTTTCTCCTGTGCCTCTGGGTCTCTGATGGCTAGATCCCCTCCTCACGGTATCTTAGTGCAAATATGTTCCTGTACTTTGCACAATTCCAACATTCAAACTTTATGAAAGAAAATAAAAACAAACTCAAAATGTGTTGGCCCAACTGGCCCCAGCATGTAACCATGCTCAGATACCACTTGTAACAACTATACACCTCAAAACAATACATATTAAAAAAAAAATTTAATCTTATTTTACCTCTAGCAATACCATCCTATTTAATTATAGATCAATACGATATTCAAATGTTTACATACATAATTATGGTTTAATGATAAGATTATACAATCATCGATTTACAACAAAAGTTTGAAATGCATCTTTATTGACTCATTTCTACGCAACCAACCCAGTTGGGATTTTCCCTGACATGTCTATAGTTAATAAGATATTTTTGACCGCTACTCAATGCAATTGGCGGCATAACATTCTGCACAATTATTTAATTAGAAGCTTTAGTTCTAGTACCACTAAATAATTCTGCCTTATTAATAGAAATCAATGGCATTCATAAATGTTTGATATGATACAGTTGTTCGTGATCTATCCTCGCTCCATCTATGCCATCCAAAACTTATTTGGGAGATCGACGGTGTAGGTGTGGAGTGGGAGGGTTAGGGTAACCACCTACCCCACCCTCCAATTAGTCTTTCATTTGCTCCGCCGCTTGGAACCGCCTTCGGGCTCTGCAACTTAGCTTGGTTATTTTGCGACGGCGCCCACAGGTATCTGCACCGACTCAATATGAAACTTAATGGAACCATACCAGTTATCCTCTTCTCTCTGAGGTTTGTTTCTTTTAAACCCTACCACTGCATCTGCTTGGTTATTGCTTACAAGTTTAACTCTAATTATGCATAGTTTTAGATTATTTATGAGTTATTAGTTTTTGGATTCTTTTGAAAGGGATTTCAGGTTTTTCAGGTTCCACACAGTGATTATCTATGTGCTATGCAGGCCTTGCCTCAGAGTTGCAGAAATGCTCTGTTTATAAGCATGAGGTCTTCAGGATCTATTTATGGACTTGCCTACTATTTCTGCCTCCAGGTAATGTCTGGAAACTCTACTTTACATGTTTTCCCTACAATATTTTGTGCTAACACTGGATATTGTATCATTGTTAGTGATTCACGTTTTTGTTGTAAAATCTATAGGTTGGTTTCCCAACCATAGCCAATAACCAAAGCTTCTTGGAGTTTCTCCTCTTGCCATCACCTTCACGGTATGTTCCGCTAAAGCTCATGGCAGAGGGTTTTTTTTATAAGTTTTTCTTACTTTGTCAAGGAATTCAGTATACATTCTATCCTCTATAGGTTAACGTCTGACAAGAGAGTTTTTCTCTCAACTACGACGTAACTCTGCTCTTTTCTGTCTAAGGTTGAGGGTTTGAGCGAGGCTCGCCCCCTATACTGGTGTTCCATCCTGAACCTTTCTTTGCATGCTTGCCCAAAAGTAATCTAGTCCAGACTTGTTCTGCCTTCCATAGTGAATATGTCTTCATTTAATTGTATAATAGAATATTGAGTCTTGAGCTTGGCTGTCGATAATGTCTATCGAGAAACTTTGTTATTGGGTCCGTCAATACCGCATGTAATAATTGTTTTCTGTTTATGTATGATCTAAAAGGATAAGTTAGGTTTGCTGTCAAATTTCTAGATTGTTAACATTGTATTCAGTACTCAATTCTCATTTGTTCATCAGAAGACTGTAACTATCTTTACTTCCCTGCATATATATATATATATATATATATATATATATATATATATATATATATATATATATATATATATAAGTAAATTTTATTTCTTATGTTCTGAGTAGATGTTTTTTTGTGGAAATTTATCAGAGATTACCCAAATGGGTATTTCGTTTCTGTTTCTTCTCGATTTGGGTAATCTACACTTAGGGATGGGAATCCTAACCCTCACTTTAGGGTTCGGATTCTAAACCCTCAGGTGTAACCCTTGAGCATATTTATGTATTGATAATCGTACCCCCAGGGTACTTCATATGAATGGTTTGACTTCTAATTTCTGTTCAATTATATGTGTTGGAGAAAGCTATATTCATATTTTTAGAAGTAGGTGGAAATATTCCCTATTTCCTATTCTACACATATTTCAGACAGTAATCGAAATCTTTCACTATATTTATGAATACGAGTTGTACTGCTATTTCCATTTACAGTAATCCCTTTTGTACTCTTTTCTTGTGATTGTATTCACATAATTATTTTCTTTAGGAAATACATATATTATTTGAATTCAGTCTTATGCAGTCTTAACACAGTTTATCCTGATAAAATCTTCTAGCACATGTTTTAATTCAAATCTTCTTACGCTGTAATAATTAACAATAGCTTAGTATATTTCCTACTTACGAAAAGAAATATAAACGAGAACTCTAAGATACATCAGTACCTAATTCCGGATGAATTCCTTTTGAAGTATGATGGTCCTCCCAACCGTGAGTGAGACGATTACGTCCTCAGCTCTGCCCTTGCTCCTCACCAGGGTCTAGGTGCTTTAACGAGACCAGAAGTTAGACTCAGGAATAAATCCTGTCTAATCTTCTTCTAGGTATTTTCTAAGCTCCACTGGTTTCCTTACCAGCTCTGGATTACTCATAGTAACCACCTGTTGCCTCACCCTTCATACCTTCTACACAGAACCCCATTCCTTCCCAGTATTTTCCCATAAATCCTTTCTTTTGGAGTGGTAAATGTGATAACTTTCTCCACCTTTTTACCCTAGTATCTTGGAATCATTTACCAATTAGTTACTTCTTTATTTTACTCAAGATAAATTATTCATTAACACTCTTTGAAAATACCAAAGATAATTTTATTGAAATATTTTTAACGAATACTCTTATTAGTTACTCATTCAAAGTATATCATGACAATTATTTAAGTTCATAATTAAATTAAACACGGTGCTACATAACCAAATTTTAAGATAGGAAAATTTGGCCAACAATTTAAAGTCATGAATTTTATTTCTTTCTCACATCAATGACCACCCCAACAACATTGATTATAACATCTTATTCCTTCATTACATTATCCTTTTCTAGATTTTTTAACCTTTTCCACAACAATTATCAAAATATAGATGTAACTTGACTTTTTTATTACAAAAGAAAAATGATAACAATAATTTAAAATAAAATTATAATTTATTTAACTTTATGAGTTTTTTAATCTAGGCAATGTGAGATAAATAAGAAGGTAAATATTTTTGAATGTTTATCATGGATTGTTGCATACTAGACACTTTCATTTACATGGTTTCTCTAGTTTTTATTTTCCTTTATCATCTATTCAATTTATATGATTACATTACTCAAATTAAAACTATAAATATAAATAAATATTAAAATAAAAACTTTATATATAGTTTAAATAAATTTATAATTTTATTGTAAATTGTAATTATAAATTTTTTAAAATATAAAAAATTACAATATATCATATAAAATAAATATTTTATTTATTTATTTATTAAAATAAAATATTATTTCAATAATCTAATCACATTGTCTAAAATTATTTTAAAATATTATCAACTAATAATAGCCAAATTTTTAGATAAGAAGATTTTACCAACAATTTAAATTCAATAATTTTCAATAGGAGGAAGAGCTGCATGCACTAAAATTATAGTGCCATCCATTGTGTTGTTGGATGATATTTTATTGGAAAATTGATGTAAGGAGTACGATGGGATTTATTGTGATGCTGGATTTATGTTATCTGTCTAAAATCATGCCATCGTTGTGACGAGTCCCTTTCAGATTTGATTTTAGCATCTTAATTTTGAATTAAAGGTTGTTGTTTTGGATTTTCTTTTATTTATATGTAGTGTATAACTAATTCATAATTTTCCAATTTTTATAAGAATTTCTTTTTAATAGACAATTATATTTTGTATTATTAATTTTTTAAACATAATTTTCATACTATTTATGATATTTTTTTAAAATTTTTTTATTTTAATTTATAAATATTCAATTTTATTTTGTTTGTAATTATTTATATTTTAATATTTTCAAGTAAATTTTTTCAAGTAAGGAAAATTTTAAGGATGGAAAATTATCTCGAAATTTAAAATATTGGCGAGTATCACGAATCTCTAATATGAAAACTATAAAATATTTATTGATATATTTGTAAAATTATTCAAATTTATAAAGTAGACCTAATATTACAAATCGTCCATCAATTAACGTCATATTATAAATTGTCATGTTTTCTAGGTGAAAGTTGCATTTTACATCGCTTAATATTTTAATATAGGCTGATTTTGTTTGTTATTATTATAGTTATGAAGTGCATTATCTTGGTTTTAATATAGATATGAACATAAAAATTAAATAACAATTTCTTTAACATTTACATTATTTTTTTTTGAATATGTTTGGTTATGCGAACTTTTATATATATGTATATATATAATTGATGTTAATATTTATGACACCATGTGTAGCGAGAGGTTTTTTTGGTTATGTTTTTAAAACTTAAAAACTATGTAGTATTAAAATGTGGATAGTTTGATATAAAACAACAATTTAGGTTGACGATAAAATTAAGCATTGTTATTTTAAATTGGATTAAAATATTTATGAAATAATAATTTTAAATAAATAAATAATTTTAATTTTAAATAATTAAAAAAAAATATTAGAATTTTTATTTATTTATTTAATAATTACTTAAAATTATTATAAAAAAATTGAATAAATATAAAAGTGCAGAAGTTAATTAATTTTAATGAATAAATAGTAGAGACGTATAAATCACAACTTAAATCGTCGATATGAGATGTAAATTTCACTAAATTATATTTTTATATCACATCAACTATGACCGCTTCATTAAGTTAATTGGCGATTAACTAGTTAAAGACAATTGTTTAATTTTCTTTTATTTGGCCAGAAAAACTTAAAACCATTACTATTGGTTAAATAAGTTATTGAATTTGTTAATTTATTAATTGGGAGAAAACAATTAAGGAAAAGAAAACCTTTTTAAGTTGATGGTAAAAAATTTTCCAAGAATAGGAGGTGGTTGGGGACAGTTGGAAAGACAGTTACCTACTCCTCTGAGAATAAAGTTGAATCCTAGGGGAGGAGTAGGGGTTCTGTGCAAAAGTGATAAAGGGAAGTATTTTATAGAGCTGATGGTGTTCAGTTGAAAATAACTCACAGTAACCCTTGTAAAGCCAAATACTTTCTGATTTTGACAGGATTGGCCATCCAGAGGTCATAGCAGAAAGGGATATACTTTTTACTGTTAACCCGGGACACCGTCCAGATTCTGGAGCTAGGGGGCAAGTGGAGGACGTAATAGCCTCCCTTGAATGGTTGGGAGGACCTCAGCTTGAACCTATTTAAATTCAGATAAGTACTACTATGAAATTTTTAACAAGATATCACTGGATTAAAAAGGTTGTTCACAGTATTGCAGATGTGTGGAGCACTGTTTTATTTATGAATATATAAATATGTATGTATATGCAGGAAGTACTACTGTGCAATTTTTTAACAAGATATCACAAGATTAAAAAGGTTGTTAACAATATTGATGGAGTACAATTTTATTTATGAATATATATACATGTATGTATATGCAGGAAATAGAAATGTAAATCTGTACATAACACTACTCTTTCCTACTATCGTATCATGATTGAACAAAGCAATAATAAAGCTAAATATTTCTTTGTTGTCAATATTTCTTATAAGACAAGAAAAGGATAACGTAATCGAAAATAATAAGAACATCTTTTATGTTATACGTTCTACTATAATGTTCATACGATTATATCTATATGCTTTTACCACTGGAGTTAGTTTAAAAAGCAAGGAAAGAATGCTTTTGGAATCTCTGTAAATATAGCAGAAAACAAATACCTTTCATAACATTGTTAGGTTACCCCTTTGAAAGGGCAGGGTTCGATAGAATAGAATAAATTTATTACTGGTAAATTGATCTAGAAAGGTACCACATTAGGGTAACTTGGGTCACAACAGTCTGTCGACCTTGGTTTTGGGTGTAAACCCTGAACCTGGGTACATCGACCGCGTCCAGTCCCCAGAATAACACAGACTTAACCTATGGTGGTCTGGGCACCGTTGCAGGGAAAAACCCATAAATACCCAAAACGAAGTTACAGAACTATGTACTTCCCTGTGCTAAACAATAAAAGTAAACGAGGAATTGTAAACCCGTAAAACAGTTTGAAGAATGAAGAAACTTAGCAAGTCTACATTTATTAGTGAGACGAATTCAAAGAATATTAACAAGCTATAGCATAAAAGGAAATTCTTCATATACAGAGTAATGACGGAAGAAATTCGAATGATATCCAAATCGAAAAGTTTTAGTAGTGAAGAAAAAATACATGCATTAAATTGAAAAATTAAATGTTCAGTTACAACATTGCTTCATCTTTCGGGCTCCGCCCCCAAATTTGAACGATAAGACAATTGTTTAAAAAACTCGATGGAAAATAGTATCCAGATATCTACTCATGAACAAAACGCTAGGGTAAAACCCTGAGTACTCCTCTTGGATTAAAAAAATAAATAAATATTCCAAAACTTCAGTACATGGAACCCTAGGTCGGGTTTAGAAAAACCCAGACTTCTCTTTTTTTTACCAGCGCCATATAAAACCCAGCTAAAATCCCTCTTCAAAGGAATAGAATACCTGTTAATGGAGAGTGTAGCATTAGCCGTAACCTTAATGGAGTGCAGCGTAGATCTCTAGGGTTTCGCTGAAAAGTCACCTTACCTGAAAACATTAAAATATACTTCGAGTGTGAGTCAAGACTGTAACCGGATGAGGAATCAAATATAAAACTCATTGTAGAGCCAGCTCAGTAAAATAGGGCGGAGTATTTTTCACCTGAGTAAAAGAGCAGCTCGAGCCGAACCTACAAGAAGATAGATAAAATTTCAACCTCCTTTACATGACGATGAACCGAAAAATGCTATAGTGTAAGACCTGAAATAGGCAGAACATTTGAGTAAGGCTATGAACGAGAAAAGCTGCAAACAGTGCTTACCCTAAACGCTTAGATGGCGCCATATTAAATCTTGTGATTCACAACATCAAGCAACAATGAAGAGCCAAGCCTCTCTGCACGATTTAAGCAGAAGAGGAATTATAAAACAAGAAAAAAAAACTTTATCAATATAAATCAAAATTGGAAAATGGGAGCACCCGAGAACTGGTATTAACCATGAATATTGTAAAATGTTGTTGCAGAAGCAAAGAGAAAAAACCTTATAAAGGCACATAGACGAAGAACCTGAGATGAAGGCCGAGCTTTGCAAACGCACCAAAGGGGAAATGAAACAACTCATAACTTAGATATCTCAAAATTGAACTGGAGTTGTTTCCCCAGCAATCTCACAGAGACCGAGGTAATATTTCACAGTTGTCGATGGAATTAATAGCCCAGTACCGAGAAAATAAATGGAGTTGACATAAACACCACGGCTGGAGGATGATCCAGCCAAGTGGCGAATTAAACTCCAAAAGATGTCTTACCACAAGTTAACATGGGTATAGTGGTTCGAAGCCAAACAACGATACTTTTAATACATTCGTGCGAGAGTACCACACTATATAACAATTGATATAAATCTGGCATAATGATATTCTGATAGTAACACTAGTTACAAATATTAATTAGAATTCTCATTATTTTAATACGATATGGTAAACACAAATGTTGAGATATTAAAATTGCTAATAACTAAGCTCAAGCCATAATTTCTGGTACATTAAATAGTTATATATAGAGTTGAAAACTATTTAATTTACCATGGTAAGTGAAACAATTAAAAAAAATTTGTTTCTTCTTTTATTATTAATAATTGATTTTTGGATGAAAGTGACAAGTGGTATCAGAGCAAGGTTACTATGCTGGAACCTTGAGGGTCTACTAACAGTGAAGCTTTGTATATGAATAGTGCACAAAGAGAGAGAGAGAGAGAGAGCGGGTGACAATGAGAAGAGCGACAGCATAAAAAACGCAACCAGAGGAACCTCAAGCCGCAGTCATGAACCCGGAGACGTGGGTATAATTAAGTGTAGAACAACACCAAAAGACCAGTTGACTACTTGAAGAACATCAGCACCAAACTAGTTTTTGTTGAACACTGTGCAACAACTACAAGAAGAAATGCTAAGGCTCAGAAAGGATAATGAGTGACTGTTGCAATATCAGGAGAAAATTTTAAAGATTTTATCAGACAAACAAAATCAGGAGATGGAGCATCCAAGTGCTGAAAAAGAGTTATCAGCAGAGCAAGAAGACCAGCAAACCAGAAATAAACCACAGGCAGAGTTGAAAAGATTCCCTCCTAGAAAAGCAAAAACAAGAATTACAACGAGGTAGAGTCGGGCAATTTGTCTAACCAACAAGACATTAAGAGGCAGAAAGTGGAACTGCAGGGGGAATTCCGCAAAATTAAACCACAAACATTTGATGGTGAGGCAGAGGAGGTGGCTGAAGCCTAGCTTATTAATATAAATAAGTACTTTCAGGTATATGAGTACAGTAGCAATTTTGAAGGCCAGATTGGCTATATACCAGCTACGGGAAAATTCCACTCTGTGGTGGGAATAAGTGAAAAATGTACGTAGTATTGATAAGCAGGATATTACTTGGGAATTGTTCCAGCAGTACTTTAAAGAAAAATACTTGACGGAAAGGTTTTATGATGACAAGGCTAAGGAATTCCATGATCTTCAGTTGGGAAAAATGACCATGGACGAATATGTCACTAAATTCACCTCCCTGTTACATTATGTTCCTTATCTCCGAGAGATAAAAGCCAAAGTGCAGAGGTTCCTAGGTAGCTTACCCACTCATATGAGAGAAAGAATAGAATTTGTTAATCCTCAAACCATGGATGAAGCCATTCGTAAAGCACGAATGTGATATTAGCGGACTAAGGCCAAGGATGAAGGGGGAAAGAGCTGGCAGCCCAAGAAAAGTCTGAAAAGTAATTCTCATCCTAAAAGCAGAAAGAGTGGTAACTTTAAGGGCACAACACGATCTGCTATCAGCAAACAATTTGGTAAGAATCACCAAAGAACCAAATGGCCAGTGGAATAAAATCCCACCGAAGCTTCTAGTAAGCCAGAGCAAGGACATATTACAAAACCTCCTTTACAGTGCTGGGGTTGTGGGGAGGCTCATTATTATAAAAACTATCCACAACAAACCAGAAATGAAACTATAACAAGTCTACAGGAAGCATCTACAGTGGGGGACGTGGCGCGCAATATACCTCGTATTAATGCAGCCTTGGAAGATCGGCAGGCTGATTTTCAGTCCTCAATGATTGAATTAGAAGGTACTTTACTAACTAAACCTGTGTCAATTTTGGTAGATCCTCGAGCAAGTTTGAGTTACGTAAGTCCCAAAATAGTATAAATGTGACAATTAAAAGAATAGAAATTTAAGAATTCCTGGTTAGTACAGTTAGCTACCGGGGCAAAACGAAAAGTAACTGCCAAAGTTCCTAACTGTATATTGGAAGTGGCAGAACAACAATTACAAGTAGATTTACATATCTTACCATTAGGGTCTTATGACATGTTATTGGGGATGGATTGGTTGGAGAGACACTGGACTATTATGGATTGCAAGGAAAATATTATTCATTTTAGAATGCAAGATGGCACACGTAAAGAGATCCAAGGGATTAAAAAGCCTGTACAATTACATCCAATAACAACATCTCAAATGGGTAAGTGTATCAGAAAAGGTTGTTAGTTGTATGCAATTCAAGTGGGGTACACAGACTCCAAGGAAAAGGCACCAATGATGGAAGAGATTCCTGTAGTACATGAATTTCTGGATGTTTTTCTAGAAAACATCCATGGTTTACCACCCAAAAGGGACATTGACTTCACCATAGAATTGTTGCTAGGAGCCTCTCCAGTGTCAAGAGATCCTTATAGAATGAGTGTACCAGAATTAACAAAACTGAAGATGCAGCTGCAAGAATTATTAGACAAAGGCTATATCCGTCCAAGTCTGTCTCCATGGGGAGCACCGATCCTATTTGTTAAGAAAAAGGACGGAACCTTACATATGTGCATGGATTACAGGCAGCTTAACAAGCTAACTGTTAAGAACAAGTACGCTTTACCAAGAATCAATGACTTATTCGATCAAGTAAGAGGGGCTAAGGTGTTCTCTAAGATAGACTTAAGATTTGGATATCATCATATTCGGATTAAAGATCAAGATATATGTAAGACAACATTTTGTACTCATTATGGGCACTATGAATTCGTGGTATTACCCTTTGTCTTGACCAATGCACCAACAACCTTTATGAGGTTGATGCATGGAATCTTTTACCCATTCTTGGATAATTTTGTATTGATTTTCATAGATGACATACTGATATACTCTAAAAGTGAGGAGGAACATAAAGAGAATTTGTGGATAGTTTTGGAGATGTTAAGAAAACATCAGATTTATGCCAAGTTCAGTAAATGTGATTTCTTTAAAACAAAAATCCAGTATCTAGGACATGTTATATCAGCTGAAGGAATCGCTGTTGATCCAGAAAAGATCAAAACTATCATGGAATGGAAATTACCCCAGAATGTTGCCGATATTAGATCATTTATGGGATTAGTAGGTTATTAGAGAAGATTTATAGAGGGATTTTCTAAAATTGCTTTCCCTATTACCTCCTTACAGAAGAAAGGAAGACTCTTCAAATGGACAAAAGAGTGTCAGAAAAGCTGAAGAAAATTTTGAATACAACACCGGTTTTAAATGTGGTTTACCCTGACAAAGACTATAAGTATGTATTGATGCAAGTAAAGAAGGTGTGGGAGCAATTTTAACCCAGGAAGGTAAGGTAGTGGCATACGAGTCTAGAAAACTGAAGGACCATGAACAGAAATATTCGGCTTATGATTTGGAGCTGACAGCAGTGGTACATGCTCTCCGGGTGTGGAGGCACTACCTATTGGGTAAGAGGTTTGTACTTAAAACAAACCATAGCAGCTTAACTAATTATTTTAAGCAAGCAGATTTAAATTCTAGACAAGCAAGATGGAATGATTTTCTAAGTGAATTCGACATGGACATACAACATGTTAAGGGAAAGGAAAATCGAGTGGCAGATGCGTTGAGCAGAAAATTGCATAATACTCATGCATTATACTGTAATCAGTTAGAAAGCCAATTTTTGGAGCAGATAAAAGAAGAGGCCCAAAAGGATCCGGAATATAGATTTCTGTGGAAAAAAATGGAGGAAGATAAGAAGCAAGACAAAACATCTGAATATGGAAAGAATGAAGATCAGGTGCTAACCTTTCGAGGAAAAATTTATGTGCCTAATCGTATAGCTTTAAAGGAATTAATACTGAATGAATTCTATCGCAGCAATTACGCTGGTCATCCGGGATATTAGAAAATTCTTACTACAATAAGAAGTGTATTTTTGGCCGCGTATGTGTAAAAATATTTCTAAAAATCTAAGCAAATGCTTGGAATGTCAATAGGTAAAGGTCGAGCACCAGCATCCTGCGAGACTATTGCAGCCCATGCCCATTCCCGAGTGGAAGTGGGAGGTTATCTCCCTAGACTTCATCACGGGTTTACCGCGAAAAAAAAAACAACATGATTCAATCATGGTGGTGGTAGACAGATTAAGCAAATCTGCACATTTTATACCTGTACAGTCCACATACAAGACAGTACAGATTGCGGATATATTTATGAAGGAAATCTTCAGGTTGCATGGCATACCTAAGACTGTGATTTCAAACCGGGATGTTAAATTCACATCCGCATTTTGGAAAACCTTGTTTTCCGGGCTGGGGACACAAATACATTTTAGCACCGCCTATCACCCTCAGACTAATGGGAAAATAGAGTAGGTAAACCAAGTACTGGAAGACATGTTGCGCATGTATGTGATGCAACATCCAACCAAGTGGGAGGATTATTTTCACCTTGTTGAGTTTTCTTAGAACAATGGGTACCAGGAGTCTCTTAAAATGAGTCCCTTCAAGGCATTGTATGGTAGGAAATGTCGTACACCTATAAAATGGAGCAGTCCTGAGACAAAATTAATGTTGGGACCTGAAATGTTGGCTGAAATGGAAGTTGAGGTAAAAATAATAAGGCAGAATTTGAAAGTTGCACAAGACCGACAAAAGACTTATGTAGATAAGAAAAGGTCTTACTGTGAATTCACGGTGGGATATCATGTCTACGTGAGAATTAAGCCCAAGAGGAGTACCCTGAAGTGGACCTCTTGTGCTAAATTATCTCCCAGATACTGTGGACCTTTCCAGATCTTGGAAAGGATAGGACCAGTAGCTTATCGGTTGGCTTTACCCAACCACATTTAAGTTCACAATGTATTCCATGTGTCCTTACTAAAGCGATATGTGCATGATGAAAAACAAGTGATTCAATGGCAAAATATTTAAGTAGAATAGAGATAAAAATCCTAACTTAATGTGTTGAATATAATTGATGTGTATTGACTGGAAAACATTGTTGTTTTTAAGGTAGAACCAGACAGAGAGTTCCTGGTTGAGCCACAATGCATACTTGACCGAAGAGAAATCGAACCCTGCAAACGAGTAGTCATTCAGGTAAAAGTGCAATGGAAGCACATCGGACCGGAAGAAGCTACTTGGGAGGATGAGAAATTCATACAAGAAGCTTACCTGGAGCTCTTTGCAGAGCTAGGCTGAAAACACCGAGGACGGTGTTACTTCCAGGGAGGGAAGTTGTGACTGCTTCATTAAGTTAACTAGCGATTAACTAGTTAAAGACAATTGTTTAATTTTCTTTTATTTGGCAAGAAAAACTTAAAACCATTAATATTGGTTAAACAAGTTATTGAATTTGTTAATTTATTAATTGGGAGAAAACAATTAAGGAAAAGAAAATATTTTTAAGCTGATGTTAAAACTGTTTCCAAGAATAGGAGGTGGTTGGGGACAGTTGGAAAGACAGTTACCTACTCCTCTGAGGATAAAGCTAAATCCCAGTGGAGGAGTAGGGGTTCTGTGCAAAAGTGGTAAAGGGGAGTATTTTCTAGAGTTGATGATGTTCAGTTGAAAATAACTCACAGTAACCCTTGTAAAGCCAAATACTTTCTGAGTTTGACTGGATTGGCCATCCAGAGGTCATAGTAGAAAGGGATATACTTTTCACTATTAACCCGGGACACCGTCTAGATTATGGAGCTAGGGGGCAAGTGGAGGACGTAATAGCCTCCCTTGAATGGTTGGGAGGACCTCAGCTTGAACCTATTTAAATTCAGATAGGTACTAATGTGCAATTTTTAACAAGATATCACTGGATTAAAAAGGTTGTTCACAGTATTGCATATGTGTGGAGCACTGTTTTATTTATGAATATATAAATATGTATGTATATGCAGGAAGTACTACTGTGCAAGTTTTTAACAAGATATCATAGGATTAAAAAGGCTATTCACAGTATTGATGGAGTACTGTTTTATTTATGAATATATATACATGTATGTATATGCAGGAAATAGAAATGTAAATCTGTACGTAGCACTACTCTTTCCTGCTATCGTATTATCATCGAATAAAGCAATAATAAAGATAAATATTTCTCTGTTATCAATATTTCTTATAATACAAGAAAAAGATAACGGAATTGAAAATAATAAGAACAACTTTTACGTTATACTTTCTATTGTAATGTTCGTACGACTATATCTATATGCTTTTACAACTGGAGTTAGTTTAACAAGCAAGGAAAGAACGCTTTTGGAATCTCTGTAAATATAGCAGAAAAAAAATACCTTTCATAACATTGTTAGGTTACCCCTTGGAAAGGGCAGGGTTCGATAGAATAGAATAAATTTATTACTGGTAAATTGATCTAGAAAGGTACCAGATTAGGGTAACTTGGGTCACGACGGTCTGTCGACCTTGGTTCTGGGTGTAAACCCTGAACTTGGGTACATCAACCGCGTCCAGTCTCTAGAATAACACGGACTTAACCTATGGTGCTCACGGCACTGTTGTGGGGGCAAACCCATAAATACCCAAAACGAAGTTACAGAACTATGTACTTCCGTGTGCCGAACAATTAAAATTAAACGAGGAACTGTAAACCCGTAAAACATTTTAAAGCATGAAGAAACTTATCAAGTCTACATTTATCAGTGAGATGAATTCAAAGAATACTAACAAGCTGTAGCATAAAAGAAAATTATTCATATACAGAGTAATGACGGAAGAAATTCGAATGATATCCAAACCGACAAGTTTTAGTTGTGAAGAAAAACTACATGCATTAAATTGAAAACTTAAATGTTCAGTTACAACATTGCTTCATCTCTCGGGCTCTGCCCCCAAATTTGAACGATAAGACAATTGTTTAAGAAACTCGATGGAAAAGAGTATCCAGATATCTACTCATGAACAACACGCTAGGGTAAAACCCTGAGTACTCCTCTTGGATTAAAAAAATAAATAAATATTCCAAAACTTCAGTACATGGAACCATAGGTTGGGTTTAGAAAAACCTAGAATTCTCTTTTTTTACCAACGCCATATAAAACCTAGCTAAAATCCCTCTTCGAAGGAGTGGAATACCTGTTAATGGCGAGTGTAGCGTTAACCGTAACCTTAATGGAGTGCAACGTAGATCTCTTGGGTTTCGCTGAAAAGTCACCTTACCTGAAAACATTAAAATATACTCTGAATGTGAGTCAAGACTGTAACCGGATGAGGAATCAAATATAAAACTCATTGCAGAGCCAACTTAGTAAAATAGGGCGGAGTGTTTTTCACCTGAGTAAAAGAGCAGCTCGAGATGGACCTGCAAGAAGATAGATAAAATTTCAACCTCCTTTACATGACAATGAACCGACAAATGTTGAAGTGTAAGACCTGAAATAGGTGGAACATTTGAGTAAGGTCGTGAATGGGAAAAGCTACAAACAGTGCTTACCCTAAACCCTTAGATGGCGCCATATTAAATCTTGTGATCCGCAACATCAAGAAACAACGAAGCACCGAGCCTCTCTGCACGATTTAAGCAGAAGATGAATTATAAAACAAGAAAAAAACAAAACTCTGTCAATATAAATCAAAACTGGAAAACGGGGGCACCCGAGAACTGGTATTAACCATGAATATTGTAAAATGTTGTTGCAGAAGCAAAGAAAACAAACCTTATAAAGGCAGAGAGATGAAGAATTCGAGATGAAGGCCGAGCTCTGCAAATGTGCCAAAGGGGAAATGAAATAGCTCATAACTTAGATATCTCATAGTTGAACTGGAGTTGTTTCCCTGGGAATCTCAGAGAGACTGAGGTAAGATTTCACAGCTGTCGATGGAATTAATAGCCGAGTACCGAGCAAATAAATGGAGTTGACATAAACACCACGGCTGGAGGATGATCTGGCCCAGTGGTGAATTAAACTCCAAAAGATGTCTTACCACAAGTTAACATGGGTATAGTGGTTCGAAGCCAAACAACGATACTTTTAATACATTCATGCAAGAGTACCACACTATATAACAATTGCTATAAATATGGCAGAACGATATTCTGATAGTAACGCTCGTTACGAATATTAATTAGAATTCTCATGATTTTAATACAATATGGTAAACACAAATGCCGAGATATTAAAATGGCTAATAAGTAAGCTCGGGCCATAATTTATGGTACATTCAATAGTTATATATAGAGTTGAAAACTATTTACTTTACCATGATAAGTGAAACGATAAAAATAAATAAAAAATTCTTCTTTTATTATTAATAATTGATTTTTGGATGAAAGTGACATCAACTTTGGTTGAATGTGATTGAAACTCCAATAACTGATATTTCCAATTATTTCCTTCTTTTTCTTAAAAAAAAATATGACGTTGCAAAATTTTGACTATTGTAAAAACATTTTTAATATCTTGTATATTTTGAAATGGATGGGAATGGTAATTTATTTTGCTAATTTCGAATCAAAAACGTCATAGATGAAGGAAATAAGGATACTTATAAATATATATATTTTTAAATATATGTTTTAAATTGTATTATCTATAAATATATAAGTGTATGGTGGGGTTTAATAATAAAGAATAAATGTTAATCAATTTGTTTTAAATATAAAAAAGGAATTGTAATTTTTATAAGGTGGGTTTTGAGCAATGGAGGAGTCGAAGATGTGAGCGGCTCGGATTTCCTAGTTGTTGCTGCTCGATTTGCTTAGTGGGTTATATGAGATCATGGTAGGTTTAATGTTTTGTTGCAGATTTGATGTTTTGTTTTTAAGGTATTTTTTCATGGTTTGTAATGGCTATATGCATAGTGTTATGATTTTTGTGGCAAATCATGATTTTATGATGATGATTGGTGGTTTTAATCTTATGTTGTGATTGGTTATGGGTTTAGTTAAATTATTTTTTCAATTATTTTTGTTGAGCTTATTGCTTGTATAATGAGTGGTATTTCCAACTCTAATAAGGATCATGGTTCTTTGTTTTGGGTTAGATTTGTAAAAATGGTGGATATAATTTTTTTATTTTTATTTGGGGTTGGTTTTCTTTGCAAATAAAAATTTTAATATTGTTAAGGAAAAATGGTCGATTAGTAATTTCACCAAGTATGACCCAATTATAACTCTATTTTAGAATGAATCTCTAAAAATTGGGTAAATAAAGATCCCATCGATACTTTATATTATGTAGGTAATTATTATGCTTTTATTTTTTAAAGCCAAAAGGGCAGGGATCTGATGTATAAATCTTGTCCCTATTTCATGGACTCTAGGGAAACGTTTCTCACTGCCATGAAAGCTTTTTCTGCTCTAATTTGGATTAGGTTATTGTATCTTCCCTTTATTTGTTACGGTGATGGTATTTTCAAGGTCATTTGTGGCAAATTGTGCCACTACAGTATCGATTCTCAGGGCAAGTACAATAACCTCTCTTATACCAGAATTTGAATTAAAATGGATTTTGCAAAAGGACTCATTGAGGCAGTTCAACTTGACTTCAAGGATTGTTCCCATCTTCAAGCTCACGATAATGAGAAGGTTCCTTTTAAATGCAATTTTTGGTGTGAGTATAAGCACTTTACAAAACAGTGTCCAAAATCTCTAGCATATATTCACCTATCCCTTCACCAAGTTCTCAAAGTAATGATGAGCAATGACCAATCAAACCAATTTCAAGGAAGCACAAGTATCATCTATCAAAGAGGCCTCATTCTAGCAAGTTTGAATCTCATGAGCATCCCCTTGCCCCACCCAAGTAATAGATATGAAGCTTTGAAGTCCTTGGAGGCCGAAGTTATAGATGAATAAGATCAACTAAATTCTAAGTATATTGGTAAAAGCTCTCCTTCAAATAAGAAGGAAGAAGATGTCAATTTGGAGGAAGAGAAGGGGTCAATCCCTCATCTTCTTCTCCTTTCTATTCAAAGATTCTAAAAAGAAACAATCTATCTTCCCCTCCATTAATTAGAAGTAGAAAATATTAAAGCAAAGAATCTCCAAGAATTTTAGTAGGAGGTTGGAATGTTTTGTTTTTATACCCTCTTGTGCAAGAAATTTGTAAGAATCTACTCCTCTTCTCAAGTAACACTTCACTGAATTCTTAGAAGGTCTAATAATAGATATTTCCCCTTCTTTTGTTGGAGTAAAATATTTTCCCTAATAATATCATTTAATTGTACTTCAATTTAGAATTCATGTTACACATTTTAAGTTTGATTAATACAAAATTTGTTTTCTAATGAAAAAATATTAAAAATATAAATATAATTTAATTTAGACAAATGATTTAATGATAATATATATAAATAATTTTCATTTGTATTTAAAATTAAAAAAAAAAAAAATATATATATATATATATATATATATATATATATATATATATAATTATCTAAAATATATTAAAATAATAATTATTAATATTAAATTTGATTAATAGAAAATTTGTTTCTAATGAAAAAATATGAAAAATATAAATATTTGAATTGAAAAATTAATTTAGACAACATTGAATTCCTAAGATGTCTAATAATGGATATTGCCTCTTCTTTTGTTGGAGTAAAATATTTTCCCTAATAATATTAATTGTACTTCAATTTCAAATTCATGTTACACATTTTAAATTTGATTGATACAAAATTTGTTTTGTAATGAAAAAATATTAAAAATATAAATATTTGAATTAAAATTTTAGTTTAGACAAATGATTTAATAATAATAAACCATATAAATAAATAAATATATATATATAATATTAATTTTCATTTATATTTAAAATAAAGATTATAATACAATTATCTAAAATATATTAAAATAATCATTATTAATATTAATTTTGATTAATACAAAATTGGTTTTCAAATGAAAAAAATATTAAAAATATAAATATTTAAATTAAAATGTCTAATTTAATGATAATAAACCATTATATATATATAATTTTCATTTATACTTAAAATAAAAAATTATAATACAATTATCCAAAATATATTAAAAACATCTCTAATATATTAAAATAATTATTATTATTTTAGGAATATTACTTCTGTGATCCATAAATTGTGAAAAAAAATCTTTCAGTAAAAATCACATCCAAATAAATTTGGCCTACGCATTTTGAACCAACCAGTGTGGTTCATCATCAAGACAAGATGAAAAATCTGATCAAAAAACCCTTTAAAAGATATATACCCTGATCATTAGTACTAACGATGCTTTAAGTTATAATGTGAAACCTATTTTATACTATTATTTTTCAAAATAAAAATACACAGTACATTTAGTTATAAATGACAAAACACGCATGCATTTTTTTGAAAAAATAAAATTACTTTATACTTATTCTATTTATGTTGAATATTATTAATTTTGATAAGTGTAGTTTTTTAGTAAGTATTTTTTTATTAAGTTTATTCGAAATATAAAAAGAATGGGGTAAAATTATAAGTTGGGAAAATTTATGTACGTTAAGTGTTTTAGAAATTTTTTCAAAGCAATAGATTTATTTTTCCATTTAAAAATTAGTTTTAAATAATTAAAACTAATAATCAAATTATAATAAAAAGGTTAAACCTAGAAAAATTAGATTAACCTTTAATATATATTTGCATTTCTTTATTATGTTTATTTAATAATTTTTTTTATATAATTATTATTTTGTGATTAGTTACATGGTTACAAGTTTCATTATTTTCCAAATGATTGTAAACTACTTTTGCATTTTTATTCCACAATGAAACTTTATCTTTTTACCAATACAATAATACAAAATTAATTTTTAATATATAGTAAAATAAAAACAATTTACTATATGATTTTCCTCTTTTCATTAAGTATATATTGTTTAAAACTTATAAATATATATTTTAAATTTTTAAATTTTTACTCTTTAACTTTTTATTATATTTTTTCTACTTTTAGAAATTCTCATTTTTATAAATATAAATTATAATACAATCTTTATTACAAAAACCAAAACTAAAATATATTCCAATTAAAAATCATAACAAAACTAAATTGAAAAAATTAAATGTAATAAAAAGATAAGTAAATATTAGCCCTCACAACTACAATGTGCTTACAATGAAGAGATAGTCCATAGTAATAATTTTATATATTTATTGTATTCCAAGGTGCTTTATAATTGAGTATGAGAGAAATTTTATAGTGTCTTTAAATAAATGTAAATATTTTAATGTTGACTTAATATAGGAGAGATGTCGTAATAATTATAAATGAGTGTAAATATTTGATTATCAAATTAATATATAATACATGTTTTAGTGTTCATAAAATAATGATTTATATTAATAATTATTATATTTCAAAACATCTTATTTAAATTTAATTAACAAGCATATAAAAATTCAATATTTATATTAATCTTTGTTCTCTAAATTACATATATATAATTAGCTAGTATATACATTTCACATTAAAGAAATTAAACTTAAAAAAAATATAACTATATATATTATAGTTTTAATCAAATTAAAAATAAAAACATATATATGTTTGTTATATTTATATAAATATAAATAATATTATTAAGAATTTGGATAAATCCATCTATCCACCAAATAATTCAAGGTGTAAACATTTCCAAATCAAACTTACATATTAATAAATTCAATTCCTTTCATAACTTGGTAGATCTAAAACTACAATAAATCTATGTTAATAAATAACAAATATACTCAAAATTGTGGTCCTTGCACACCTCCAATACAAGCCTTCCATTTTCACACACACACACACAGATATAATATGGAGTTTGAATCGTTCCTTGTTTGTTGATTAATTATTTTAGTCATAGTAGTAGAGAATGGTTTTTATTATTCTCTCATGTTTGTCTAATTATTTGGTTGAATCTCAAAAATGATTTATTTTGGGTATAGATTTTGATTTTGATAGATTTTGTATGTTTTTTTCAAGTCAATTTTTAATATATAATTAAATTTAAGTTTTGAAAAAAAATTAAAACACTTAAATTATTATAAATTAACAATATTATTTTAACAAATTTCTATTAAATTTGAGAAAAATGATTAAAAAACAATTTTCTATTAAATTTGAGAAAAATGATAAAAAACATATACTTAATATTAGAACAATTAAACTACAACTTCAATATAAAAATAATATATTTATACCAATTTTTTTTTATAAAATATATCATTTATTATAAATATTAAATATTTATATTTCACATTTAATGTATAATTAAATATTGTATTGAAAAAATAAAAAATATAATAAACTTATCATTAATTCATTATATAATTTTTAATATACATTCACAATATAACCAAAGTGTTGGAATTAATGCTTACATCCTATAGTTGAGATGTTAGTTTGTGATGGTTGAGAAATTCTCTTAACCTCTCCTTCTAACTTAGGAATAAGTTAGATCTGAGAAACTCTATATGTTAGGGTAATATGAATGTATTGTGTGTATGTGTGTTGATCACATACACCTTTGTGTGGAATATATGAGTGATTTTAGAGAGTTTTATCATGGTATCGGAGCTTCAGGTTCATACTGGATTTGAGCTTGTGAAAGATAGTAAAACATTTTTTTTTATGCAAGAGTAATAGTTTTTTTGCATTTCGTGTTTGTTGGTGTACTAGGCAGCGTTCAAATTAGATGCCCACAGAGCCATCTCAGTAAAACTCCACATTTGTTGGTGTACTAGGCAACGTTCAAATTAGATGCACACAGAGCCATCTCAATAAAAATCCGCATAGAATGAAGACAAAAGGGCAATTTTCATCATGCCTTGACCTCATTGTCACAATTCAACCAGTGCTCAGGAGTCATGGCAGGCAGATTATACGATGCCCAACTTCTTGAATATCAAAGATTTGTTCAACAAATAAGGAAGTGGTTCGAGAGCCACCCTCTCGTGTAGATCAAGATCCTTAGTCTTCACAGTTTATCACATAGTCGTCACTCTCATTATCTAAAAAACAACAGAGGTAGATGTAATCTGTCCAAAAATCAAGAGTCGTGGGGTGCACACTAGATCCAGAAAACCTTGGCATGAGCACAATTACATCAAGAATAGGAGAGGCAAGTTGAGAAGCTGGGCATAGATGATTGCGATGAGCGGGAGGTCGTCCACTAAGTGAAGGAGGTGAGGGATGCACAGATTTTCCCAATCCTGTAATGTAATTTTCCTCTGCGTATTCACTGAGAAATAGAAAACTGCAACATCCATATCTGTAAATAAATTCATTTTCAAATTCTACCATTGAAATTGTCATGTCCGAGAATTAGTCAAAGGACTGACACTTCGGTCTGTACGTGAGTGGAGAACCTGTGATAATTGAATGTGTGCCGACAAGACTTGATCATGTTCATGTTTTTTGTTTGGAGTGGAGTCGCGTAAGAAAGATCCCCAGTTGTAGCTGAAGATCAGTGACGCTGATGTCATAAGTAGCACAAACACTTGCAATGATATCAAAGCTCTTTGCGAGTGGCTAAGTTCATGGTTGAATCTAGCGTGTTGAAATATTTGTGGTTTAATAGTATTATAAATTATTTGTAAATTAAGTGAGGATGAATTTTCAAACTTAGATAAAAAGGCTATGATGTAATAGCTGAATCTAGATGCATTCCGTATTTAGACGGCTTTTCTATAAGACTAGCAAGTATAGCGGTTGGCACCCATGTATCTCGGTAGATGGGAGCTCGTCCATAGAATGACTAGTAGTTCAACGATTTGTCTGAAGCCACTATTTAAGAGATTGAGTGGAAGTAAGGATCAATGGTTGTCCAGATAGTATGGCAGTTGCGGATCTAGGGAAGGATCCCTCATTCCTTGAAGACTTGGAAGTGGTATTCTAATGAGGTTATGCGACGGTTTTGGATGTTGTCCAGTAATTGACTTTGGGAGGTCCTTGATTAGGGAGTTCAGAAGCCGAACTCGGGAATCCAACTTGCTGACTACACCTTTACAAGGGTTATGAGGCAACTTGATGGAGCCTACACTGATAAGCTAAATAATAATTGTGTTTTCAATAAATTTATGTAATGTAAGCATTAAGAGGGGATGTTGGAATTAATGCTTACATCCTATATTTGAGGTGTTAGTTTGTAATGGTTGAGAAATTCTCTCAACCTCTCCTTCTAACTTAGGAATAAGTTAGATCTGAGAAACTCTATAAATTAGAGTAATGTGAATGTAATTTGTGTGTGTGTGTTGATCACATACACCTTTGTGTGGAATATATGAGTGCTTTTAGTGAGTTTTATCACAAAGAAGATGACTTTTATCTTTTCAATCATGGTTTTGTCTAAAATTTAATTTATACATAAAACAATTTTAGATTCCCTGCTTTGGAATTTATCCACTTATCTTGTGTACAGATTGTGTTTTTGATGACATGATTTAATTTAGAGATAATTTTATTGCATTTGGTTTATTTGGTTAAGAGTTCATTTTCCTTGAAGATGAGGAAATAGGTTAATTGTTTAAGACTCAAAAGCATCCAATAGGAGTGAAAGCATTTCTCCTTATAGACTACCAATGAGAAATTTCAAATGGTATAGTTTTCTTTAAATAATTGTAATGAGTCATGCTTACATTGATAAATAATAACTAGTGATCATTATCCCCATTAATGATTTTGACCACTAATTTATAATAAATTTTCTCACTATCTAAATAATATTATTAATAATAATAAACTATATAAAATTTGAATTTTATTTAATTTTAAATTTAATAAATATTTTTATTATATATATATATATATATATATATATAAATATATATATATATAAAATGTTAAAATAATTTATAAATGTTAACCATTTAAAAATAAAATTCACTTAATTAATTTGAATAAATATAAGAATACATTTATATTTATTAGATATTTAAATATTTGATTTTTTATAAAGTATTAAATATTTCACTTTATTTAATAATACATTTATATAAACATTCCCTTTATATGTGTGGCAAGCATGAGCTTTAAAATTCAAATGTTCATCTTAATTTTTAAAATTAATAAAATTTTAATGATAGAAATAGTAATATTATTAATATTTTATTATGCTAACTAATTTTTTATATTTATAATATATAAGTATATTTTGTATTCATATATTTAATATGAAAATTTACTAACATAAATTATTATTTATTTTTACATTGTAGGAAACTTATCATAATTTAATTTATCAAATGAGCCGTAAGGAAATATTTTTTTGCTATCTTAGCAAATAAGCTTGTGGTTAAATCCAAGGATGGACATATTGAATGAAGATATTCAGAGATGTTAGATAATAACCATATTTTTAAAGTGATTTTGTTTTATGTCCCAAGTTGAATGATGAAAGTTTGTTTTCCAACTTTCACATTATTTAATAAAAAGGCATTTTATTTTTTATATATGATTTTGTTAGTAAGACAATACATCATCTGGCCACCATGAGCTAGCATATGCCTGTTAAGATATTCACTTCTCCACTTTTTAGTGGTCATAGTCCCAATAGTCAGATTAGGCCCACACGTTTGGCTAGGACTTATGAACACAAGTTTGAGAGGAAAACACAGCCAACTTTTGGAGGTGGTGAGAGAGGTGACGTTATTAATGACTCTATGGGTTCATTTTTTGGATTGTCATGTGTTGATATTTGGAGGTGGTGAGACAGGTGACTTTATTGATGACATTGGATTGTCATGTGTTGTTATTTGGAGGTGGTGAGTGAGGTGACTCTATTAATGACACTATGGGTTTATTTTCTAGATTGCTATGTGTTATCAATACGAAGACAATTCCATGCACATTTTTGGTGATTTAGGAAGGAATTACAATAAAAACACCAAAAAATTATAATAATTTTTAATGTTGTGATTGGGTGAAAGAAAGATTTCGTTCAATGGTAGATTCATATGTTGAAGTCCCTAAATTTGTTGGCATTTGCATATGTTATTATTTGTTGATCCTTAATGAGATTAATGAGAATTTTTTTTTAATTTTATGTATGATTTCAGGATTGGCTTATGATGGTTTTATTTTGGTTAAATGATCGTTATGGTATATTTCTCTTTGTGATGTGCTATTGTTATGGATCTATTCCATAATTTGATGGGATTTTGGTTATCTTATATCAATGCATGAACTAATTTGCGTTGTTGTAGCTGGTAAGAGAGGGAAACAAGCCTTTTCCACGATTCTCTGATGATTTAAATGAAATATTTATAAGATATGTATTCATGACCTACAGGGAGTATGCTTGTAAAGTGTTTGTATAAAGGTTTGAGCAAGGATTGGATTAAGAACAATGCAAGAAGTCTCCATGTTCTAGGTAGCTGGTTTGTAGGCTAGCCTTAAAAACCATGAACAAAGATGGTTTGTAGGCTAGCCCTAAAAATCAAGAACAAAGCTTTTGGCCGCACTCTCTGATCCTGAAAATTTTGGTTGTAGCCTCATGTAGGTGAGTTTATGTGTGAGGCTGAAAGCTTCTATTTTGGAATAAGGTTTTTAGGAATTTAATTTAATTATCAGTAATTATAAAGATGGGATTAAGAAGTTAACTTCTATAGATTACTTTAGAATATATTTTTAATAGTATTCACAAATCAAAGGTCGAGATTTATTTCCAAAGTAGTTGTGTATTTTTTTCTCTTTTAATTTAATTGGTTAATTAAAAAAATATAGGAGGAACAAGTGTGTTATATGAAACTAGTTATGGTTTTTTGGGCATGTGGTATGATAAGCCATGGTATTGGCCCATGGTATTGTAACAAAGCCTATTTACATAATAAGAACCTCCATTGTAAAGTGGGGTTGAATCTCCATGATTAAGAATTTTGTTACATTTTTTAAAAATTTATATATTTTGAACCCATATATTTATTCTTTTTATAATTTCTAAAATAATAATAATTTGAAATAAATTTATAATTTGATTAATTATGGTGATGAGTGTGTTTATTTCAAAATAGGATTTTCACAATTTTAATTTAATTATCAATAATTAATTATTAGGTCGATGTTAGAGATTTAACCTTCATGGAATATGCTTGAATATTTATAGTAGCATTCACAAACTAAGGGTTAATATTTATATCCAAGTTAGCTATGTTCTTTTAATTAATTTATCTCAAATTAATTAATTAAAAAAAATCAAATCAACACATGTAAATCATATCAACACATGTAATATTAACAGGCCATGTGGTAGTCTTGAAGGCTAGCTCAATTTATTGAGTCCCTTTCATTAAAGCACCTTTGCTATTGAGAGGTCACAAATTCAATTCTCTTATCAAGTTATTACTATGCATACTTAATGTTGAAGATAATGGAGAATCCTATATTAGTGAGAGTTGGTTCACAAAACCTTAGGATAAGAATTAGTTTCTATTTCTTAGGGTATGGTTCTAACTTCCCTATATCCATGTGTTGGCTCGAGGGGTCCTGACCCAAGTTCGGAGGTTAAGTTTTTCCAAAAAACCCTTATACTATTGGCCCTTTTGGCAGTGACCTGCTTGCGCAGGCCAAAGTCTTACCCGAAGTAGTATGGGAGGGCGCTAGAACCAAGTTTCCGCACCCTGGGAGAGGGTAGGTAAGTCAAGCAGAGCTGCATTCGACTTCACAATTACCAGATCATATATCACAGAACCAAAAGCTATAGATCCTTTCGGATCCACATGCGTAATACCAATTATAATCACAGTAAAAAACAGAGCATAAATTCATAGAATAATAATGCAGCAGATATATATATATATATATATATATATATATATATATATATATATATATATATATATATATATATATATATATATAAAGCATAATAGACAGATCTAGTTCAGGTGTCAACGCAACATCAGCAGATAACATAGTTATTTCCGCAACTTAACATAGAACTATGCATAGCATAACTGATATCATAGATTCGCATTTAACAGATTCAGATGTTCCAACAAACTTCCACTTTCATTAATCCTTCAGATCCTTTTACAATACCCAAAACCCAACCTATGCACACAACAACAGGGTCCGCACACAGTAGGACTGAGGATCTCTGCACACACATCCAGCAAGATTCCTTTCCCCAATAACCCAAATAGATCTACTAACTTTTAATTCGCACCAATCTTAATACCTACCTCCTTATTGACTCAAAATGTCCTTCTATTTATATCGATCTATCCTAATATTTCCTGTGGTCCAAAAACCATGGTTTGCGGACTCTAGGTCTACCCTTTGACCCATTACAATGCTTTCAGGGCTTTGACCCACCCCAAAAATCCTGCGCTAGACTAAAATATGCCAAAAATATACAAATATACTCAAAATTATCCTAATTCGCAGCCTTTGGAGGACCCTCTTCCAACAGTCCCCTAGCACAATCTTGTGACTCGTCCTGAGTCACTGTGGTGGTGGAGTCTCTACCTGCACGTGCAATGCATTGATGGAAGTGACCAATGGGGGTAACACTTCTTGACTCTGAGCAGCAACACTCTTTGCAATATCTACGACCTTCTGTGATGTCGGTCCTTCTGTTGCAGTAGTGACACTCTCCAATGTCTGGTTTAGTCGCTTAACAACAACATCAACATCCTGTGAGAGTTGGAGGGCTGCGGCAGCGCACAGCTTCAAGCATTCTCCGACAACGTGCTTCTTATGTCGGAGCTCCTCAATCTCATCTTAGAGGGTGTTGTTGTTTCTCAACCATGCCAAACGCTGTGCCGGAACCAAGGTGGGTAATGTAGCCTCGATCTATTTGAAAGCTTCCTCCTGCTACCGCAAGTCTTTATTTATTTGTTAGAGGATCAGATCGTGCTGGACCTTGGTCCATAACTGCATGGTTGTCTCAAGTAACTGGGTGCCATGAGAAATATACCCTCTGATGGTGTTTGTAGCCGCTGTCACCAGCGCAGCACACTGGGCTCATACCTTCAGGGGTGTTTCAGGCTGTAAATTGGCCTATAAGTCAGTGATTTGCTGCTCTAACTGTGTCTTAATGACCTACATTTCCATCCTGGAAGCCTTCAATGCTGCGACCAGTCCTTCCACTTTATCCCGGTGGGTGGCTACAGCCGGGATCTCTTCTGTAACCTTTGTGCAGAGCTGGTGGATCAAGGTTTCGAGCTCCTCTTACCGCGCGACAACGAGGAGCACTTTCGCGTTCTACTGTGCGATGGTCTGTTCGGCCACACCGAGTCGTTGGTGTACTTGCTGGTCCTGATGGTGAATCTCCTTAAACACAGCGGTGTGGAGACCCTACAATGCTTCGTGGGGCAGCTTGGCTAGATTCAACTGCACCACTGCACCTGCTTGGAGTTGTATTTCCTGGTCCAACAAACTGATCACAAGGGCGGTGCTAGGTAAGGAACATAGACATCTTTCTTCCATAGCTAGCGATGTACTGCTAGATGCCAAGGGAATCCATCCCTGAACCATGTTGTTTTGTAGCATGTCTGCCTTTATCTGAAGGGTTCGAAGCTTAGCTTGGATGGCACTGATCGAAGCCCTCTGTTATTCTTCTAAAGCTACCCATTTTTCTTCTGTGGCCAGTGTGATTGCATATACAATTTGTTTGAGATCTCCTTCAGTCAACGTAACCATCTCATCTCGTTCCTTCCGTTGGGCACACTACTTCTTTCGGGGTCCCTTGAAAGGCTCGCCTGTTCGCTTTGTACCTCCGATGTTTACTTCCTCTGTGCCCAAATTTGGCTGCGAATCGACCTGGGTGTCAGCCTCGGTATTCTTCGTGGTGGTCTGCTTTGGCTGTGTGTCCTTTTTCGTGGTTGCGCCTGAGTCTTTCTCTATGCCTCCAGTCTCCTTGATGATAACGGGTGGGAGTACCTGCGTCGTGTTAGTATCTGCGGTGTCCCTTACATTGGATTTGAAGCCTATCTTTCAGGCAGGAGGCCGTAGTGCAATCACATTGTCAATTTCCTCGTCTGCTACCATATAAGGAAGTGACGTCCATGTTTTATGCTTGTGGGCGCGGATCTGAATGTTATGCATGGTAACCTGGAATGTTGTAATAATTTTGTATTTGTCATATACTATGGGGGACAGCCGAGGTCGAGAATTGATGGCTGCAGCCATGCTACTCTGAAAGAGGACCCATAAGACTTGGTTATCTTCTATGGGTTGCGTGTCCTTGGAATCCCACAAATGGGCATACCGAGCCTCTTCGCGACTCCGCAGGGGTTTCCTAGGCAACTAGGGCTATAAGAAACAGTAGCCAGGAATAGCAAAAGGCTTTTCCCTACTCTTGAGATTTGCGGACGTTGGTCAAGAACTCGTTGCATAAGTATTGGGCCCAATTGAGGCAGACCCCCTTCGCACATTGACCGACTAGTCGAATGACATAAGCAGGGATGGTTGCGACCTGGAACTTTCGCATTAGCTTGCACGCTAATAATATGGTACCCATATGTGTAGCAGGGTCGCTGATAGATTTGATGACGGAGCCCCACATATTCCTTTCCACATGGTAGGTCTTACACACATATTCAGTGGTGTCCCCCTCATATTTATTGCCCACACGCTCCAGAGGGTGTGGCCCGTTCATGGGAAGGCTCGTAATTCTATGAACCAACGCAGCATCTATGGGGATTGTCCTGAATCCATAGGCAGCCATCATGAATTAAGGCGAGCTACTGTCGAGCCAGCTGATCCATGACGTTGTAATGGCCAAAGTGGGGCATCTGCAGTAGGTTCAAGAGCTCGGATCCGGCCAATCTGCTTACCCAACGCTAAGGAACGATTGTGACCCCATCATCCGCATAAATTATTTCAAAGTACAACACGGGGGTCATCTCAGGGAAGGCTTCATAATTCGCCAAGTCAAGATTGTCAAATTTGACCTCATGGAGCTTCCTGCAGGGGTCACTCAGGATAGGGACCTCTCCCGGGGTTAGAAACGTCTGCAGATAGGTAACTAGGCCATCGAGGTTCTTTGGTGTGCACGTCGAGGGCCTGTGCGAGCGGATGAAAGGAGGTAACCAGTTGATCGGATTGGTGGGCAGGGATTCCTCCTATGCATCCTGAGTCTAAGGCGTTGCTCGCGGGGACTTGGAATGCCTTGGGAAGGTCCTAGGCTTCCCTGTAGCCCATTTCGCAGCTTTTGGGGGCTTCCCTGAGCCCTGTGCCTACTCTTTTCCCTTCCTTGTGACCAACGTCAAGATCACTTCTTCATCCTCAGACCCAATCTCCATTACTTCCTCAATTTCTGGGGCAGTAGGTGCCGAGGGCTCAGCAGGGTTAGTGGCTATCATCCTAGCGCGGAAATGAATCCCGACTATGGGTGGCTACTATCAGAAGGGGGAGGTTGATCAGTCATGAAAGGGACAGTGCAGACCCAAAAAATCTTACAGCTCAAGCTTGTTCGAGATAAAGAGGATAAGTAGAAGTTATGCAAGTGAGGCGGAACCCTTGTCTGAGCTATCCGACACTTTTTATAGTTCCTGTGGGCATCCAATGGTAGGGTAAAATTAACCTGGAACTTACCATCAGGTAAACGATAAAAAATCCCAAAAATCCGCCCCATTAAATGCCAGCGGCCCGCTCCTTTTAATGGTAACTTTTGCTTTTTACCAGATGTTATTGTGCCATCGGTTAGTTTTAACACCTCCTGTGTGCTTGGCATACCTGATACGCTTGGGTTAAACACCTACGCCTCCTACGCATCTTCCCCCAACACAGGATTAATCCCTAAGTACTTCAAAACCAAAGATATGTTTGCCCGACATGTGGCATCCCAATAGAACCGGGCCTCCTTCGTAAGCAAGTCTTTCAGAGGTGTTGTGATCAATGCAGACCTCTGAATGAACTTTCTGTAATAACCTACATCGCCAAGAAGTGAACGCAACTATCCCCTTGTTATAGGAGTTGCCGAATATATGATAACTCTGCCTCCTATATCCGCACCCCCAATCTTAGCCAACGTGGGGTGCGCCTCAATGCTATGCGTTCACAACATGAGCGGTCCGTTAATCATGCGCATCTCATCTAATTATAAGTCATAAACATCTTGTGGATCATCCTTACCTTCTTTTGGGGCTAGGCTTCAGTATTTGACCATACTTGGTACCCGCGGTTCCCAAGTGGGCACTTCAGGTGTGACATACAGGTGCGATTCACCCCATGCTACAGTGTCAATGTCCTGCAGAGCTGCATCAAGCACCTTTGTCCCGCCTACTAACCCAAATGTTCCCAGAAATTCATCCTTCAAAGTCTCCCAGTGGAGGGTGTGCTGATGGAGTTCCGCATCTAAGTACCATGTTGTGGGAAGTGGTCCCAGGGTATGAATAAGCAGATGAACCCACTCTTGGGTAGTCCTGTCACACCATTGTTCTATCCAAATGAACAGGTATTCGTGTGGGTCTTTAGGCCCAAGGAACATTTTGATTCGTACGTCGACTGGGGCCTCAAATCGTAGGATCATCATATCTCGAAACTCCTCCCAATCCTGGAACGCCTCTTCATGCATCTCCCACCATTGCGCAGGTGATCCACGCATGGCCAGCTTACAGGCCCATAACCTTCGTTCTTTGGGAACCTCGGCTTCAAATGCTCGCAAAAAGTCCCTAACGTTACCAAAACCATCAAAGTATGGTAGATCCCTTACCTTTGAGGAGATGCAGCGAAAGTTCTTTGTGATCCAAAGACATTGCGGCGCAAAGACATCATGTAACTCATTTTGCCAATTCTCTATCTCCCCATCGGATTCGGAGAAACATTTACTATCCTTTTCCCACTAGAGTACTCCCTCTGCCGTGGGGTTGATCTAATATTCATCATGCGCAGTCAACTTATAGACATGATCCACATCCTCTTCATCGCGCACCGGTTTGTGTATCGTTCACCTTCCGCAGGATCTAATGGTATTATTACCCCTGTACCATTATTTTTGAATACCATGCTTCTCTTATTTAGGTTAATGATGCCCTGCATATCGATGGCCCAATCCAAGCCTAGGAGCACAGGGTAGGGGTCCGCATCTTCTACAATCTGAATTACTTCAAAATCAGTGCGGACCTTGACCCCTACGATATCCACCATAATCTTCGATAGTCTCCCCAAGGGTATGATCTTCTATTGATTGGCCATACACAGATGGATAGTGGACCATTCCAACTTAGGTTCCCCCATTCGTTGCCAAGTCTGTTTAGGTAATACATTCACATCTGACCCTAGGTCCAAAATAACCTGATCCATCTCATAATCACCGATCTGCGCAGTCAACCGCATCTCCCTACCAGTGCATTTCTTATATCTATAGAATTTGTGTACGTCCTTAACTTCTAGAGGGAGGTTAGGTCATGCTGCGCAGCTATCTATTAATGCCTGAATATTTTCCACAACCTTTGGGTTGTGCAGCAGCTTCATACATGCCTATAAAAAGGGTTTGACCTCCTCATCTACCTTGAGGTCTTCAGGTGGCTACGAAGTAGATGCCTCTACCTCAGCAAAGTCTTTGCGAGCTGCGACAAATTTTTCTTTCTCCTTTTTTAGATCCAGACCTTCTTGTTTGATAACTGCTTGTCGGATTAGAGTTTCGGTCACAGTATTCTCCCCAGGCCCCCCGGTGGCCATCCCAGTACGTGTTACAACATTCACGTTTGGATATTTGTCTTGTAGTTTATACTTAACCCTATGTACATTCTGCGTAGATGTTGGCTGCTTCTCATGCATATTTGCTATCAAGATGGGGCAGTCTTCAATCGCATGGTCCAACTGTCTGCAATACCGACAGGATTGCCTTGTAGGGTTTGGAAAATCCTTGACGAAGTGTCCTACTTCTCCGCAATTATAATAGATTAGTTGTCCTCGTCCCCGACCTGCGCTCCCACCCCTTTTGCCTCCCCTGCCCCTAGCTGGGGGTCCACCTGCACTCGAGAGGGATCTTGGCGAGGATGGATTTGATTGTACCCTATAGAGGTTCCCTCGATCTATCATCAAATCATACGTCTGGCAGTTTTGTTCATCGTGTCCTACCGACCTGAGTAACCTGCACCATTGCTGCTTTACTTCTGGGACATACGCAGCAAGGCGGGGATAGTGGTTTATGTCATGCAGCCCCGCCACGCAACAATCATTGCACCATAGCGTCGTCCCACTTGACCCTGCAACTCCCCTAGGGCGCAACGGACTACGTCCCCCGGCCTGCATATAGTCTTTTAATAGAGGGCAGTTATCCTTGGTGTGACCATTCATCCTGTATCGTATGCACCATCTTTCAAGGCTAGCCTCTTCTCCTCGCTCCTTTCGCAGATTATGGATCTCCATGTGCATCGCCTCCAGTTGTCCTTGGATCTTATAGATGCCTAACTGAGTATCATCTCTGGGCGCATCTTCCAACTTCATAGCAACTTATAGGGCTTTTTCTTGTGATTCGAAAGTTTGGTGACCCATCGGTACCTATAGGTGAGGCAGCAGCATAGCAATCAACCATTCCGTGTGTTTTTTGTCATCATACTGAAATATCCCTTCTCCGATCACCTTCTTCAGTCGCTGATCGGCCTCCCACACCGACTCAGAAGGCCCTTGCTTGAAATCCTTTAGATCAACCACTATTTGAGAGTAGGAATTAGGCTTCTTGAATTGTTGCTTCAAGGCATTCTTAATATCGTCAATGGTTGTGTTCGCACACTGGTCGATGTATCCCATGTACCAGTCCAAAGCTCTTCCTTCGAAGGCAAGGGACAGTTGTGCCCTCTTCACCGCATCACTAGCTACGTTCTGCGCAGTCCATACCGATTCTGCGACAAACCAGAACTGATCCATGTCTTCATCTCCCACACCCTTAAAGGTAGGAAACTTCATGTGCGTAGCCATGTCGTCTTCCGGTAGTGGTGGAAGTGTAGGTGAATTCTTACCCCTATGCTGGCTTGAAAGTGGTGTGGATGGAGGACTCTCTGCAGCTACTTCTCTTACCGGGTTGTAGACAGATCTACCTCCTTCTCAGTTGGTCCAATAGTATTTTCCACTTTGTGTCATACTCCCGTCTAGATCAGAGGTCATTCATTCGGTGTGGCTACATAGAATACTTTTTTCGCATAGTAATATCGTAATTAGCAATGGTTAGGTCTTCAAAAACTTACCTCAAAATCCTTTGAAGAATCTTCGCTCTAATTTAGAGTAGGAGCCGAACTGATCGATGGCAAATTCAATCACAAACCCTCCTATCACGTTGTCCACCTAGTGGTCCACCATGCGAGTGATGGTGTTATCAGTATTTTCTAACTACTGGATCAATTCTGGGGTCCACTATGTGACCCACTCGTCCTTCCAACACTTCTGAAATTTGACCAACCTTGCGAGTCACTCCTGAAGCTTGATCACAATGGTTACAAAGAAGATCTCGTAGATCTCCGCGAAAATATACTTATTTTTCCACTCTTTTGTGGTCAACCTCTTACTGCAATTTACTTTTACTGCGAATTCATGAACTTGTTGTTAAAACCATCCATCGATTTCTTTTCTTTCAGGTTGCCAGTATGGCCTTGGCATTACCCGATCCCTCTCTCAAAATGCTCCCAGTCCCGGCAACAGAACCGTTTTTTGGCTTCAGGGGTCCTAACCCAGGTTCGGAGGTTAAGGTTTTCCAACAAACCCCTATAATACTAGCCCTTTCGGCAGTGACCTGCTTGCGTAGGCCAAAGTCTCACCCGAAGCAATATGGGAGGGTGCTGGAACCAGGTTTCCGCACCTTGGGAGAGGGTAGGTAAGTCAAGCAGAGCTGTGTTCAACTTCACAATTACCAGATCATATATCACAGAACCCAGATCTATAGATCCCTTCACATCCACGTGCGCAATACCGATTATAATCACAGTAAACAACATAGAATAAATTCATAGAATAATAACGCAACAGATATATATATAAAGTATAACAGACAGATCCAGATTAGGTGTGAACGCAGCATCAGTAGATAACACAGTTATTTCCGCAGTTTAACACGAACCATGCATAGCATAACAAATATCGATTCGCATTTAATAGATTCAGATGTTCCAAAAACCTTCCGCTGTCATTAATCCTTCAGATCCTTTTACAATACCCAAAACCCAACCTGCGCACACAACAGAAGGGTTCGCACATAGCAGGACTGAGGATATCCGCGCACACAGCCAACAGGATTCCTTTCCCCAATAACCCAAACAGATCTACTAACTTGTAATTCGCACCAATCTTAATACCTACCTTCTTATTGACTCAAAATGTCCTTCTATTTATATCGATCTAGCCTAATATTTCTTGTGGTCAAAAAACCGTGGTTTGTGGACTCTAGGTCTACCCTTTGACCCATTACAATGCTTTCGGGGCTTTGACCCACCCCAAAACCACTGTGCTAGACTAAAATACGCTAAATTCCAACACCATGTATGCTATATAATTGTTGAATTACATTGAGAATGTAGAGCGTTCTCTTGAGCCAGACTCTCCTGGATCAGATTCTCTTTCGTAGAACCGACCAGTCGGTTTTTTATTTATTTAATTCAAACATCACATTTTATCATGGTATTAGAGCTCCAGGGCCAAAACTCTGTCGAGTGTTGTGATCCCTGCGAGTATCCACGTGGAAGAGGAGAAGCCCCTGATGACTGAGTGGAAATTTTTTTTTTCTCAGGCTTTAAGTGGATCAACACGGGTTTTGGCGTAATATTTGCACTGATCGTCACATATATTAGAGTAACACTTGCGCCGATGGCATAGAACTAAGCAGAATAGAGGCACCGATCAGAGGAGGACTTACTGAGTTTCATTTCCAACGCGATCATCGCGGAAATTGGGTCATTAAGTGCATCACAGATATCTGAAGTAGATCTGAGCCAGTGGACACCACTGATGAAGGAATAAATCTAGTGAAAGGTCGCTGATGAAGGGATCCGGTGAAAGCTCGTTGATGAAGGAAGATATATGAAGTAGATCTTGCTGGTGCAGAGGATTCGAGAGCCTGTTGCACAGTGTGCAAAACAACCTATTGAATTGATTGCAAATTAGGTAGATATGTATCGTAACATTGACTTCTGTAAATATCTAGGGGTATGCCTATCATTTTTTTCCTATCAACTATTTTTATGAATTGTCAAAATGAATAATCAAATAATCAAAGCATATTTGAATGAGAGCAACAAGATCGATGGTTCCAATTATTCAAATTGGAAGTTCAAGGTGCACACTGTGCTTGAAGCACAGAGTGCTTGGACGATTGCAAATGGGGATGAGCCGAAGCCAACAGCGGGAGAAACATCGATTCTAGACTAGGAGAAGAGAGAAGTAAGAGAAAATATGTTGGCGAAGATGTCAGTAAAAGACTGCATCATACCGCATATCAGAGAATGCAAATCAACAAGAGAAATTTGGACAATATTAAAGGATTTGTATGAGATTAGGAATACAAATCCTCTTCTATCTTTTAAGAGCAAGATTCTATCCATAAAGATGGAGTAGAATGAAACAATTGCTTCTTTCATATCACGGATCAAGGATCTAAAGAACAAATTGGTAGATATCAGTGAAATTGTAGCAGATGCAGATTTGGTAATGGTGTGACTGGTGATTACCAAATGTTTATCAATGGGATAAGTGCGAGAGAGAAAATCCCGAAATTTGAAGAACTGTCAGGAATATTAATGCAAGAAGAAGGAAGAATATTGACTCTAAAACCCCAGAGTGCAGATCTTAGGTTAATGGCAAAAAAGAAATTACTCAAAGAAAAAGGAAATCCTTCATAGAAAAATGGAGGAAATCCACATAAAATACTGAATCAAGCTCAAGGTATGTATCCAAATAGAAATGACTCTGTAATAAAAAAATTTTATTTCAGAAAACTCAGTCATATGGCTAAGTAGTGCAGGAAGAAGAAATTTCATGAAGAAAAACAGAGGCATAAAAGACATGTAGGTCATTTCATAGATGATGACCATGTTTATAACTTCAGATTGTTCATGGCAGACTTTGACGAAAATGTCGAAGCAGACATCTGGTATGTGGATTCGAGAGCATCCACACATATGACGAGAAACAGACAATGGTTCGAAGATTTTAAATAAATCAACAACGTAGCACAAATCTCCCTTGGTGATGATAGAAATCATCAGATCAAAGGGTGCAGGAAAATTCATGTTATTTTGCCTGATGGTAATATCAGACATATTCATAATGTAATGTATGTACCCGGAGTTACAAAGAATCTAATTTCCATATCCATGACTACAGATCAGGATCTCAAGGTAGAATTTTTTTAATCTAACTCTTATATTAAAGATTTGTTGGATGGCATAAAGACTATTACTTCAAGAATTCGAACAGGAGGTCTATACAAATTGGATGTGAGGACAACACCAAATCAAGCTTTGACAACATCAAGTTTGACTACAGAAGAGCTATGGCACTAGAGATTTGGACATATCAACTACAACGATTTGTTGTTACTTCAGAAAAATGAAATGTAAGAGATATTCCTAAATTAAAAACAAGTGCATAGTGATTGTGATTCTTGTGTGTTAGGAAATATGCATAGAGAAGCATTCCCTGTTCGAGTAGAAAAGAAAAATAGAGATATACTTGAATTAGTGCACACTGACCTATGTGGACCTATGCAAACAAAGTCATTAGGAGGCGCACTGTATTTTCTACCGTTTGTTGATGACTGCACAAAGTTTTCTTAGGTATATTTTATGAGTAAGAAAAGTCATACATTTGAGTAATTTAAGCAGTTTAGATATATGATAGAGAAGCAAACATGGAAGCACATAAAAATTCTCTGCTGTGATCAAGGGGGAGAATATAGGAAAGATGAACTTACAATGTATTGTAAAAACCATGGAATATTACAGCAATTCAAAGTGCCCCATACTCCTCAGTAGAACGAAGTAGCGGAAAGAAAGAATAGAACATTGGTGGAGTGAGCTAGGAGCATGTTGAAAGGTAAGGGTCTTTCAAATAGTTTTTGGGCTGAAGCATTGAATACTGCAATTTATTTGAAAAATAGGATTCCTACAAGAAGTCTCGAGTTTAAAACTCCTTTTGAAGTATTATATGGATTTAAGCCTGCAGTAAAACATTTAAGAGTATTTGGGTTTAAAGAATTTTCCCACATTCCAAAGGAAGATAGAATAAAACTAGATTCAAAAGTCATCCGATGTACCTTTGTAGGGTATTGTTCAAAATTTAAAGCTTATAGATTATTTAATCCCTCTATTGACAAGATCTTTGTTAGTAGAGATTCCATGTTCCATGAGCAGGTTTCTGATGAATATGATAAAATCAATGAGGAAAGGGATATTCTGTTTTTTATGGAAGGAAGTGAAGAAACAGGTGACAACCATGAGTAGTAGCAAAAGGTAGAAGCAGAAAGATCAGATAAAGCAATCAAGCCGAGTCCTTCAAAGGAAAATCAAAACAGGTTGGAAGCTACACCAATGCTCAGAAGATCGGGTAGGCAGATTCAATTCCCTGCTAGATATAGGGAGAATGACTTTATAACTAGTATGATGAATGTTGTTGAACCTTCTAGTTATAGAGAAGAAAATAAATGTAGTGAATGTAAAACAACGATGGAACATAAATATTAATCTATTCTAAAAAATAACACTCGGGAGCTGGTTGAACTACCTGAAGGGAAACAAGCCATAGGATGTAAATGGTTGTATAAACCCAAAATTAGTGCAGATGGAACCATAGATAAATTAAAATCTAGATTGGTAGCAAAGGGGTATTCACAAAAAGAAGGCATTGACTATGAGGAAACCTTCACCCCTGTAGCTAAACTAAACACTATCAGAATGATGATTGCTTTAGCTACTAAGAAACATTGGATGATTCACCAACTAGATGTAAAATCTGCATTTTTAAATGGGGAATTGAAAGAGGAGGTTTATTTAGAGCAACCTGAGGGGTTTTTCACAGAAAGGGAAAGAACATTTAGTCTGCAAATTAAAGAAATCTTTATATGGACTGAAACAAGCACCCAGGTCATGGTATGAAAATATTGATTCATTTTTTCTGCAACACGGTTACAACAGAAGTAAAAAACACCCTAATATGTATACTGTGAAAGATGAAAATGGGTGTATAGTGTTGATTTCTTTCTATGTAGAAGATCTAATTATTACAGGTGATGCTATTGATCTGATCAAATAAATCAAGTAGCAAATGTCACAAATGTTTGAAATGAAAGACCTTGGTGAATTGAGATATTTTTTGGGTCTTGAGATCTGGAGAGATTCAAGAAATATTTTTCTGTCCCAGGGTAAGTATGTCAAAGGTCTACTGGAAAGATTTAGGATGGATCAGTGCAAGGCTGCAGCAGTACCATTACGACAGAACATTAAACTTTAGAGTCAGGATGGCTCTAAAGAGGCAGATGTGACACTTTGTCGACAGCTGGTTGGGAGTCTAATCTACCTAACCACTACAAGACCAGATTTGGCTTATGTAGTTAGTGTACTAAGTCAATACATGTCCAAGCCACTTGAGATTCATTGGAATGCACTGAAAGGTGTTTTAAGGTATCTTCAAAGAACTGTAGATTATGGTATTATTTATACTGATTCTTCTGATGTTAGATTGACAAGATTTACAGATTTCGACTGGGCTGGAAATGTAAACGACCGAAGATCCATATCAGGGTATCCATTCAGCATTCGATCTGGGGTGATTACATGGAGCCGTAATAAACATAACACAATTTCCTTGTCTTCAACAGAAGCAGAGTATCAAGCTATGTGTGCAGCAACATATGAGGCAATCTAGTTTCAGAGACTTCTCCAAGATGTTGGGGAAGAACAGAAAGATGAAACAACAATCATATGTGACAACCAGAGCTCAATCAAACTTACTAATAATCCGGTGTTTCACATGAATACTAAACACATTGATACACAATTCCACTTTGTCAGGGAGAAAGTGCAATTTAAAGAAATCCATCTTGTATATTGTAAAACATGTGATAATGTTGCTGACATTTTCACTAAGCCTCTTGGAAAAATTAAGTTTGAAATGTTTAGGGAGATGTTAGGTATTTGTGAACCAGTTCTCCATTAAGGGGGAGTGTTGAAGATAATGGTACCTTAGGATAGGAATTAGTTTCTATTTCTTAGGGTATTGTTCTAAATTCCCTATATCCATGTATGCTATATAATGTTTGAATTGTATTGAGAATGTAGAGAGTTCTACAGAGCCAGACTCTCCTGGATCAGACTCTCTTTTGTAGAGCTGACCAATGAGTTATTTATTTATTTAATTTAAACATCACATTTTATCACTTAACATTGAGATATACAATAAGGTAAGTTTTTTTATGCTTATAAGAGTCTATTATCCTTTTAATTTATATGATTGTTTTTATGATTTTTAAAATTTAAGTAACTTGAAATGTACCATGAAATAAATATTTTGGTGCTTATCATAATTTAATTTCTGTCATCTATATAATTTAGATAATTCCACTAATTAAATTAAAATTATACATGAATATTAAAATAAACCCCACACATAGACAGATATATATTTTAATTTTTTTATAATTGTAATTTACAAAATATATATATATATATATATATATATATATGACTTTATAATTTTATTGTAGATTACCATTATAAAAAATTTAAAATATTAAAAAAAAAATATATATATATATATATATATATATATATATATATATATATATATAATCACCACCCCACATCATATTATTAAAAAAAATGTAAAATCTATTTAAAAATATTATTAGGAAATAAAAACCAAATTTTAAGATTCGAAAATTTTGAAATTGATTAATTTTATTTCTTTCCCACAACAATCACCAACCCCACATGAGTCATTATATCATGATGTTCATTCAATATATTATCAGACTTTGGAATTGTTTAATTTTATTTCTTTCCCAGGACAATCACAACCCCACATCATTCATTATGTCATCATATTATCATACTCTGTACAGAGCAATTATTACCGCTCATGCTTAATTAAATCATCGTATTCATTCATTACATTAAATTGTGATATTTGGAATCTTTTTACTTTTGAACAACGAACACCACTATACATACGGCACTCCTTATTACATCGTACCCCACACACTTGGGCCCACTTGGGCCAGTGCTACAAAATTAATCAGAAAACGAAAACCGAAGATTTAGTTAAGTTCGAAAACCGGTTATTACATTATCATATTTGGGATAACATTGGATTCGGTACATTCGGCCATGGTACACTCCAATAATAGGAACTGATAGTAGATTAACTGATACAATATGCAGATCTACTTCTCCATAAACGGAGGCCCATTTTATTTTATTATTATTAAATTAAATTAATAAAAAATTAATTACATTTATGAATAAATTTTAACAAATTCCATCTCAATTATTAAATTATGAATAAATTTCTTAAAATTTTAACAAATTCCATCTCAATTATTAAATTTGAAAATATTTCAATTAATAATGGTTATATTTATTTATAAATATCCAAAATATTTTTAGTTAAACTAAAACAAACTTCCCTAAATATTTTATTAAAATCATGATAACACACTATAAAGCTTATTATTGAAGTACGATTTGGATTAACTATTATTTTAATTTTTAATTAAAAAAAAAAATTATAATATATAATATAATGAAGAAAAAAAATTATAATATATAACATAATGAAAATGGTATTATTGTTATTTTTTTTATTTTTTCTTATTTTAATTTTTTTCAATAAATTTAGTTAAAAATTTAATAAAAATATACTAAAATTACATATATGAATTATATAATCTATATAATTCAAATATTTTAATAATTTTTAATACTCTAAGTATATTTATATATTTAAAAACTTATTTTAAATAATAAAAAAACGCAGTTTTACTAGAAAATTATATCACCAAATTCTTATCCAAGAAAAACATAGAAAATTTATACAAGGTTAAGATTATTTATTTAAACTTTAAGATTCTATTCATCATTTTGTTATTAATTTATACAAGGTTAAGATTATTTATTCAAACTTTAAGATTTTATCCATCAGTTTATGATAATAACAATAATAACAATTATGTTAATGTTAATATCAATTTATAAAATTGGAAGGAAAATAAAATAATCGAGAAATTATATTTTGTTGCAGACTAATGTTATCCATCTTTAAATTTATAACTCTTTGGAATTTATTAGGTTATTTAATTGTTTATTTGAATTAATAATATTATTAATTAAAATAATCTTTCATTATTATTTTATGATAGTTATTATTATTATTTTTTTAGGAATTGAATTAGTGACTTTATATTAAGGAGTATTTTAATAGAAAACCTAATCACCATCTATCCAAAAATTTAACGATTAACTTCACATCAAAAAATGTTTTAATTGAACACCCAATCACTATCTATCCAAAACCCAGACAAATTATTTTTACTTATTAACATTAAAATTTCTATATAATTTTAAAAATAATAATAATAAATTAACTTATTTTAAAATTTTATTTATATATAAATGAATCTATAATATTAATACATTAAAAATCTATAAAAATTAATATTATTATAAATAATTTTAAAACTAATACTTATTATAAACATTTTTAAAACATATTTTCAATCATCAACATATTAATATCATAAACAGACGAATTCCTCACCCATACTATGATACCTTTTATCCGTCAATTACTTCAATATTTGGGACTTTGACCGTGGATAGGTCAGGTCGTGCACCAGTAACAATAGGGCAGCTTTTACTCGCTCTATGCTGCTTAGATCGATTATATTCTTTGTTGCCATTACTTAAGCATTATACTTCGTTTGGACAGGCTTTCTATTTAGTAAGCTCGGTGTTCATTCAGACACTACCCTGGTTACCTTTTCATTTTATATGTAAGGGCCAGTAAATACCTATGTGGAATGTCAGGACAAAACTCTCTCCAACCCATAAAACTAATATCCCAACACGGGTTAAACATCTATTTAGTACTGCTTATTTATCATTGCCCTAAGAACAGATAAGGGGCGACCATCTAATATTTACCTAACCAACAACACTCAAGGTCAAGCATCCAGTAGTGGGAATAGGGCCTATAGCACAGAATCATCAGTAGGAATTACATGATGGACAGGCTACAATATATTCTTAATACTCAGGGTACAAGATATGAATATACAATATTTTTTGTTTCGACGGATGCTTCGTCAGACTTGGCTATTATAATCCCTAGAATTACCCCTCTAATTACTAGTTATCCACCACCAACACCTATAATTACTAGTTATAGATATTCATCCCTGCCTGCTGGTCATTATTGATTATTGTTACCTGCTCCTTCTTGATCGTTCCTAGGAATCAATGAGCCCACCAGCTCCATTGTTAGTTCCCATTCGAAAGCCCACCAACCACACCTTGAGGGTTTAGAGCCAGTAGCCCGGACGATGTTTACTAATAATCTAGTGATCCAGAGCAGAAATTCGCACTTGCCCTTATTATACGATGCAGTCGCTATCAATTCAATAAAGTAATAGCGATACGATCCATCCATCCATCCTTGCGTACGCCCAACCCATAAGCGAAACCAATCCCTTTGTGGTGTACGCCCTGCCCATTCAACAAAACCAATCCATGACTTGAGAGGACCAGAAAAACTTTGAAAACTTCGATTCTCAGCTCGATGCCTCCTTTGTGACCTTGATGCAAACCAACTTAAACCTCGATGCTAAGATTTAGAGATGAGGTCATAAACATAGATTTGGATTAGATTCTTAATAAGACAATGGAAGGTAGTGATCATAGCACATTAGTAGGTTGCCCTAGTGTTCTTTAGATTAAAGGGCATGGTAGTAATAGGTACCCCACTCCTACGAAAAGTAGGTTTTTATATGGTCTTCATAGGTTATCATGACATGATCTGATTGTAACCAAAGAAGCCATCTATGAGAGACATTATCTCATATCCTATCTAAGAGTTTACAAGTTGGTCTATAGAAGGAAGAGGGAAGGATTTCATAATGAGGGTAGGCATATAAAAAACAAACTTCCCTAGTTCCTTACCTGCCCTCCCATGGGCCCAGGTGTTAATACCTGACGAGGGATAAACTAGAGCAACGTACAAACATATATTAATAAGTATCCCACAGCAGTATGCACATATTTGTTATAACATTATAGCTCCTCTCTACACTCTGATTTTCTGCGAACCAGCCCTTTGCATGACTAAGGAAGTAATAAAGGCGTTGAGCACCCTAGGGATTTATATGTGATGGAGGGCTATACATATCTCTGAGTGTATGGGGCTTCAAAAACTCCTTGTCTCCTGCCTAAGTACATCCCAGATAAGCTTTTCATTTAGGATAGGAAATTACCTCACCCTCCTAACCTCGGATGAGTCCCTCTCCTTTGTCGAGAGTTCGGCAAGCTCACCCTGCCGGGCCTTGGCTTGATTCCGACTACGAATGGGATGCTAGCTAGCACCAGTAGCTGTCTGATATACATGAGGCTAGCAATAGCCGGTATTAGTTTTATATACGTAAGGCTAGCTTGCACCAGTAGTTGTTGTGATGGTAGCAAAATCCAGGGTAGGTGGGTCTACGGGTGGTAATCGTCAAAGTCTTAGGATTTAAGGTCTACGGGTTTAGGTCACACAACAAGGAGCCAAGAAGGAGCCAGGAACCTTTAGAATTTATCAATCAGGGGAGCCGATCGGAAGGTCCCCACGCGACCAGGGAGATGTGGTGTTGGCTCCAGTCGTCGTTTATCGGCGGCTCTCCCTTGCTAATCGAACCAATCAATCAAATCTCAAAAGAGAAAGACTTAGTTCTTCCCATTCGATTTTCCCCCCTACTATCTCAGTTGATTTGGGCTCATCTCATTATAGATAGATAACAGCAGGTAGGTTCTTCACTGTGGGCTTTTGGTGACTTCCCATAGGTCTCTTTCTGGGTGGGCAGGATCCCGGGGTGATAGTTCTAGTAGGTCTAGCTAATCTAAGGAGGGGATAGCGAATGGCTCACAACAGGTATAGATATATGGACAACAATATATATCAGGCAGGTCACAAGGTATAGTAGTTCGAGGTCAGATATCAGTAGGTCGATAGATAAGATCTAAGAAGGCAAGCGGTATAAGATATATTTCTAAAAGCAGCAAAAAGTTTTCTATTCGTGCCGACTTTGGTGAACATCATCTTTCGCGTATGGTGGGTGGCCTTACCTTTTACTTGGTGGGTTGTTAGCTCTAGGCTCAAGCAGGCGGCAAGAGAGAGATCAGGCAGGGATAGAGACTAGACCTAAGCGGGTGGCAAGAGATAGACGGACAGGTATCAATAGAGAGACAGGTATCCATTGAGAGAGCAGGTGGTATCAAGATCTCGATAAGCAGGAAGGAAGGAGGGAGAAGGCATTAATAAATATAAAGATGGGCAGAAAGAGAGGTCGATATCGGGTCTCCGGTTCGGTGCTCTTATCAAGCAAAGCAGAATCATCATCCATCAATAATTAATCTATCCATCCCTCGGTGCTCCTGTCGAGCGAAGCGTTCTGGCAAGTTCTTCAGTGATCGGGTTAGTCGCCGAAGCCATCACATTCATTGTCTCCAATGAGCAACCGAGATACAGACAGGCAGCAAGATCGATACGGGCAGGTAGAAAGATCAAAGATCTCAGGGAGATAGAGCCGGGCAGCAATAGAGATACTATCAAGATCGATACGGAAAGGTATCAATCGAGATACGACAGCAAGTTCGATGAAGGCAGTGAGTCAGGTCACAAGGTTTATAGAAGTTCGAAGGCAGGCGGCAGTGAGAGATACAGAAAGGTATCAATCGATATATCAATCAGGCAGGTCTCCAGGTCAAGGAGGGCTAGATCAGAGATCAATAGTAGCCCCGGGAAACAGGCGGATCTAGACCGAACAACCACCATGGGCCTACACCCACCAGTACACCAACAACTACAAGACACCATAAAAGCTAGGTGCTTATTACACTTAACGTTCTATACGTTGATATATTGTGTTACCCATTGATTTGATTGCGGGCTTGCTTTATTGATTTTATCGATGGCCAACATCTACCGAGCGGGGTGGTCCAACGGACGGATGAATGGCAAGGGGTGCACATCACATGATACACGTTAAACATCACAACATAACCGAATGAGGGATAAGAGTTACCCATCATAGCTAGAGAGATGTTCCCCAGGCAAGAGACCCATCATACCCGAGTGAGGAAAAGGCCCCATCAATCTGAGTGAAATTCTTTCTTTTGTTTCCCATCCATCCCACCAGAATAGATTAAGACAAGTTGTGCTACCTAATGGGACCCACCAAACGATAGGAGAAGGCCCCCTTCGGTTCCCAACAGAAGCCAGAAGCTTTAAGCCATTCACAAAAAGCTAAGAGCCTTTCCACCTTGGAACCCTTTAACCTGTAACCTTAAGCCTTTTGCCTTAAACCTTCAGCCCTCATCCAAGCCCACTGAGGGAGGAATTATTTCTTTATTTTGATTGATTGGATCCCAATTAGGAGGGAAGCAGGGCAGGATGAGCCCATATACCAGAGCCATTATTCTGGGAGGAGCTGTAGAGAATAGAGATCCCTTCACCGCGTAATTACATATATAATAGCAACATTGTCTGCTAAAGCGTAATTACGTTTTAGCAGACAATGTCGCTATTATATATGTAATTACGCTTTGACTTATTCTATCTCTAGTAGCCGAAAGCGCTTTCGGTTGCTGGTAATTATTTATATATGTAATTATGCATTTCAATTGCCCTACCTTTTGGTTTTGGGTGGGGGCGTTGCTCAATATTCCAAAACCTCTGCCACGGTCAAATGGAAAATCTCTTAGGGAAGCCTGCTGAAACCTTCGCCAAGGGTGAGCCTGCCGAACTCTCAACTAAAGGGAGAGGCCCGGTAGGGACTCACTATTCATATGGTGAGGCCCGGTAGGGTGAGGGTGAGCTTGCCGAACTCTCGACAAAGGCCCGAAGGGACTCGGCCGAGGTTACGAGGTCGAGGAGAGGCCCGGTAGGGTGAGGGTGAGGGTGAGGGACGAGCTCTCGATGATAGGAGAGGGACGAACTCTCGACTAAAAGGCCGCCATCGACGAACTCTCGACAGTAGACCGCCATCGACTCACTATTCCGATGGTGAGGTAACGTGTGAGGAGACGAACAACTCTCTTTTGGGGGAGGGGAAAGCCGCCATCAACGCGAAGAACACAAGGCCCGTTAGGGACTTAGCCGAGGTTACGAGGTTGAAGCCACCATCGACTCACTATTCATATGGTGAGGCCCGTTAGGCCTAGTAGGGGCTCACTATTCATATGGTGATGGACTCGACCGAGGTTACGAGGTCGAGGAATGAATATCGCTTGTCTGTAATCAGACAAGGCCCGGTAGGGTGAGGGTGAGGGTGAGGGACGAGCTCTCGACGATAGGAGAGGGACAAACTCTCGACTAAAAGGCTGCCATCGACGAACTCTCGACAGTAGGCCGCCATCGACTCACTATTCATATGGTGAGGGATTTCTCTCTCTATTTTCTTCAAATAGAGGTCCGGAGGGACTCGACTGAGACTACGAGGTCGAGGGACTCGGCCGAGGTTACGAGGTCAAGGGAGAGATCAGTATCCGGGTATCAGTATCCCGCTTTCTCGACCACAAGGAGAGGGGCTGTCCCGCTTTCTCGACCACAAGGAGAGAAACGGGGGGGCTTTCTCCCAGTATCCCGCTTTCTCGACCACAAGGAAAGAAACGGGGGGGGCTTTCTCCCAGTATCCCGCTTTCTTGACCACAAGGAAAGAAACGGGGGGGGCTTTCTCCCAGTATCCCGCTTTCTTGACCACAAGGAGAGGGGCTATCTTTCTCGACCGATAGGGAGAGATCAGTCCAGTGAGGTTGCGCTCGACCGATAGGGAGAGGAAGGAATTGGGGCATGTTCTTCCAAAGGGAGGGAGCGGGTGGTTGGTTTATTTAGCGGCGGTAGCGGTCAAGAATATCTCCAGCGGTTTCTTCTTTTATTTCTTTATTTCTGAGTCAGTAAGGGACAATATTCCGGTTCTTCCGTCCAATCTATATGGTTCCGGAATCTAATCGCTAGTGAGTTAGTGAAACGATATATGCATGCATTCTATTCAACCTCTATAAGCTGCTTTAAGAAGGCTAGCTAGTTAGAACCTAATCTTTCTAAGAAGGCAAGGAAGGAGATAAGTTAAGTAAGGCATAGCTATTTGATACGGCCTGGCTTTGTCAGGATGCGTAAGCAGGCTTTGGGAAAGGAAGAAAGGAGAAGAGAGGGAAACAACCGCCCAGATCAGATCGTACGCTAAGGGCCCTAAGAATCGCTTAGAAAAGGAAGTGATCTACCGAATCACTCAGAAGGGCTTCCTACAACCAAGTAACCGAGGTAAACTAAAGCTAGGACATGATCCTGCTACCATAAGCGATCGATACAAATCTGTAGCGTTTGGTGCTTATGCCCTTGTCATTGCCCCTACTATTCTTATTTCAGGGGAACTGCTCGATCTCCAACTAGCCAGAATACTGGGCGATATTATAGAGAAACAGGAGTAAGATTCAGTTCATTGTCTCTGCTCCTAATTGCTGGTTAGTGAATAATTGGATCCACTTGGTAAAAAACGGGCACTTACATAGGATCTAAATATACCCCGGATCCTGGCGCGTCTTTTGGGTCTGAGCCTCGATATGGAACTTCACCCGGCGCCAAAGCTACCTTTGCCCTTGCAACCGGAGAATCTTCGCGGTCAACGGGGTCTGCTGCTACCTCTTATAGACCTTAGACTTTCTCTGAATATAGAACTGAATCCATGACTGGCACATTGACATTCACAGGGGCTGGAATTACATCTGTCTCTGCTTTATACTATGCCCCTACTGGTGGTTATGGGTTAACTCAGTAAACAGGAACTACGCGGAATGGATTTGGACTTTATCTGCATCCAGATCTGCCCCTCCCTTTCCTTCTCGGAGTGAAGACCCACCGCACTCTCGGACTTATCCCTTCTGTAGCCTGCCTTTCTCTTTCGTTCAAGTTAGCGGAGGAGCTTATTTAGCCAGAACTCCCTCATAGTTTGCACTACCACGTGTTGGCAAGGCATATAATTTATAACTTATAGGCTACCTTTTCACTAGTTCATTTACCACCCCACATAGTCATATTCAAGCTTACACATATAAGGATTATTACCATTAATCTTTGTATTATACCTCTTGCTTTGATAAGGTACGTAATTAGCAGAATAGTTCAGGTTATACATAAGAAGATACACCTGTGAGCTGTAATAACTTACTAAGCCATATAAGCTATGGTATTTACCTAATGATTCCACGGATGATTCTAAGATACTAGCATCAAGAAGGAGGAAAAACTGACACGTGTTGTATTGCCAATATGCACGTATTTTACCTAATTAGATGATGAAGTTAGTGTGATAACCTATCTGCCATGTGTGTCCTTATCTTTCCATAATATATGAGCAATATGAACCAGGTTAAGCTAATGTCACTTGTACTAGTTCAATCTCTATGAAGAAATATGGATCGTACTAGTGAATGTACAAGCTAATATGGACCAGACTTTACTTGTTCATGCTCTATGTATTCTAACTACTATATTATCCATAATTAAGTCCTGACCCTGAAGCGCTTCATCTCTTGGGCTGGTGCTTCTGGCTATATTCCTTTCATAACAATATTGACTACGGTTATGGAAGGAAGGCGCAACTGTACCTCCATTCATAGATTGACCCGCCTAATAAGGAAGGCATCGAGTGACCCATGAACAACACCTAACGGCATACGCCACCCATTCGGTCTGGTTCAGTTCCCCTCCCTGGTTCGGTGAGCTACTGATGTGCCAAGGACTGCTCGCGTATGGTTTGTTTTCCGCACAGCTACCCACTCGCAGCTCATTTTATTCTATCTGTAAATTAATACTTCTATAAAAAAGCTCGTTTTGCCGTCGACTTACCCCACTCCTTCACCCGCCTAAACATAGACCCCCTACGCTTGGTACGATCAATCGGCACTTCCAATCTCAGAGTACCCTCCTCGCGAGTGGCCAGCCGTCCTAATACGCATTCCTTCAATCACCACATTTTCAGTTTCAATCTAGTCCCGTCTTTGCCCGGCCCGTCCAAGGGGACAGTTCTAAAATCACCACCTGAGCCTTTTTCTTCGATCGAGAGATTACTAGTTGTTAGCCCTTTTTTCTGTTTCCCACCCCTATCTATCGATATTTCTATCATGAATGAATGCGTCCCCGGCCGGATGCAAGCAATAAACCGAAGGAGACCCGATCGTTCGAGGATGTACTCGACTTATAAGGACCTTACTTATGATTGGTTGGCTTGGCCCTTCGCTAGTTGTCAAAAGGGTAACCTCTGCCAAGGTCAGATGCAAGAATAGGAGGGAAACCTCACCATAGGAATAGTGAGCCCCTACCGGTCCTTCACTAACCTCCGCCATTGAACCTTTACTAACCTCCACCATGGTCAAATGGCCAATCTCGTAGGAACGTAGTCGCTTGTCCGCATTGGGCAAGGAACGTAGTCGCTTTCTCGACAAAATGAGAGCAAGGGTGAGCAAGCGAACTCTCGAAAACAGGCTGCCATCGCAAGACAAGCCCAAGATCAATCCCGATTCCTACTTGACCAAGCCAGGACCACGACCAGGACCACTACTTCGCCTCAAGCGTCCTTAAGTCAAAGTCAACCTTCCTTACACCTTAACCTTTCTGCCCTATGGCTGACCTTACCTATATGCTCGTTTTACGACGGCCTTTTTAAATCGGTGGCTCTGCGACTAGCTCCGCCTGGCGCATAATTACTAGCAGCAAAGTAAGCAGCTAAGGTGGTCATAGCACCTATTGATTCAGTTTACTGAGCAAAGCCAGAAGCCTCTCTTCCAGTTCAATAGCTAGTAGCAGCGGACCGAGTTGGAATTCGAACAAATTCTGTAGCATATTCAGTTCGAGTGTCAATGTAAGCACCCCCTTGTTCAAACACTAGAAGCGAGGGAGAAGGAAGGGAGCACAGGCAATTGAAGAACAACTAGAAACATTAGCTAATATTGAAACATCCTTAGTAGTAGGGCCTGATGCTGGAACATCATTAGCGGGAACAATAGCTTCTATCGGAGCACTCACTAATGTTGGAACATCACTAGTTGGAGCAATAGGATTTTCTTTTCTTTTAGTAGAATATCAGGGTATGCCAAAGCTTGACTAAGAGCATATAGTGAATGCCAGAACAATACTGAGGGGAGCTGGAACAGGAGAAACTGCAAATGGTTCAACTTCCACTATACATGGTGCTGGCTCTCAAATCGGAAGGTCTAATATATTTATCCACCGATGCAGGAACAAGCTATAGATCCTTCGACCTAGGGATGCCGCCTGGTGAGCCTTTGAATTTGGTAGCACATACTAACATTGGCGGACTTCACTTAAGGATATGCAATTGATAGATTTGCATCGCGGCTCTGCTCCTTCCCCCCTGTTGGCTTTCGAACTGTTGCTTGCTTCGCAGGTAGTGATAAAACAAGCTTACTTGCATCATCCACTAGATTTGGATCTACTTCTGGCTACTTCGGGGTTTGCTCTCTTTGCTTCTGCCTCCCTTGCCTCCGCCCCTTATAATAGACACTAATGCACCATATTAGAATACTTAGGGACATGGGATATTATGTATTTATGTGACTCAATGCAGTTCCTATAGAAAAACTCTAAGTCCATCCGAGAAAACTCCCTCTATGCAAACCCAATATAAACTTTCTACCCCAACTCCTATTCAGCATGCTCAAGTGCCTATTATGGTTCATCCCCCTCCTTATGTGGACCCTCGAGTGGATTAGGTGGTCATGGGAATGCCAAAATTGCCAATGTGGTTAATAAAGGGGGAGGCTACGAGAGATCTTCGCCCCTTTTTGTATTTGAAAATGGAATTGTGTCTGACTCCTTTACCACCTTTATACAATAAGTTGGTAACATTAAGCAGAGTGTTCATGTCCCTAGGGGTCAAAAACCTCTCCCTACCTATGAACAAACACCTTTAAGCCATAAGGAGGCTAATCCTAATGCAACTTGAGGACTTGACTTGACCAGACATCTGCCCATGAGAGTGCTAATTCATATTTACTTTATCATATGTTACAATTAGATCAAACCTTGGTTTCCCAAATCAGAACTCATTTATCTCTTTTTAGACCCCTTCAACGTAGTGTGAATGTGAGCTTACCCTATGTGGTTATGCCTGAAACACAGAAGGATGCCACTAATTACCTTGGTTATAAGATTGATGAATACTACCTCTCCACACTTAGACTTAAAGAAAAGATGTTGCCCATCTATATGCCATAACTCCCTAAGTATGATGGATCTGAGAATCCGAAAGAGCATATCTGTTTGTTGTTCTGATAAAGATTTATAATGAATGAAGTGTTGGCTAAGTTCTTTCTTTCCAATCCAATTTGACTAGGTCCAAGTGGATAGAATGGAATCTCCACTGATGCCTAATCCCGAACCTCCTCTTCATTGGACCAACCCTGAACCTAAGGGCCTTATTTATGCTTGCAAAACTTCACCAGCTCGAACCAACCCGATAAGTCTTTATTCCCCTAGGCGGTGCAAGCCCGATGTCTTTCCTTACCAGCCAGAGATCGCACTTATAAGATTTCCTAGCTTATAAGATTTCCTAGGCGGTGCAGTATCAATTTGATCTAGCTAGTTAGAGCAAGTAATAAGGCAAGTAGGTGGAAAAATATTGACTCGCCAGTTAGTAGCGAGGAAGAGGTTTAGTCGAGGGTAGGTCTACTGCCGCTATCAATATTAGGTGTACTGCGCTGCTGCTTGTTGCTCGGTCTTGGTGTAAATATAAATATAAATAGCTGCTGCTTCTTCCTGGATCCGATGAGTAGGCATGCCCGTAATGTGCTTGTAACCCGTAGCTGCTGCTTCTTGCTCGATCTGGTACTTAGCGAAGTAAGCGGCTTTCCTCAAGCAGTCCCGCGAATAAATGGATCAAAGCAATGCAACTGTCGCTATCACTGTCACTCAGCATTTTGATAGGTAGGGTGAGTAAGTAACGCTATTGACTATCAAGTGTCAATAATCTAGTTTTAGAGGGAGGGATTGATGGCACATAATTAGGTCTACTGTCGCTCTGTATATTATGTCTGAGGAGAAATGCTGCCCTTCGTTGTCCTTCTCGATAAAACAAGGCTGGCCATAAAACAATGCTGCCGTTCCTTTCCTTGGCAAGCGAGAGAGGTGGTAAAGGCCGTCACTATTGGGTAGGCCTGGTACCAACCCTTACCTTAGAGTGGGTAGGGCTGGTAAAAGAATGAAATAGAAGTAGGCAAGTAGGGGGATAAAAGTAGGCTTGGCACATACCTAAAATACTGTGTACTCCCTAATGAAATAAGTAACTGGCGGCCTGTATCAAAAAATAAATAGCTAATTGAAGACGGGTCCATAACCTACGGGCTATATGCGGGTAGTTTATGACTGGTATGATTGGGTAAGCGGGAGAGTAATTACCTACGGACTAGGTTGGGCTTCCTCCTTCCACCGACTACGGGAAGACGGAGCTATGACCTGCAGGTTGAGATGGGGTTCCTCCTTCCACTCAATAGAGAAGACCGAGTGGAGTTCAAAAGTGTTGAAATGGGCATTTGCGTGCGTGTTATGGCGACTTGACTCCCTTGAATTTGTCTCCATGCATAAAGGTATTATTTTTTCAAAGTAGGTGGGCGCATCTAATAGGTGGGCATACACTGACTTTGCGTTGGAATAACAATAGACGATTTCACATATTGAGGTCGGTATGGGATCGGGTGTGTTTCCCGTCTGACAATGATGCCTGCCCGGGATGAATGACATTGAAGATCGGAATGCTAGCGTTCGCTTTTGGCTATTCCTATACGGTAATTCCGCATATCATTATATACGTAATTACGGAATCCATAACCCCCAGGCTGTCAAACTAGAAATATCATAAGTAAAGGGATGAATTCACTCACTATTCATATGGTGAGGCCCGTTAGGGATTTATTGCTCACCTTCCCTAAAAAGGTGAGGGACTCGGCCGAGGTTACGAGGTCGAGGGATTTATCGCTCACCTCCCCAAAGAGGTGAGGGATGGAGTCACTCACTATTCATATGGTGAGGGGGAGGGGAAAGCCGCTTTTGAAGAAAGAAGCTATTTTGTATAGAGTTCGCGTGAAAAGATAAAGCACCTGGAGTTGAACCAGAATTTCCAACCCCGGCGGGGGTGGTGTCTTTCCGTTGAGACGATGCCTTAATCGGCAGACCATGCTGGGTCTTTATAGGTGACTTAAGCTTAGGACTTAAGAAAGAGGAAATTACCACCTCTTTGATCAAGCCCAGGCATGCCCAGGTCTTGACCTCACCAAAGAATTCAGATCAAGAATGATTTTATCGGAAACTACTATGATTGTTTTTATGTCAAAGCTTTACCTTTCACCTCCTTTGGTTTGGCTGGATTTGGGATCGGGTTGACTTTGGGGCTCATCACCGAATACCGCCCTCTGAAAGTTGTCTTCGGACCTGCTTTTCTCTTCCTTAGAAATAACTCCGAGTTTGACCCTAAAGTTATTCAACTTAATCCATAACTGCTGCAAGTAAAGAACGGCTATTATTTTGACAACATCTTTGATTTTACGTTTCTTCCACTCGGACAATTCTTTGGATGGGATCGCCTTCAAGCCCATTCGCACTCTCCCGAAATGGAGAAGGCCTAAGGTATAGGCGAGAAAAAGTAAAGCTTTGACATAAAAATGATCAAGTTCCCAATAAAGTCTGTTCAGAAACCGATGCAAAATTACTCTAAAATCGTGCTTAATCACATATTTAAGCGCTTTATAATCTTTAGCTATTACACGCGAAAAATCTCCCATAAAATGGAATAAATTTACCAATCGCCATAGAAATTTAATAAACCTCATTGATTTTCGTTCCCTATTTTGCGTCGATCTGTGTTTCTTGCTAGCTTCCAACAAGACGCTAGATTTTTCTTCGCGCTTCAGGCGTGACTTTGAGTCGAGCCCGCTACACTAATTGGGTGAAATACTCATTGGTTTTACCGACGAACTACGTGGGCATTATACAGTGAATTTTTTCAGTTCAACAAACATCCAGAATCTCTCCGTTGAGCGAGAGCCCTCCCACGCGAGACTCTCGGATCACTATGGCCGACTTTCGTCTCTGTTCGACCAGTGAGTCTCACAGTCAGGCAGGCTTAGACCATTACGCTTGCTTATTGAAAGCGCCTACCTTCGCACACCTCCATTACTCTTTAGGAGGCATCCGCCCCAGATAAACTACCCACCTTGCAGTGTTCCGCCCTGAGAAGAAATAGAATCAATTTGGAGAAAGAAGCGGTTAGGCATCCTTAGATGAAAGAGTGGTATTCGAGGATTGATAGTTCCCCACCTCCCACCTATCCCACACATTCGTAAGAGGTTGTCATTGTAAAGCTATAGTCAAGGTGCACGAGGTATTACCTTATATTAAAGGAGACTGGGCTCACCTCGAGGGTGTCATACATCGCTGTCACTTAGGTGCGTTCCCAATCGCACGAGTGCTTCGTCGGGTTAGTAATTACGCCCTAGCAAATCATGCATATTATATATGTAATTATGCATTTCTAATTATTTCATTTCCGACCAAGCCAAGAAGTAAGAGGCTGCCAGCCAGTCATGATGCGCAAGCAGGCTCGACCATAAGGGTAGGATTTCTATATGTCATTCATGATGGTATCAAATTCATTATTCGATCGAGAGAGCGTGAATGCATATATTATATATGTAATTACGCTTTAGCGTTGTATGGGATCGTAGCTAGAATCATCGATCGTACTCGTAATATCGTATACAAATAGATATCATTATATATGTCATTATGCATTCATGATGCGCTTTAAGGCCGGTGGTCGAGTCATGCTTACACATCCTCTATTTTGGGGCTTAATTTAAGGGATACATTACCTCTTTACTCCTCTGGTAGAGACTTAAATGAGTGGAGGAAGGAGTTAGGGGGACGGGGTGGACCTCATGCTGGGCACTACCGGATCTCCCTTAATGAAATCACTACTGGACCTGACCTGCTACCTTAATGGCTCAACCTAATCCCCTCTCCCTGAGGTTTAGTTCTAGGTTGTTAGTAAACAGATCGTATATCTACTGTCTATTGCATATGATTCTCAACAGGTGAATGATACAGAAATCAATTTCTATATAACTAGCTATATAAACTTGCTCTTGGTGTTGCTTAGCCCTGTCCCTTGCGCATAGTCTCTTTTTGGGGTATGGGGTAACCCTCATTCTTTCGGTCAATGACGGTGCTCCTTCTCTTTCCTCTTGGCCAGTGATGTGAGACCCCTATGTTGGGTATGTATTGAAAGGGGAAATATCTCTCTCTCATCTGTCGTCGGTAAGCACTTCTCTCGCGTATGTTGTTGGCAACAAAAAGGAACTAAAAGATATTGTGATTGTACCCTCCTTAAACACGAGGTTGCAAGTATAAAAAAGCAAGAATCCATTTGCTTTTCCTTGCCGTAAGGATAACGTGATAGGCAACTCTTCTCTAGTCACACACACACATCTAGCCATTCATTGTATCGGCCTTCTCGAGAGTTTTGACCATTTCACTCTTGGTTTCCTTCTTTGTAAAGCCAATAAGTCTAGTGTGTGATTTCCTGGGATTTCCCCAGATCAAGGGGGTTTGGGTCAGGTCTAGCCTCTTTCTCATCCGGTGGTAACGATGCATGGTACATATCCTCTCTCGGGTATGGAAACATGGGCCTTTTTGCTCTCTTGTCTGCTGCCAACTTGGTTCACATATCGCGATATCACATAAAGTAACAACTCGAACTCCCTCTCATATGGTGCTGAGGGAACTCGATCAATATTGTCTGCTGCATGGCTAAATTGATATGCTTGTATGATCACAACATGGCAAGTGTCTTCTGTTGGTAATGATGGAAACATAATCAATCTAAAAAAATGGATCGATGGGGCCTGAACCTCTTTGGCATATGGCATCAACATGGCTCCTCAATCTCTTTCTGAAGGTGTGAACATGGGAACAGAATCTCCTGATCTGGTGAACGAATGGGTTTGATAGGTGCCAAGGTCTTGGAGGTCTAGATATCCTCAATCGGGGTAGAATCGGGCATTGAAAAAGAAATTAAATCTAACTCAAGTGAACTCGAAGGTGAATAAACGCCCACATTGCCCCTAGATCTATAATGACCCAAAAAGCTAGTTTGGTATGTTAGGGGTGGGTCTGGTGGATCCGAAAGAACCTTCTAAGATGCGTGTTTTCCTCACCCATATGAATCAGTGAGTCCCTACCGGGCCTCTCCCTCTCCCTCGTAACCTCGGCCGAGCCCCTAACGGGCCTTATGGTCGAGTGGCCTTACAACACCTAAGGCAACCCTTTTTCAGGTTACGAGTCATATTCATCCACCGGGATATCGAAGTTTTTGAGTAAGCCAAATTGATTCATTCGTGCAGTTAAGTTGATTCCTTCTTATAAGGCCAAGAGGGCGGCATTAGAGGCATAGGCGGGCCACCATCAACTTGAAGAACAACAGGCCGCCATTGATATGTTATCGAATTGATCGATGATGCATTACTTATGATGCACCTTTGAAGGGTCAGACGCCTCATTTAAAAACACCAGTGCTGCCGAGGCCAGGAGTCTTTGACAGTGGTCATAGCTAGGATGGGATCATGGGATTGGTTACTTGGATGGGACACCCCGATGGGCTTGGTTACTCAACTGGGCTACTCAACTGTGGATGGGCTGTTCAACTGCGCTACTCAACTGTAGATGCTGCGCTATTCGTCTTGGCTTAGATACTTGGCTTGGATACCGGTTCTAGAAAACAACCTCTCTTTTTAGTCAAGCATGCTTTCGCAACCTCATTCGCTATTTTCATTTAAGGTAAGTAAAAAAGGTTTCGGAAAGGACTTATCTCCTTGGCATTGAAAGAACACTCTAGATAGAAGTGGAAACAAAGGCGTAGGTAGCAGCGGTTGAATCATAACCCATTTACCAAGGGCAATAGATTCACGCTTACACAAGGTCCTCCGTCAACAACATTCGCCTACTGACTGCCCCTTGTCGATTGCTGCGAGGTAAACAGGCTCAATTGCCTGTGCTTCCGCTGATGGGTCTCGATCTGCAATTGGCTTCCCTTCGCCCAGTTTCAAAGGGGGATCCTGTAGCTTAAGAACCAGTGAATGCGCCCATTGAATCAGCTGACCAAAGTATTGATTCGTATATATAGAGATAATAGACGAGTCGTTAATGAGTTAGCAAGTAAAAGCACAAGACAGATTAAAGTATTTAAATGTCTAAAATCCTTTTTAAATCGTATGGGTGAGGCCCGGAGGGACTCAACCAAGGTACCGAGGGAGAGGAAACTCCCTTTAAACCTTATTTTAGAGGGAAAAAACCCCAAGTAAACTTGAAAGTGACTTGGTCATCCTGCTTCCTTCGCACCTGGTCCCATTAGAGAAGTAGCTGGGAATTTCACTAATAAATGATAGGGTGGCCTATCAGGGGTATCTACTGGATCAACAAAAGAATTCACTACTGCTGGAGAAGCTACAGCTTTGACCTTGACTGACTTATGTGCCCCAGATTTGATAGGTAACAATTAGATCCACATTTTCGCTCTTTGGAAGCGTAATTCGGGTTGAAGCATGAAACTAAAACCACCCAGGGTGAGGGTGAGCCTGTCGAACTCTCGATAATAGGCCCGGAGGGTGAGGGTGAGCCTGTCGAACTCTCGACAATAGGCCCGAAGGGATTTATCGCTCACCTTCCCCAAAGAAGTGAGGGACTCGGCCGAGGTTACGAGGTCGAGGAGAGGCCCAGTAGGGACTCACTATTCCGATGGTGAGGTAACGTGTGAGGAGACGAACAACTCTCTTTTGGGGTAGGGGGTGAGGGTGAGCCAGCCGAACTCTTGACTAAAAGTCCGCCATCGCTTGGTTCAATATTTGCCCATACAACTTGAGTACCCTTCAACTACTTGTCCTTTGGCGGAGGTTTGAACATCTTTCCCTACAAGATTGGCCATTTTCCCTTGGCGGAGGTTTTATTCTCCCTCCTCTTCTTTCATTTTAAGGAGGCGGAGGTTTGAACATCGCTGATCATTATCAGAAGGAAATTGCTTCAAGGCGATACAGGTCAGGGAGGGCCATTCACACAGCAGGTCAGGTAGGTAGTGTCTTCAGACAGGTCAGGTTGTGCCGGTGTGAGGTGCACCCATTACCCTAGCTCCTTCCTACACCCATTCCAAGTTTACAACAGACAAGAGAGAAGTTCTTCAATGGCCGAGAGGAGAAGGAAGTGGTTCCCCATCATATATAGTCCTATGCTAGAGATGAGAAATTTCAATGGAGAGGATGAGAACTTTCATCACTAGAGAAGAGAACTTTCACATACCCCGGGAACAGGGCTTACCCCTGCGGAAAAATAGGTTATACCTCAACTTGATGTTATGAACATGCGTTACATACGACGCACCTGTTTAGGATCATACGCCATTCATAGCCAACCACCAATCAGAGTCGATCATAGACATTGTTTAGTCATAGCCAGTCATAGCTAGAAGCTATAGTCATTGCAATAAGCTCGAGTCATTGCAGTAACAATCATAGCCATAAAGTCATACATACCCAAGAGAGAAAGACCCTCTCGGGACGGCATTAAACGGACGGAACCGTTAGGTTTCTACAGCACTTACCGATATGGAACATTAGTTTATACCTCGACTTGATGCTATGATGATTCTTACTTACATTGATTCGCTATTTGAGAATCCCCCATTCATAGCACAGATAATCCGCCACTCAAAAAGGATATTGTCTATTTACTGAACTATACCCTTTATGAATGTTTCCTTATGATGGCGGGATGCAATTGATTCCAGGTTTTTCACTTTTATGCTTGCTCGCTTTACGAAGGAGAACCCATCTTTCAATATTGATTATGTTATGTAAACACCTGAAGAATTAGATCGAGACATTACATTATGTTGTTATCAGATGAGCATATCAATTATTGGGGCAAGCACTAAGTTTGGGTAGAAAACAAGATTGCACAAAAACTTCTCATTTAGAGAAACCTCATACTCGACTACTCAGAGTCCCTCCGGGTCCTCGATCTCCTAGCGTCTGATCGAGTGGTGGATATATTAAGATCTATATATATATTGATCTGGGTTATCAAACTCGCTTTTATCTATAGGGTGAGTAAGCGAACTCTCGACCAGGGGGAGAGGAAATTCGAGGATTTCCAGCGTTTAAGGGTTGCACCTTGCTTCCCTCCTTCCTCTTGCTCTTGCTTTCTTCGCTGCTCCAGCTCTCTCTTGCTGACGGGGAAGCAGCCTCGGCTTCATCTCTTCTTCATCCTTCATTCTAGTAGTATTATCCTAGTAGTATTATCTATCCTTCTTCTCGGCTTGTCTGCCCCTTAAGAGCGCAGCCCTAACGTGAGTCGGCCAAGCCCTGTCCTCTCCCCGCCTTCCCACCTGCACCATCTCATCTCATCGGGGTCTTGATGGGGACTAATCTATTTGATCGGGGTCTCTGATGGGACTCATCGGGAACAAGCCGCCCAACACCACAACCTATCCCTGCCTTCCCAATACCGTATCGCGTTTTATCCCCCCCTCACTATCCTACTTATCTTATCTATACCTGGTTGGGGTATATTGCTCAGGGCTATTCCAAATAATATCTTTTCTTGCTTGTGTTAACTCATCTATATAGTTTGGTTTTCGTAGAGCTCTGAAGGAGTCTAGCGCCAGTCAGACTCGCATGAGGTGCATGGAGGAAATGATTAGGTAGAATTTCTCTTTCTCGCCCTGTATCTATCTATAGGGAAGGTGGGTCTACTAGTCCAAGGGGGATGGATAACTCAGAACTCATTAGCTCGTATATATAGTTCCAGTAGAAGATCCTTATCGATGAAGCTGAAGCAGTGGGGCTACTCCTATCGTCTCCGTATAAAGGAGGGAGGGTTGTTCTGTACGTGGACGGATGTATAGGAACATGTACGGTGGTATCCCTCGATGCATGCAGAGGTATAAGACTAATGCCTCTTCTCATCTGTGTATGATATGGCCCATTGAGAGCAACTCCTTTCTCTATCTCCTTCCTTTAGTTCAGGTATGGGGAAAAAAATAGCAGTCAGGTTCTCACTCTCTATCCTTCCAGCCTCTACGCTGCTTTCTGCCCTGCCCAAAGCAAAGCCAGTGCCTTTACAAGGGCTGTAGAGACCAAATTATTTTGACTACCGTTGTACATAATAAGCTTAACCACTTGATCCTTAATCTGGCAGTTGTGAGTCAAGATCGTGGCACGAGTTGGGTGAGGAAAAGGGCAAGACATTAGTACAAGGTTAGGATCAGGTTCAGTGGTATTCTCCACATTGATTATATCCACAGGACGGGTCACTGGCTCATAGAATAATTCTTTAGCAGTGCATGGGTGATGAAGGGCACGACAATCTGCGGTGCTATAAGAGGTCATCTTGTGAAAAGTGCAATATTGTCCTATGGGAGGTGGGGAGGGTTAATCACAAGAGGAGGGCGCTGGATGAGGGAGAGAGATAGGCAGTACGCTACCTAGACTGGACGCTAGCTGGATGAGGGAGAGGCAGTACGCTACTTTCGCTTGATGGATGGGGGAGAGGCTGCTTGGTGAGTAGTTGGGTTAGTTGTTGGGTGACAAAGAAGGGAGTTGCTATCTGATCAACGAAAACCACCACATCATATATAAGGCGTATGCTCATTGTAAATACTTGTGTAAGCTAATATGCTTAGATTGTCGTATCTTAGTTAAGTAATGGAAACATGCTAAGTGATGATATATATTAGGGGAATACTGGTGCTTATATCATGTTACTAAATTGTATTACTATAAGTAAATAGCTCTTGTTACTATCTCTGCTTATTCAACATAGCTCTGTAATTAGGGAAACATAGAGGATAGAATACCTAAGCTGTTATAACTTGGAGATCTCTTATGGAATATGCCGTACCCTTTCATTACTCACATATTGGACATGATTAGCAAGTTGTGTTACTTATATCATATGTGCTATACTTACATTGACCTTTATTGAGACGATATAATGATTAGCTTAACTATAAGCTCTGACATATGAACCAAGTGGAATACCTCATCTTACTAGATGTATAAAATCATACGTATTATGGATAATAGATACAAGGAGGAATCATAACCAGTGTAATCATGTTGAACAATGGGAATAAAGCTTAGTTTCATTAGGATAAGCTTACACACTACTTATACATTTTACTATGAACAATGATCACAGTATCTCCCTAATTACTGAGTGTGATTCATATCCAAGGGTTGGGGCTCTGATCTTAATGATAGCAATATATATGGAAAGCTAGTACATCATTACAAAGCTCTCTATTGAAACAAGTCATATCAGTAAACTAGTGTGATTCATTTACTCGTACATGCTTAGTTATAGTGATATCATGGGAATAATAGAGTACGTATTATCCCTAATAGCTTAGTGTTTACAATATGCTCATGTTGATGACTATTTTATGATTACTATGACTACCATTGTTATTATACACATATAGGTAAAGCTTCTATCTAGCTTAGAAAGGGATCTATTAGTAATGAATATGGACTTACTTATCCCCCATGTGTAGTATCCATGCAATCGCTTGTCCTTATTTGAGAAGCTCTCACCGGTCAATCTATGCGTGGTACTAGAACATTGGTGGTATGAATAATACTAGTAATCCCATTGAGTATGGTACTTGGTGTATTAAGCTATGCGTAATTTGTCTAGTTCATAATGAGGTTGCAGAATGAGCTGTAACATAGCGAATACAGGAAAATGATAGGATGATACTACAAATGGCATATCATATCAAAGGTTAGTGTTACGTGTTATGTGTAATGCATACAAATCTAAGCTCACTTATATCAAGCAGCTTAACTCATATGGTATACTTCACCTTCCTGTTATGGTTTTATCATTACGTACCCAACACTGTGAATGTAATCGATATCCAATGGGTTTCATACTCTAAGCTTACTGATCACTGTTGTAATGATTACTGTAAATACATGAGCTCTCTACACTAATATGAACAAGCTAAGTAGTATGTTGTGATTCTAACCAATCCGCATTGCTCTAATGATGCTTACCCTATTTGATAGGTAGTACTCATATTCCAATAAGTGTGATTAGAAATTTAATCCATATATTAGTAATCTCTATTCTATTACACTGCTCTGAATAGTATAAGCACTATTACACACTAGCTAATGTGCATAATTCACCTAATACTCTTAATGAGGTGATTCACTCAAGAGAGTATAACTACCTGTGTTTTATTAGTTGATTGCTTTGATTACGTAAGCTCCAAGCTATTACGATACATGCTCATGCTGAACTAGAACCAACATAAGCAATGGGAATACTAATGGTGATATAACCTGAACTATTTAGAAAATAACCATTACTTGCTATATTACAACAATGGGATTAGCTTAGTTTCATTGCTTAATTACCTTGCTCTCGGAAGAAGCTAAATTTGAGGAGAGTTATGAATAAGAACGCGTGGTTCAAACGATCATAGGCGTTTGCCATGTCAAGTTAAACCAGTCTCTCTGTCTCCCCTCCTTGATTTTGACTTTATGGTATCCAGATTTGAGGTCCAACTTGGAGAAGTAATTCACTCATTGCAGCTGATCCATCAAGTGTTCTTTCCATGAATTATTATATCGATTCTTTCTTTTGATATGGCGACTCTGTATTGATTACAGATCCCTGAACAAGATCACAGTAAAGAACTGGTATCCCCCGAATTGATGATCTTCTCGATCACCTCAAGGGAATTTTTTAGCTAGATTGATCTTAAGTCAGGCTACCACTAGGAATTTATTGCTTGACCCTCCGGGGAAAAGGTGCGCAATAAGCAAACTGATGTATGGAAGACAACCTTAAAGTCTAAAGAAGGTCTCTTCAAGTGGTTGGTCATGCCTTTTGGCTTTACTAATTCCCCAGCAACGTTCATGAGGATAATGGACGACATCTTGCGGCCATTCACAAATTACTTTGTGGTCGTATATCTGGATGATATCCTCAGCTTCAACAAAACTTGGAAGGAGCATTTGCAGCACATTCAGCAGGTCCTAAGCACCCTACAACAACACAAGTTATATGCCAATCTGGCGAGGTACTCATTCGGCATGCAGAGAATGAAATATCTGGGATACATGGTGGATGAACAGGGTGCGCATGTGGGCCAAAATCCAAGTCATTCGTGAAATGAGAGATCGATTAACTAAAAGGAAGAAAGCGTAATTACATATATAATATATGCATTCACGCTCTCTCAATCGAATAATGAATTCGATACCGTCATGACATATAGAAATCCTCTCCTCGACCTCGTAACCTCGGCCGAGTCCCTACGGGCCTTATGGTCGAGCCTTAAAGCGCATCCTTTTCAACACTATGAATTCAATGGATATCGTTCAATGAGTACAAGCATCATAGATTATGGACTAGTAATAAGCTATATCATTCATCACTTCTCTACAAGTAACGCAATTCCCATAACATTCAATGTAATGGTAATGATAAGCAATACGTGTTGCAACTAAACTCCAAGATTCATCATGTCTAATTCAACCCATGTGTTTAAGCATAAACACCATTAGTAACGATACATGTCATACATATGTGTTCATTACGGATAATACGTGTCCTAACAAGCAGGAATGAGGTCACTGTTTAAGCATCATTAGTATCAAGCTTGTTCATCATACAATACTTGGAACCCATGGAATTAATAAGACCACTGAGCACTTAGGGATATAAGCCAATCCTTGCTTAAGCTTAACTCTCACACAACTGGTATCAGCTAACATCACCTATGAATTAGGGTAATACGTATGATGTAACTATCATGTAATGTATAAGCTATCACCATTATGGGAATAATTATACTATATGTAATGGAGATGTAAGCATAACAACTTAGCCAATCTATGTGTTTCAATCACTATGCCTGTAATCATGTAGAAGCTCATATCAAGGGAATAAACCCAATCCACGAACAAAGGGATTAGATCTATCTACTTCATATCATGTACGAGCTTAGGAACATATGGGAATAAAACTACCATGATAAGGGAACAAGTGAGCAGAGTAATTAGCCCGGTAGGGTGAGGTAGTGAACTCTCGACTAAAGGAGAGGTCCGGAGGGTGAGCTTGTCGAACTCTCGACTAAAAAGAGAGGGGCTCACTCATTCATATGGGTGAGGGACTCACTATTCCGATGGTGAGGAAGCGGAAGCTGGCTCGACCGTAAGAGAGAGGTTTAAGGCCAGAAATTTTCCGTAAACTAGCAATCCTGTTGTCCAGAAAAGGATCCATCCAAGCCTGAAAAGAAGAATTCCAAGCCTGAAAAGAAGAATTCCAAGTCAGATAAGAAGAATTAGGAGAATTACCTACCAAATCTACCGTGGCCAGATAGTGTGGATGATTAGGCTAGACTGAGGAAGAGAAATGGTAAGGATAGGCCGATATATGGGTCACCGAGGAGGGGGTACCTGAGGTGATATAAGTGCTATTATTCATTTCCCTAGAGGGCCTATGGTGAATAGTCCCTATCAAGCCAGGATGATGAACGGAGTTGGCCTTCCCCACCTTAGATAGAATCAAATAGGATAGAATGAAATAATCTAAAATAAAGAGAATTGGTTTCAACCTCCTTACCACTTTCGGTGGCTTGATTCTGGTGGTATGATGCGGGCGAGGATCGGGTCTCCCACTAAGAAACCGGACCTGTCTTTCATAGGTAGTGGAAGATTGCTCCCTTTCCTGACCGAGGGGGACGATCCCCCCCACCTATTTTCTCCGGAACTACCCGCGGCTGTCAGAGTATCCGTGGCAGGCCATACCGCAGAAAGAGGGACTATATCTCGATCTCGCAAGGCCTGCCCTCCTCACGAGGCAGGACGGAACGGATCCTTGTCCTTTCTTTCCCCCCGTGCCAACCTTTGGGAAGGCGCCATTCCTCTTATCCTTCTGCGTCGATTGAGGTTGCGGCAACATGGCCGACATGATTATTCGATGCAGGAGTGTTTTAAACTTCCCGTTCATCGTGGTCAATGCGTTATGTGAGGCCCGGAGGCCCAGTATCCTAAAAATATTTTTAAAATAATAACTAAAAATTAAACAACGTTTAAAAATGCTTCTTTAAAGTATCCAAAACTTGGCTTCAAAATATTGATTAATGAAGCCACTTGATTTAACCATGATGCGCGTACAGATATATTAGAGACAAAAGACTGCTAAGAATTCGGTCACTTGTTATATACGATGTAACATCCCTATAGTTAAATACCATAAAAAGAAAATATTCTTGTAAAAATCATAAAATTGGAAAATAATGATATATGTCTTGATTGGAGATTTTAAATGGTTTACTCTTCAGTTTGAATTTATTTATTAAATAAGAATATATTATTGGTGAGAAGCTAAAAATAAAAAACTAAGTCATTCCAATGGAAACGGTTGAACTGTTCTGCAATGCGTACCTTACAAAATCTTGGGAAGAGGCCGTTAAAGAAAATGTTTCTTGATATTCTGGCTAGGGATAGAGTTACGCGTAGGTGATGTTCATTTGAAAACTCAAAATTCAAATAGGTTACCTTCGTGTTAATGGTGGACAATGCCATGGGCTTCGAAGCTCGAGTCTATGGAGAGGGTTGGTTTTCAGAAATATAAGTAAACAATCATTATTATAAAATAGGAAATGTGTTTATTCATTGGTTTTTGAATGAATATGTGTTTATTCTTTTATAATTTGATGCAAAGAAAATAGTAGTTAATTGTATTAGTTTTTTTGAAATGATTAATTGTTTATTTTTCCAAATATGAATGGTTATTTTATTTGGAAAATAGAATAAAATAAAAATATATTAGATGTAAGAAAAACAATAGTTAATTGCATTAATTTTCTTTAAATGATTACATGTTTATTTCTACACATTTAAAAGAGTTCTTGCATGAAAATCTTATACAAAAATACGTATATCTTGAAAAGGAATATTAGTTTCTTTGAGAAAGATTCTTTTAGGAAAGTCATGTTGCATATAAGCTATATGTTGGATAAGAACATATAGTTGTATGCAAGTGTAATAGTTGTTATGACAATTCCTTTTGGAAATATTGTTTTTGAATGCAAGGGTAATAGCTATAATGTTAGCTTCTATCGAAAAGGTTATGGTTTCATGTTAGCATAGTAGCTATTATGGAAAAGGTTATGGTTTCATGTTAGCATAGTAGCTATTATGGGAAAGTTTGTGTATTCACATTGTGTATTTTTATGCAAGAATTATACTTGTAGTCTTAATTCCTTGAAAAAGGGGTATATGTTTAATTATATTGGCATGCATGAAAAATAACTATCATTTTTTAACTTCATGAAGAGAAATAAGTTATTGTCATGCAAGAAAATTTAACTGTTAAGTATGATATCATTTCAAAGGAAATGAGTTAATACATGCACAAAAGTAACTACTACATTTGATATTTCTTGAAAAAAAATATAATATTTGCATTCATAAGAGAAAAAAAATAATATGGTGTGAAAAGTTATTGAAAGAGAAAATATAAGTTGGCATGCAAGAAAATTAGATACTATGCATTGGAATTGTTGAAAACAAAATATCTATTTTCATGTTCTAATTCCTTACAATTAAGGATATTTTTACATATAAGCATGGTGTTAGCCATGTCAAAAGATAAATTAGTGGTGTTAATTCTATGGAAGTAAAACATATGAATTCTTGTGCATTAAACAATGACAACTAGGATTATTTTATTGGGAAGTATATACAGTTGTATGTGCGAAATGATAGCATGTTTAGTTAGTCTACATTGGGAAATATTATTTGGAAAAGAAGATGGATCACATGTATAAACCCATATTAATGTGTTTTTTTCCTTGGAATATATATGTGGGTAATTTTTATATAATATTTGGAAAAAAATACATGTATTTAATTACCTAAGTTTTATGGAAAAAGGAAACATGTTTTACATGCTTTATTATGATAAAATTCCCTCGAAAAGGAAATGTGTGTTTGCACGCTTGATGGTGTTAAGAATTCCATTAGGAAAATTCTTTTGGAAACTATATTCAATTTGTATGCATAGGAATAAAATTTGTTGTGTTAGATTTCTTTATATGAACCAAAAGTAATAGCTTAAGGATTAGTTATTTGGTTTAAACTTATGTAAATCGCATGCACGAATATATCGTAAGTGATGTATCAGTTCTTTTAAAGAAATGCTGGAAGATGTAGCTATTGTCCTACAGGAATGTGTGATTATGCGATGGAAACATTAGTTAATGTGATGACTTATAACTAGCACATATGCAGTATGTGATGTTAAAGGAAGCAAGTCAAGAAATTTTACTTTCATGTCATGAATATATATGAGTAAATGGAAAAACTTCTCTAGCATAGATTTATGAAATGGTTGATTAATATTTTATGAATCTTGACATCAATGTATGTTGAAGGCAACACTAGCAGGGAATGAGGGTGACTTATACAAAGGGAATATTATGCTTAACATGGTGGCAGGTAAATGATTATGGTTCATGTAGATGAGTGTGAGGTGCAGGATGATCCAATGTACGATGGTCCATTGTAGGTACATCCATGCCACCAAGATATGAAGATATGAAGATTAGTGGGTAAATGCTATCATATTTATTGTAATGGCTTTAAGCTAGATATTTGTATATTTATTTTTAAGATTTATAACGATGGTTAAGGGATGGTCTCCCTTATAAGCCATTGAGTGAGGGTTGAACACCCTCACGAGCGTTTAATAATAAAATTAAACGTTTGCTAGTTTTCACCCTACAGGGTTTCTAGGGTATACTGGTGTTCAATGATGTGATTGATTATTGTGTCAAATTGATGATGTTGATTCATTTCTTGTTGTGATGTTCATAATGTCAAGTATGTGATGATTACATGAATAATGAAATGAATGAAATGTTACATCATATAGTTTTATGTTAATGTACTACAATAGAGGTTAATGGTTAAGAAACTTACTATTCTTATTCTAAGGTTACACTATGAACTGGTGAACATTCTATGTAATGTGTTAGTCATCAGTATTTTTCACCTATTGTTGATGACTAGTTTCCTTGCTGAGTTTTCTAGAAGCTAATCTCCATGTGTCAATTTGTCATCTAGAAAACACCCCAGACAAATTTTTACCCTCTTACCTTTCCCTGTCAGCCTATGATCAGAGCAATCTTCAGTTTCCAAGTCATGTCTTGCTTCAGCCAAATATCTTTGTCTAAAGTTGTCTTAGCCTTTCTTATCTATTGTCATTTTTCCCCTTTTTTCTCATGAAACTCACTGTCCAATATTTGACAAAGTGTCTCCTTTCATATCTCTGATCTTATTTTCAAAAACAGTCAAGATCTATGAAAGTTTCCCCTAAGTTAGATAGTGGTGTTTAGGAGTCATTTCCTTGGCAAAAACATTTTAAGCCAAAGAGCCTCTGTTTAGTACCAATCAACCATAGATTGTATTCCTTTTCTGCAAAAATAAGTCTTGACACATCCATAGGTCGCACACCACTAAGAGGTCATTCTGTGTCTGTTCAAGAAGAATTTCAGCAAAGATCCGAATCAGAAGAAGATAAAAATGTTCACTGTCTAAGATAATGTGCTTAGATCAGGCAAAATCTCCATAAAATACCTAAAAGAGCTCTCCAAGGTTCAAAGTCATATGTTTTGAATCTCTGTAGGGTGCAATTGAATGAAAAATAGTATCCAACAAGAGCAAAGAGACAAATCCAAATAAGTCTCTCATGCTGAAGAAATTTTCCATCATTAAATAGATGGAGAGTTGAAATGAAAGGAGAACAAGAGTGCATGTTTCAAAGGTCAAAAGTTTCCCAAAGAGATGAGATCATCTTTCAAAGCCACATGAATACAAAGGATTGACATAATGTTGATCTATAGTGTTTCAGTGTCTCCTTCAGAAGCAGTGATGCATAAGTATTCCAGAGGACATCATCATGAAGGACATAAGAAGACAACTGCTTCTTATGTTGCCTTGAGCCTGGGATAAGAATACTAATCAGAGAGCAGATTCATGTATTCATGTAAACACAGTAAGAAAAGGTTAGTAAATGATGACTAGCAAGAAAATACTCTACAAATACAGGTCATGTGGTTCCTGGTTTAAAAGTTCACAAGGATATTTCGACAAAAATATACATATCTCAGAACATGCCTCATATAGCAGATTGTCAAAATTTCACTTTATTACCTATTGTGATATACCAAGTAGAGATATATATTTCAAAGAAAGATGACACCGTTTTGGAAATAGGTGAAATGTCATGACTGTGTTGACCTCCTTCAAAATAGAAAATGTTAGAAGACATCATGCTGATAACCTCCTCCAAGCAAGAGCATATGGTTAAGTAACATGGTAAGAACCTCCTTCATTTAAAAGCAAATGGTTGGGAATCATGTTGATAACCTCCTCCAATTTAAGAGCAGATGGTTAGGAACAGGATCAATAAGACCTCCTTCATTTAAAAAGCAGAGGATCAAGGTGTTTTGAGTAATTTCAGAGTTGTTGCAGGCCACCTCTTTCCAAAAGGATGAACAAAAGATGCATGGCAAAGATATAAAGTTGTGTTTGAAAGGGTTTTTATTGGTAAGACCAGTTGAGAAAAAATGGTTAATAAAAATGAACATTCATTGTGTTGAAGGCCTTTTCCACATAAAAACCACACTGTGGCATAAGGGTGCTAATAGTCTCTATTTCTTATAAAAGCTTTTTTTCAAAGGATACAAGGTCACTACCTCGAAAATGAATAGAGTTGTATTCATGCAACACTTAGAAGGATAATTTGATGAAGACTTCCTTAAACTCATAAATGAGAGAATTTGCATAAATAGGCTATCATAGGCTGCATTGTGGCTCATATGTCATATTATTTCAGATAATGGAGACAAGATATAAGGGAGCCTCCTTCAAAAAAAAATGGATACTTAAGGGTTTCGAAGGCTGCAGTAAGACTGTTTTCATTTAACCTCTTCAGAAAATGTTGTAGGTCACAGATTCAGAGAGAGCATTGCTATCTGTCCAAGTGCCTTTCCCAAAAGATAGACAAGGAGCGCTTTTGTGATCAAAACCTATGTTTCTTGTCTAAAATTTCAAAGGATGCACAATGATTAAAGAGACAGATGTCACCAACAAAGTTACACAAGAAAAAAGAAGTTGGTTTGGAAAACTTAAGAATAACCTCCTTCACAGAGAAACAGAGGGTCAGCTCCCCAAATATTTACACAGTGAAGCAACTTAGTCAAAAGGTTAAAAGGTATGATAAAGCCATATTTTACTCACAGAGTTTGAAAGAACATATGGATGTTTTTTGTTATGAGTCTGTTGGTAATACTTTGTGAAATTCTGTCAAAGTATTATAACCCAGGTGAATGCTAAGAGGTCCCACAGGGCTAAATTTTAGATTACAAGGGCTTCCAAAAAATTATTATGGAGAAATGCAATTTAAGAGAAATAAAACAGAGGTTACAAAGCGCCCATGAAGTTGTCAAACATAGGCTTCCTTCACAAAAGGCAGATTATCAGCCCTCCCAATGTTTACACTATGAATTAGCTCATTAAAATGGTTAAAGGGTGATTAAACATGTTTCACTTTCAGTCAAAGAAACATCTCTTCTGCTTCACAAAAACAAAGGTTAAGGAGTGCCCAGGCAGTTTGTTTCAAAATGATTTTTTGACCAAACAGAGATGAAATTGACAACAGTGAGAGAGTTTTGTGTCCATAATAAGTTCAATAAGAAAAACCTCCTTCATTTTCTACACAGGTATCATGGTTTGTGAGAAATGTAAAAAATACAGATGTCACGGGAGAATTTCTGCACCAGAATTCACCATTTTGACTAGTGTTGGGACAGTCAATTTCTGAAAAACCAAATGGACACCAAATGAAAAACATAAAGAATATTTTGAAATTATACTTCCATAGCTTTCCAACGAGCCATCTCGGGCCAAATCCTGACACCAGGAAGGCATCCAAAAGTAGCCTGCAAACAACACTATGTATTTCTGCACCAGCATTCACCATTTTCGACCAGTGTTGGGACAGTCAATTTTTGAACAACCAAATCGACACCAAATGAAACAAATCAAGAATATTTGGAAATTAGACTTTCATTTGTTCCAACGAGCCATATTGGGCCCAATTCTGACACCAGGAAGGCATCCAAAAGTGGCCTGCAAACAACACTATGCATTTTTGCACCAGGATTCACCATTTTTTACCAGTGTTGGGAAAATAAATTTTTGAAAAACCAAATGGATACCAAATGAAAAAAATTAAGAATATTTGGAAATTAGACTTCCATAGCTTTCCAACGAGCCATCTCGGGCCCAATTCCGACACTGGTAAGGCCTCCAAAACGGGCTGCAAAAATGCGCGGCGCGCCTGGAAAATTGCGCGGCACGCCTGTAGGTTTTTACAATTTATTTTAACACACAGCGCGGTGCGCCTGTGTGATTGCGTGGCGCGTCTATGGAACACCCATGCCCACCAGAAATACAGTTTTTCAAAAGATGTCAAAGTCCTGTTTTTAGCAGAAAGACACTTCTAAATGCATCAAGAAACTTTTATAAAGAAGCTGAAGGAAGTCTTTGACTATGATAACAAAGGACATAAAATAGTGAAAGAGAGAAAGGTTATTGTGTCACTTTGAAGGAGATTTTATTTCTATGAATGGCTAGGGATATGCTTAGTCTCTAAACAAGAAAAACATCAGTTTGATTAGAAGGTTTTCAATTAGTTTTAAAGAGTATTCAAAATAGTGTTTTAAATGACTCCCTTTTGTCTCAAATAAACCACAAAGAGACAGTGAAAGGGAGGAGGTTTTATGAGCCAATTTGAGAGTTTTCCTTGTGTTATGAATGGCTTAGAGCATACATAGTCTCTAAGAGAAAAGCAGACCTAGGTTGAGGTCTTCAAATCAATTTAAAAAGGGTGTCTTGACACTGTTTTTAAAAGAGCATCATGTTTGTTAAACTCAGAGAAAAACAATGACTAGAAGATGAATTTTTTGTCAATTGAAAGGAGCCTTTAAACATTGATTTCAAAATTTCCATGATCATATACGAAAATAGAGAAACAATGATTAGAGTATAAGGCTTTTGTCAAATTTGAAGGAGGTATTTTGTGTTATGAAAAAATAAAGGATTTTCAGTCTCCAAAATCAGAAAAAAGCAGAGTTTGTGAAGGGTATCATGATCAGTTCGAAGGAGTATTTAAAAATGTGTTTTCAATAAGTCCCTTTTGTTTCTAATAATCACAGAAAGAAAGTGAAAGGGATAAGGGTTTATATGCAAATTTGAAATTCCTTTTGTGCTATAAAATAGCTAAGACTACACATAGTTGATAGAAGGAAAAACAGAGTTTGTTCGTGGAGGCCTTAAATCAGTTTAAAGAGGTATTTTAACAGTGATTTCAGGACACCTTATTTAATTAACCAAAGAAGAGACAGTGAATAAGGGATGAATATTTTTTGTCGAATTAAAAGAGTTCCACTTCTTGCTATGGATAGCAAGGATAAAAACAGTGATTGAGGGAAAGAGGTTTTTGGTGCCAAAAACACAAGGATACTTCTCTTCAAAAAACCACAAACATGTCTTGGTAAAGGCTTCTTGACTCAAACACAATACTGAAGAGATGACATTAGTGATGATGAGGAACAAGGCAAAGAGTCTAAACATAGCAGTGATAAAGAGCAAAGTGATGGACAGCAAAATAGTGAAGGAAAAAAACATGACAGTCATGAAGAAAGCAGTGACAAGGATAAACAAGACAACCCTCAAGCAAGCCATGATGAGGGAAAGAAAACACAAAACATAGAGCATGAAGGGAATTCTCAAAATTATGTGCTAGCTGCCTCTCCTAGGCAAGGGGCCATGACTTCTTCGCCAAAGCTAAAATGCCAAACAACAAGGAAGAAAACCAAGAAAAATTCAAAATTGCCCAAAGAGGGCGCCCAGTGAGAAGAAAGGAGAAAGACACCTCTAGACTTGGAATTTTGGCTCGAGCTTCTAGAAATGTTTCTAAGATTCCTTGAGGTACTTGCTCACCAAAATTGAGCGAATTTTGACATGTTCTTGTTTTTTGACATTTTTGGGCCTAATTGCATAAAATCATGGGTGTCGCCATTTTTGTTTGGAGCATCCTCAGCTGTTGAGAGTGGTACCATTGGATGCATTAAATTTAGGAGCATATAATAAGAAATTTTCAGAGCAATTAAAGTTGTTTTAGTCCCCCAAAGAGGCGAAAAACACTCACTTTTTCAACACTCTGCCCACATATCAGTAAGGCCTAATTTTTGGGGTTTTTCACTCAATTCAGTATTTGATAGACTTATAGGAATTATTTTGGGAAAATTCAAGTTGTTCCAGAAATTAGACATCAATATCTTTCTAACAAGCCATCACGAGCCTCATTTCGACATCGGGAAGGCCCTCAAAAGTCATCCGAAAGACAGGAAATTTTCTGCTAGTGCGCCCTTAGTGCTTTTTGGCCAAAAAAGGCAGTTTTCTGAAGTGGCCTCTCCAAATGTGCGTTAAGCTATTTTGGGACATTTCCAGTCATAAAAAGTCAAATTTATTCCCTTTTTTAGCATTTTGAGATATTTTATTGGATATTTTGTGCCTTGGGCTTTGCAAAGCCTCAAGGACAAGATAAGATATTTGTTTTTGAGCCAATGGCTAGCTAGTTGCCTTGGTTGGGTTTCCTCCTCCATCTTGGCCTATGTATTCCAAGAGAATTCATTGTAAACAAGGTTGAACTTGATGATATAGAGCAATATATGGTTATACAAGCTTGGAAGAAATACTTGTCTCGTGCATTGGATAGTTTCTTGAATGTTTTTGGATGATGAAAGAGGACTGCTGTTGGATTCCTTGACTTGGTAAAATGGTATAGTGTCCCTCTCTGTTATGCTCCTTAGTTTTCATACATATTTCATGCTCTTGCTTGCTATAAGACAGTAGAGAATAGATTTGAGACATGCCCTTGGAGGCACCTCAGATTTCCTGTTTCATTATAGCTTCTATGTTTTCTTCCTTCTCAGTCATATCAAAGAATCCTTGATTGCTCTTTGATCACTGAATAAATTGTTTGCTTGTTTCATTTATGGTTTTATGCATGCTAAGTATGATTCACGATATTCCCTGCTTACTCATGGCTAGTCATAGCTCCAACTCTGAAACCTTTCTTTGAATGTTTGATTGTCCTAGTTGAACCAAAGAGGTCTTGTATCGATCTTGCCCTTTGCCTAAATCTCTGAAATCTTTGTTGAAAGTGCCCGATAGCCCGAAATACTATGTCTAGGCATTTCCTCATAGTGGTTTGAGTTATTTGTTTGTCTTAAGTTTCTTTCCCCAAAGTCTGATAGCAATTTCCTAAAGTTAGAGAGTCATATATCTCTATGTATTGCTTGAATGTTTATTTCTATGCATTTATCAGTTTGTAGTTACATTTATCATGATTAATGGTTAGCCCTACCTTATAAATGTCAACTATTGAACTATTTATGTTTGAAAGCATTTTTCCTTCACAAACTTAGTGTCCATCCCACTTCATTTTACCTTAAGATCCATTTTATCTTGATCAAATTGGCCCTTCAACATACCTTGTATCACCATCTGAGGCTTTCTCGACCTTTTTGACCCCATAGCCCAGTTAATCTAACAATCTTTTTATCTATCTTAGTCTTTGATCAGTTCCTCCCTCAAAAACCTAAAAGAAAAACCAAAAACCTACTTCACAACTAGCCTAAAATCAGAAACCATAAGAAGAAAAACACATAGATATCCCTTACACAAATAGAGAGAGCCCTCTTTGAGTCCAGGAAGGCTAGGTCCTTGGGCTCCAAAGATTGGTTTGATGTTACCCTGTCACTTGGCTTGCCAATCAACCAAATCACGGGACCCTAACATAATGATGAGTAAGGAATATTTAATACTGATTTGGATAGTTACTAGTGGATAACTTGTATAAAAAAATCTTAACTCCTGGCATATCCATGTGAAATTATCAGTGTATGTTACATACTATATCCTAAACTTTATTAGATGTTTTACCTATTTGGTTCGTTACATTGTTAGAAATTATATATTCTATATTTTTCATTTTAATTCAGCAAATAGTATTTCCTAAAAACAAGGATGTGGCGAGTAATGTAACACATCTTTTTTGTGTTTGAAAACATTTGTTATTAAATTATTTATTTTTAATATATTTCAATTATTTGATTTTTTGAATTTTTTTTATCAAATTTTGGAAAAAAAAAAATGGTTGTACAAATTATTTTGTAGACAACTCATTTTAGTATGATGCATGGTTCGAAAGTGTTTCCGTAACATTCTTGACCTTAATGTTGTTCTTATGTTTTCTTGCCAAATATTTTTGGCAGCAAAAGCGTACTTTTCGGTTATTAGTTTGAGATTTTTTTGAAAGTGTGTTGATTCTCTCCGGTCTTTATGGTAAGAAATTTTCTTAATAATATTTTTTCTAAATTTTTCGTTAGATTTAAAATAGAGAGTTACTTTTCACTTATGTGGTATCTCTACAACAAGGTTGTAGGTTATTTTTCATGACCCATTTTCATTTTTCCGAGGAATAAGAATGAGTCACCATAAACATTCAAAGGCTCAATAATGAGAGAAGCTTGTTAACCCAAGGGTAGGTATCTTATTAGAGGGTGGAATAGATGTTTGTGATGTTATTAAGCATGAGGGATTTTGGCAAAGTTAAGTTAATGTAGAGTTAAGCTATTGTTATTTTCAATTAAGAGGAAAAGTTGGATTAGTATTTAAGTGTTTTTTTTTTTTTTAAATCAATGCATAGAGGATGAATTAAAAGTAAAGTTGTGAAATAAATTTAAAAAAAATAATGAACAATAAGAAATGAAGTACATAAGAAACTTTAATAAAAAAATGACAGAAAATAAAAATAAAACGAATGAATGGAATTTTAAGGAAAACCCTTTTAAAAGAAAAACACCACACTCTAAAGCACATTTCATTTATTATTCAACAATTAAATTGTTACAATACATTACAAAGTCGTTGTGCTCTCAACAAGAGTGTTCAATAACAACATAAAGATTTCATGAATTTTTTCTAGAATAATAGTATAGTGGAGGATGATAAGCTTGAAACTAAAATAATTAGAATTAATAATACAAAGGATCACTATGCAGGTATATTAGTTAAAAGGTGACAAAAAATACTTGTGTCTCTTAACACACAATTTGAGACACTATTGTGTACCTTCATTTGTTGACTTAATTAGTTTAAAGGAAAATGATGTCTTTCTAGATTAGGGCCATCATTGTCAAAAACTTGACCTTAGCAGGCTACTCGAACAATTTGTAAACACCTTTCGTAATGTCAATGAAGAACATCAGGGCTTGTTATGCGAGTGCTACCTCCATGACTTGGTCATGACTAACTATAATGAGTGGGATCCTAATAAAGCGGTGTTGGGGCCTTTGTTTTTGGGAAAAGAACAGTTCTGAGTTGCGGAGGGTTGGAAGACAGATGGTGGAATGTAATCAAGGTAGACAGTTTGTTGTCACGGTTGCGAAAAGCCGGAAGATAAGTGGTGCGGCCGCTGCAGAGAACAATGCAGATGGCAGATAGGAGAGACAAGAACAATCAACATAATTCCCAGTAATAAAGATGAAGCAGGAAGCAACAGAGCAAGAATAGAGGAAGGAATGATAGTTACACCGGCGGAGGAACAAATAGGTAGTTATCCAGTGGAGGAGAGTTAGTTAGTTAGTCAGTGCGGTAAGGGGCCGATAGGAAAGTGCAGAGCCTTAGGAGACCTCTGTGATAACTCTATTGTACCGAATCAAATTGTAATAGACTTTGTGGAGTAGGTGTATGCTATTATATTATTGATAATGAAATCTAGTTGTTGTTTTGTGTAATGTTATGAATTAGTTGATGGTTATTTTCTTATGATGAATATATGTTCACTTTACATTTTAATTCAGCCTTCGAAACATGCTTTGTTGAATGATAATTTATACAGAGAGTTGAGATATGGTTTTTGTTTCCAAATCTCCATAGTTTTTCTCTATGGTTGAATTTACCTTATACCCGATCTAGCTTATAAAATTACTAAGGTCGCGACATGCCTTAGGTGAGAAGATCTACTCTTTGGAGTAGGGTGAAAATTTTGGCGCTGTGCTAGATTACTATAGACACCTTGTTGGCCTCAACCCTGAACCTGGGTCTTGCCCAGAGACCTCCTTTTTCGCCAATAAATGGTTTTGTTGTCGAGACCTGAAAATTAATTAAGGAGTTAGATCATGGCATAGTGGATCTCTAAGAAGGAACTACGATTTTGGTGGTATAATCATTTATATTAGTTCATATCACAACAGAGGGGAAAGATTGTAAAAGATCGAGTCCCATTTTCTGAATCTGCAAGTGACCTGTACGAACTTTTCTGGGGAAAGTTTCCTAAAGAAATTTATAATCAGTTACAGAGATTGTAAATCAAGTCACTCCCAGGAGGATCACATAGATTCTGTCATAAGTGGACACACACAGATCTGGTAGCATTCCATCGGTTAGATACTGATTTGACCTGAGCAGGAGATTTTTGGGTACAATCTACCTTAGAAAGATACATTGTGGAATTTGCAGCCGAGTGTTACCAATCCTTGAAAAAAGTTGAAGATATATTCAGATCTGGATTGTGGGGAGATATATTAAAGGAAATCCCGTTGTGGATGAAAGCTTTAATGGTGGACGAAGGTTTGGTGGCATTTCAAAGTTCTGAGATGGAGACTTAAATCTCCAGTACTGGGGGAAGGAACTGAGGGAAAGATGCTAAAAGTAAGTAAGAAGGGGGAATAGGGATATGGATGTCGGAACCTCTAGTAGATTGAGATAACGACAAGCACATTGGAGGGTGCAGATTGCTGAGAAGTGGTGGGAAAGGGTGATGATAGAGTTTGAGAAGCAGGAGAGTAATCGAAAAGACAAGGAAAAGGCGTTGTAGATGACAAAGGAAAGGGAAGGTCAGATGGGATCCCAAGGAATAGGAGGGACCATTAAGAAAGTTAGGCAAGTGTATAGGAGCCCAGCCCGAAGATAAAATGGAGAAAATTCCAATGAGGAGGAGACGCGCCACGAGGAGATGTCTGATGTGGAGCTGCATGTTGCGATGGAGCAACTATTCTGAGAGAGGCTGGCACCCATAACGCAAGGTAATCCTATTCCCCAAAGTTTAAGTAGCTCTAGTCCCGACCTTCCCCTGGTACTCTATAATCCACCTGATAATTTTTTTTAAGTTACGGGAGTTTAGCAAGTTGAATAGTGTTAAGTCTACAGTACAAATATCTATTAGCCACAGTGCTAGTAGTACAATCTCTCAGCCGGGAGTAGAGGTTTTATTTTAGTACCAACTATTCAAGGAATGATGGCGGGATCGTTCACCCGATACCCAGAATTTTCTGGGAGAGGTAACGATGATGTGGAGCAACACTAGTATCTCTGCGATGTAATTTGGAGAGTTCGGCAGACACCAGAGGTAGTAAATTTGATTGAGTTCCAGAACACTCTAAGAGAGAGAGCTCTTCATTGGTTCATTAAATGGTCAAAAGCTCATCCAAACCCAGCAATAGACGATGTGAAGAAAGAATTTGTCAAAGAATTTAAATTACCAAAAACATATCAGCAGTGATTATCTGAGTTGTGGGAAATCAAACAATGGGAAGGAGAAACAGCTTGGGACTTGATGAGGAGATTCAAGGAAGTGATCGGGAAGCTAAGTTACCCAATCGATCCAAATCACCAACGAGATTAGTTTATTAAAGCACTCCTACCGTTGACAAGAACCCCACTGATGCAACAGAAGATCGATACCCTACAATATGCTCTTGAGCAAGCCATGAAAATAGAAGCTATGGCGGGGTAACTGTAAGATTTCAGAGGAGGAGAATCAGTACAAGACCCTTCCATATTAGGGATACAACATAAGGTAGCCAATTTAACGGAGAAGTTGAAAGACATTCAACTGATACGACCTACAAGGCCCAACATGTGGTGCACCCATTTCCTGATGGAAGGACACGTGGCCACACAATGTTTGAGGTTGTGAGGACAAAATGCAGGAACTTCAGCAATAGGGACATAGGGAGCTCCACCAGTTGGGGGAGGTGCATAGATAAATACCCAAGGATTGTACCAATTTCAACCCCACTTTCCAGGGTTCCCCACTTAGCAAAATCAGACAGCGACGACTACTGTGAAATATGCAAAGGTATTGGTCATCCTCCACGATTATGTCCAATTTTTCAAAAATATTCTAATGTTCCAAAAAATACATACTGTGAATTCTGCGCTTCTACAATGCATAATACAAAGCAATTTAGAGCCCTCAATGCCCTAGAAGAACGACTGGACATAAAATCTTATAGGGTGAAGGAAACTCCAAGGGGTCGAGGAGGAGGAATGAGAGGTGGAAAAACTGGAGGAAGAGGACCAGTAAGGTGCTATAATCGTGATTAAGTAGGGAACGTAGCCAGGGAATTTCCACTACCCAGAAGACCATGGTGCTCTCAATGTAGAGTTAAAACACATGCAACTGAAGACTTCCCAGAATTGATTAAGAGGTGGGAGGAAACAACCAAACAAAGAGGAGCTAATCTGGTTAATGTAGAACTGAGAATATTAGAAGCTCAGCCCATGCAAATCATAGCTATAATAACCCAGGGAGGGAAGAAAAGAGGGGAGGATGCACAAAATATGGACCCGGTAAAACTGATCAAGCCCACATCTCCAAAGAACGCTTTGAGACCGAATAATCAAAAGAAATATTTTAAGGAGGGGGTAGAAACATTTTCCCAAATCGTGGGGAGTAGAAGTATTGAGCTTCCATAGCTGACCTTCAAAAAAGAGAAGGAGACTCATACAAGTACATTTATTGAGGAATGGTTTTTACTGTTCCTAAAAATTGTAACCAATGCACCAATGTTGGAACAACTAAAGAAAAATCTAGAGTTGGTGGTGCAAGAAAATTCAGAATCGGGAGAATCAAGAAATTCAACGGAAAAATACATAAGAAGGATAAAAGGAAACAAGAGAAGAACTGGAAAGTAATTACATGTGAATACTCAAGTCGCGGGATTTCAAATCAAAGATACAATGCTCGATCTAGGATTAGATGTCAACATACTACCTAGAATGACATAGGAAGCACTAGGGAGGCCAAAGTTGACATATTCATAAATAAAGCTCCGAATGGAAAATCAATACTGTATTGTACCCATAGGAAGGCTAGAAGAAGTCGAAGTTGATGTCGCGGGAGTGAAAACATATACAAATTTTGAGGTGATAGACCTCATGGGGGACAAATATCCCTATCCTTCTTTACTAGGGATAGATTGGACCTTCGAGAATTATTCATTGATTGATTTGAAAAAGGAATTGATTATATTTGAAGATGAAGAAGTCAGAGTAATTCAACCACTTGACCCATATCAAGGACCCTGATATACAAAGACTGTTTACAACAGAGAGGATGATCAACTTCTAGATCAACTTTACCAGATGATGGTAGGAAAGAGAGAATATTATATCAATCTGACGGTGGGAGGAATCGTAAGCTGGAGAACTACTCAGAGTTTAGATTTCGGCTCAGAAATAGCTTGGGATGATTGGAAATAGGGGGGATATAAAACCAACACTAGAAGATGCATTAATATTCGGGGAGTCAACTGGATTGGCACCGAGGTAAGAGGATATCTGACTCTATCAAATATGCATGTTGTAAATACATTTATTACAAAATTAGAAGAAAAGGTACCAATAGAACATAGAGTCCCTCTTATGGACGTAGCGCTACAACCCACGTCAGAAATATGGTGGGTCAACCATCGCAACTCTCTTCCGCAATGGGAAGATGTTGCAATAGCACTAAGAGTTATATTCCAAGAAGCTTCAGGACCACAATTCACCGAAAAGTACTAAAGGAATTCTGACCCCATAAAACACTTAAAGAGTTGTGAGTATAACTGGAAGAAGGCAGGGTATCCAGAATCTCTATGGATGCACAATTTCATACATTCACTAGATACAATTCCACAGGCCTGGTATTTAACGGAGGAGAAGAAGAGAGGAACTGACACCTAGCAAGTAGTTGCAGAGAGGTTCACGCAATGTTTTTCTTTCAAGGGAGATAAAGAACCAGTTACAGATGCACTCCAAGCCATTAGAAGAGTACTATTCTTTCCAGATCATCAAGAAGATGAAAAACTACCATTATCAGAACAAAAAATCAAAGAATCAGTAGCATGTAAACGGATAGATCGAGAGATGGATGATGATTACTTAGAATCTCCAACGTTTATACTTTGAAGAGAAAGAAGGGGAGCGGGATATACAAGAGGAACCAACCACAAAAGGACTACACCTGTTACCCTTGAAGACAAAGAAGATGAACATTGGAAGCACAGAAAAACCCAAAATTGCGTCTATCAGAGATTACTGGGATATATAAACAACAAAGGAAATATTTGACCTATTACAGGAATATGAATATTTATTGCCATCTTCAGTAGCAAAGCTCAAAGGGATTAAAGGAGACATGGGATAAATGCGCATAGTCTTAAAACCAGATGCAAGATCGGTAAAACATAGGCCTTACCGCCTAAATCTAAGAGTAAAGGAAAAATTTAAAGTAGAGATAGATAAAATGCTGAAGGAAGACCTAATTTTTCCAGTTGAGGAGGCAGAATGGGTTAGTCCCATTGTAATACAAACTAAAAAGGATAAATCAGAGACTAGAGTATGTGTGGATTACACAAGTCTCAACAACGCATGCATTCATGATCCATTTCCTACTCCATTTAGCGATGAGGTTCTTGACAATGTAGCAGGAAATGAAGCTTATTCGTTCACAGATGGATTCTCAGGATATCATCAGGTCAGAATAGTAGAAGAAGACAAAAGGAAGACCACTTTCACAACCAAATAGGGATCATTTGCATACCATGTCATGCCCTTTGGACTAAATAATGCGCCAGTGGTATTTTCACGAATAGTGATAGCTACATTTAGGGACAATATCCCTAAGTTCCTAGAGGTATACATGGATGATTGGACGGTTTACAGCTTGCTGAAGAACCATGGAAATTTACTCAGAATAATGTTTGACAGATGCATATAACTCCAAATCTCCCTCAACCTTAAGAAATTCATCTTTGCAGTACCTTTTGGGACACTTCTGGGACATGTCGTTTGTAAGCAAGGTGTCTATGTGGATCTAGAAAAAGTAGCGGTTATTGTTAATATAGAAGCACCAGAAACTGTAAAACAGTTTAGGTCACTACTTGGGCATACATGATACTATAGAAGATTCATCCGCAACTATGCAAATATTATAGCAGCCTTAGAAAAATTGTTGTGGAAATCAGAGAAATTTATGTGGAGCGACAAATGCACCAATTGTCCCTAAACATATTGAAATAAAAACTAGCAAGTGCACCCATCTTAGTTCATCCTAACTAGGACAAACAGTTCCATGTCCATATTGATGCCTCCAGTGTTACACTAGGAGCGGTGTTAGCTTAGCTAGGAGAGACTTGTGTTGATCATCCAGTGTACTTTGCAAGCAAGAAGTTGTCTACAGCTGAAAAGAATTACACAACAACAAAACAAGAAGCTCTTGTGATGGTATACTCTCTTCAGAAGTTTCATCATTACCTGTTGGGAGGTACATTCAAGTTCTTTACGGATCGCTCAGCATTGAAATACCTGGTAAACAAACCTGTACTTGAAGGAAGAATATGTAGTTGGCTCCTACTATTCGAGGAGTTTACTTTTGAAGTAATAATAAAGCTAGGGAGGTTAAATGTGGGTCTTGACCACTTATCAAGGTTATAGAACAAGTATAACGGGGGATCCCTAGATGATAAGTTTCCAGATGCTGATCTCTTCAGAGTAGAAGCCATCTCAGATTATCTAGGGTAGATAGCAATGTATCTGGCCATAGGGCAATGCCCAATAGAATACACGACAACTCAAAGAATACATTTGGTAGTGAAAGCAACTCAATATCAACTAATAGCAGGAAAATTATATAAAATTGGATTGAATCATGTCTTGCGAAGATGTATCATGGACCATGAAAGAGAGGATATCTTGTGGGAGTGTCGCAGTGGAGTTGCGGGAGGCCACGTTGGTGCAAAACCCACTGCAAGGAAAATACTACAAGCAGGGTTATGGTGGCCCATAGTTCACAAAGATAGTAAAGCATATGTGAAAAAATGTGATGCCTGCCAAAGAACAGGACATCCGTCGAACCGTGATGAGTTACCAATGAAACTGGTAAGAGCATTGCAACCATTTGAAAAATGTGTCGTTGACTTCGTAGGGCCAATTTCACCAATGGAACAAAACTCACAGGCAAAGTATATAATAACCGCAACATATTATCTCACAAGATGGGACGAGGCAGCACTAGTAAGGAATTTCACAATAGACACAACAACCAGGTTTATTTTTGATAATATCATTAGCATATTCGGCTGCCCTAGAAGCCTAACAAGTGATCAAGGTACACACTTCATTAATACAACAATTAAATCTCTGCTAGATAATTTTATGGTAAAACATCACAAAAGCAGCCCGTACCACCCTGAAGCGAATGGAACTGTTGAGGCATTCAACAAAATCTTAGAAAAAAGAATAACCAAGATATGCAATGCCAATCGGGATGACTGGGATGAAAGTATACCAGCCACATTATGGGCATACAGGACAACCGCAAAAATGTTGCACAATCAAACTCCATTCCAGCTGGTGTACAGAAGAGAGGTAGTGGTACCTGTTGAATTTATAATACCAAGTCTCTTAAAATTGCTTCAACAGTGCATATGACAGACCAAGAATCAATCACTGAACACCTCCATGAGCTACAGGAGCATGAAGAAGAGAGATTTATGGCGGACTTCCATTAGACAGTGCAAAAGGAAAGACAGAAGGCCTGGCATGACCGTCACATCAAGCACAAAATGTTCACTATTGGAGGAAAATTCCTGTTGTACGACAAAAAATTTCAAAAGTTCCCAGACAAACTTAGAATGCATTGGATGGTACCATATCATGTAATAGAAATTAAAGATTCAGGCGCGGTTCGACTGGCACAACTAGATGACCAAATACTGCAAGGATGGGTGAATGGTGCACACCTGAAGCCTTATCATGAGTAAACACCATCATTTATTTTCTCAATTAACTCTCACAACTGAGAGCATTCAGTAGGGTAGAATAGAAATAGATAGAGTCAATAACTCTCTCGCACCTGAGATGAGACATAGAATAGGAATCCCAATAAAAATACTGCACAACAACGCAAACAAGCAATTGCACCTATTGTGATGCAGAGACCACTTCGCAACCAATTATGGTCACGGGGTAGAGTCTACCGTGTCAGAGAGCCAAGCATGTAAAATATCATTCATTCATAATGACCCATCATACTGTTGTCAGTCCGTAGGATCACACGAATTTGAAAAATAACTTTCGTAATTAGTAAACCCCATACCATAATAAATTTACCATATTAAGCCATAATTATTACCCATCATGTCTACCCAAATCCCTGCTTCTTCGTCTTCTTTTTGGTGCCCCAACTAGAAAATGAAAGGATGGAATGAAGGCATAATTCTTTTATTGAAGAGTTGTTACAAAGAAACTTGATTATCCCATTGGTGTTTGTCTGAGAAAAATGTCTTGTTATTCTCCCTTATCTGGTCTCTGGAGTCTGTATACAAAGGAAACTTTATATTTATTGCTCACATTTCTGTTTTACTTGCAAATAAGAGGTGATTTACATGCCTATTTGATGGGAGATCCTGGAGTTGCAAAGAGTCAGTTGTTGAAACACATGAATAGTGTGGCACCTCCAGGAGTTTACACCATAGGTAGAGGAAGTTGTGGTGTTGGTCTAACAGTTGTTGTTCAAAGGGATCTAGTCACCAACAAAATTGTACTTGAAGGTGAGGCCCTCATATGTTTATGAGATTTATTCTTTCCAATGTTTAAGCTATTGGTTTCTTTGAAGTTGTAAATTGTTTTATTTTAGACTAAATGCATCAGATATTTCACCAACATATATCTTTCGACACCTTCGGAGTAGTGACAGAAGTAATGGATCTTGTGTGTGATGCTATGGACGAGACAAAACATATTGTATTCATAAAGTGATGGAGAAAAAGAGTCTCATCATTGCAAAGGTGGGCATAACAACCTCTATAAATGCACAGATTGTTGTTCTGGATGCCGCTACTACTATTATTATTTAGTTCGAAGGTAGCTTCATATGAGTTCCTACCATGAATATAAGTTTTCGAATTTCATGAATTCTATAGATAGACCTCATGGAGTTGCATCAACCTAGTGGGACACACGGAAGGTGTCTTGTATAGAAGAAAAGGCTTAGTCTGGCACTACTCATTGCTCATGGTGTTACCTTTCAAATTTCCATATCATTTTTTTCTCTTTTCATTTTCCTGTAATCATCAAACAGGGAATTGGGGTGCTGTAGGTGCTTGGGTTTGGTAGTGGGGGTGATGCATGCATGTGCTACATGGAATTGCATTAGGTAAGTATGAGAGGAAAAAACTTCTTCATGTGATGATTTAAAGTCCAAATATATGTATTAGGTAACTAAGAGAGGAAAAAATTTATGCCTGTGATGATTTTAAAGTCCTTCCTGCTTTTAGTTTGAATTCATTCCCAGTTAAAGTCCATTTTTTTTCTTTCAATTTCACCTCATTTACTGTCTGCTTTCTATTTTTGTAGTCAGAGTATGAATCATGTTCCATTAACATAATAAGTTATTAGCATGTCTTTGCCTATTTAATGATTTAAGCCTTGAATATCCCTGTTTGTATTATCAATCTCAACCTTTTTCCTTTATTCGTATGTGTTTTTGAATGTTTAATGTTACTTTATTTATTTTTTGAATCTCAATATGTACCTCCACTGGTTACATCCTTCTCCTCTAATCACTTTTCATTCTATATAACCTTGTTGTTGGCTTTCCGAGACAAGTCCATATGTTTATTTTGAAGTGAATAATGTGATAGTTGACTTCTTCAATTTTTTATGTCGTTAACATAATATCATTTCCCATTTCAATGCCATCACTTATTATGGTTACTGTTATATATTTGGTGTCTACCAATTTTCTTGCTTTGCATTTTAGTGTCATGACTTGTGTTTGCTATTTGTTCGATCTCTACATTATTGTCTTACTCCTTTTCTATCTAAAATTTTGCGTAATAATGTTTTAGAGTTATATGTTAAATATTTTAGCAATGCTTCTTCTCTTTGTTTTAGGAAGCATTTAATGGATATGGACCTTTCTCTAGTTACTGCTTTCTGCTCCAAATATTTAGTACTTTTCAATCCTCAGGGATATTCGTTTAATGACTTACATAGTAGAGATCCATGTGGTTGGTATCATTTCTAGCTTTATTGCTTGTGAAAATTAAGTTTCACCTTAAAACATAAATGATAAAGCTGGAAGAACAAATATATTTCAACTTCCTAATGAATGCTGGCTCATTTCATTTGTATAGTATGCATGGAGTTTCAACTTGGTACATAGACTACTGTATGTATTCTAAATGTTAGTGCATATATTTACTATTTGGTCAATGTTGATGTAGAGAATATTTTAGATGTCACTTTAAACATGGTGTTTTTTCTCCCGTGCTTGCAGCACTTACAAATAATGATCTAGACAAGTTATTGAGGTCGACTGGGAAAGAACCTGCTTATGTGGACTTAGAGGTAAACCATAAAAGTATAGACCTCAGTAGTATAAAGCACAATATAGAAGTTCAACATGAACATGCCTACCTGTATGAATATTTTTATAATTTTCTTATCATTTGTTCAGGCTGTATTGTCCGTGGGAAAGGATCAACGACCTGATCTTGTTGGACACGTTCCGATGGAAGTGGTTATAGTCTCTAATCTGCATTCTGAACAAGGACTGGATAATGAGACAGGACCTATGAATATTATTCATAGAGAGAGAATGAAACTAGCAAACATAAAGGTGATTATGTTGAAACTTGCATGGTGTATGCATTTTAATTAGAAATATTCTTGATCTTTTAATTGACACTTTGAAGATTTTGATGTGTTTTTCGGCACCCTGAATTCATATGCACTTGTTCATGTAGGAAGTGTTGTTGATCTAGGCTTGTTCATTACATGGTAATCCTGAACTCTATAGTGAAGATCTTGAGCCAAGAAGGTAGAAGTTGGCATCACACTAAAATTGAGTATGATCACTCCCAAATCAAAAGTTTGGCATTTGCAGATGCAATAAAGGTTTCCTCATTAGATGATTAATCAGTGTGTAGTAGAAACAACAGACTTATGCCTCTCCATCACAGTCTTGTCATCATGGAATAGATTGAAGATTGAGTTTCCAAAGTAAGGGCTTCTGTGGAAGTGAAAAGAACTAATGGAAGTCTATGTACTTGTGTGTTAATGACCAAGCCTTAAAGTATAGAATTTTCTAGGATTTTGATGTATTGAGTTGTCTAGCTAGATGCAAATAAATCTTGAGTCTATCTGTGTATCATAGACAACATGTTCTGAAGCTTATTAACAAATTTAATTTCAATTGGTTGCTGCAAGATTTGATTCTTGAGGTAGTATGGTTGATCATGGTGATTGAGCATTTAATATCGTCATGATGTCTTGACACCTTTGGTGACATAAGAGAACCTTGATTTGAAAATGACATTTATAGTAATCTAGTGGATAGATAATAATGAGACTGTCAAGGGAAGTAATATATAGACTGTGACCTATGTGTCAATGAGTGACCTTGTTTCACATTTGTACACTAATGTTTAATGACAACATGAGGGATCTTGCTTTTATCACAATAACCTTGACATCTGTATAGCAGCAATATTCTTTGTGACATGGTGACAATGATCCCCTTTTGTGAACACTGTTGAAGATTCATCTTGAGGTTGTTGAGTATAGTTGTTACAATAGTTATGACTGAAGATTCATCTTGAGGTTGTTGAGTATAGTTGTTACAGTAATTATGACTACATCTCCAGTGCTTCCAAATGGGCTTTGAAATTTCTGGTATCATTTTGAAAACACATTCTTGTCTTAAGCTAGTGAATATTGGGCATATTAAATGTTCTCCAATCCAACCAACATAGTGTTGTGACCCCACAGATCCCTCCAAATGTGAAATCCCATCTTTGAAAGATGCTTACTGAAAAACTTGGGGGTAGACCTACCTAGCATGTTGATGTTGGGAAGGTTCATAAAACATAGCCACATAATACCATCCATTTGAACTTGGGGGAAACTGTCTACAATGCTTAAAATTTTTTTTTCATAATCCTGAAAACAAGAAATATAGTAGTAAGAGCTCTTTAAATCACATTACCAAACTTAAATAAACCATTAATGCCATCCACATGGGTCGTTTCCAAATGATGTCTTAATAAAATATACCATGGGGCTCTGATTAAAACACTTAAATAAAAAACAACAGAGAACAATGTTTTTTTTTTCATTTAAGCAAAGGAAGGGTCTCATAACTCTCATCCTCACCTTGCCTTTTCTTCTCTATATAACTCTCCGAAACTATAACTTTTGTCGTTCCACCTTAATAAGACACTAGTTTGAGTACATGAGGTTGTAGTTGGATTTTTGAACAAGAAGCTTTCAAAGGGAAGAGGGTCTATACTTGTGATTGAACACCTTATTTGGTGCAAACATATTCATAAAGATTGATCAATTTATTTTTCATCATCATATAGATCAATTTATATGTCATTTTATAGACATGCACATAATCAATCTTCCTAAAACATGGTTGATCTTTGTATGCCTTAGACCATTAAATGCCACAAATCATAGTGAGATGTGCTTGAGTGTGGATTGAGTAATCACATTGTGGGAATATGCATCTCCTATGTATATCACAAGAAGAAAGGTGAATTGTAGAATGCATATGGAGTCATAAGAGAGGCATCATGTCATTATGTTAAGGATATAAATATAAATGGATATAAAAAATGTTAATAAAAAAACGGATACCTACAATATCTAGTGAAAGTAGAGGTTTTTTAAATTGGGAAAATACAATGGGGTAGTATTGGTAGGAGGTTAAATAAAGTGATTTTTAGAGATATTTTCGAATATATAATCAAATTAGGAGTATTGTTTAATATGCCACAAACTCACTTGCTATGCCGTAAGTTGATTGATTAACAACCTGTAAGAGAAGCTCAATGATTTCCCATAAAATCATTCACACTCACAAGATCAACTTCGACAATAACACTTCTCATAACAACATCACACTCTTAATTTTACTTTTGACATACTCCCTCCTCTTAATATTGTCATCCACATTCTCGTCAATGGGCAACTAACATTGCAATTAACTAACAGTGCAATTGCTAGTTTTATTTCAATAGCTACCCACAACATTCATTAAAGCATCATGTTAATTCATTACATTAGCCCCCCAAACTTCGCGCAAAATGAAAACTGAAGATTTGGATAGGTTCAAAAACTGGTTATTACTTTATCATACTTGGGATAACATTGGATTAGGTACATTCGGCCATGGTACGCTGCTATAATAGGAACTGATAGTAGATTAACTGATACAATATGCAGATCTACTTCTCCAGAAACAGAGGCCTGAGAGGCCCATTTTATTTGAAGATATAGTTTTAGCACTCCTAGGTGTGGGAAGAATTGAAGTTATAGAGATGCGAAGTTAACAGAAAAATTTCAGTTATCAAGGCTATTGCAGGGGCTGTGGTGCTGTTGCTTGTGTCGTCATATAGGTTGAAAAATAACTCTCCCGAGTAAGTCGCGAGGAACCTCAGAAGCACCACCACCATTGACACTTTCCGGGTGGTCTGCCTGGTTAAGGTCAAACGCGTTATAATTACGTCACAAAGACATTATTTATAAGTCACAACTTAAGCCGTGCATATGAGATGTAGACTTCATTCAATTATATTTTTATATCACATCAACTTTCGTCGAATGTGATTGTCATATTAAAAGACAGAAAACTTCAACCACTGATATTTCCAATCATTTCCGTTTTTTTTCTGAAAAATGACGTTGCAAAATTTTGACTATTGTTAAAACATTTTTTTTTTTTTGCATCTAGGGTAATCGGTAACTGGTGAGAGTTATCCTGAACAAGGCCCAGGATCAAATCCTACTGGCTGCCACTATAAACCTAGGCTAAGTGCAACAACCTGCAAGTCACACAATAGCAATTAACTTATGCCTCAACAGGAGCCGAGACGTCCACTATGGGGTCACCTACTCTTCTAGCCAAGACACAACAGGCCATATACTCAATGAGATTTGAACCTCCATCTCGTGGGTTTCACCCAGCGAAATTTACCGTTAAACCACATGTTTAATATCTTTTATATTTTGACATGCACGGGAATGCTGCTTTCACTTCCTAGTAATCTATTTTGCTACTTTCGAATCAAAGGGGTCATGGGTGGAGGAAATAAGAATACTTATAGATATATTTTTAAAAATATATATTTTAAATTGTATTATTTATAAATATATAACTATATGGTGGGGTTTAATAATAAAGAATAAATGTTAATCAATTTGTTTTAAATATAAAAAAGTTGTAATTTTTATAAGGTGGGTTTTGAGCAATGGACGAGTTGAAGATGTGAGCGGCTACGATTAACTAGTTGTTGCTGCTCACTTTTTCTCCATGTAGATTTGATTAGTGGGCTATATGAGATCATTGCAGATTTAATGTTTTGTTGCAGATTTGGAGTTTTGTTTTCAAGGTTATTTTCATTGTTTGCAATGGTTATATGCATAGTGCTATGACTTTCGTGGCAAATCATTATTTTATGATGGTGATTCGTGGTTTTAATCTTGTGTCGTGATTTGTTATGGCTTTGGTTAAACTATTTTTTCAATTAGTTTTGTTGTGTTTATCGCTGGTACAATGATTGGTATTTCCAACTCTAACAACGATGATGATGGCTTTCTGTCTTGGGATAGATTTGTAAAAATAGTGGATACAATTCATTTTTTGATTTGGGGTTGGTTATCTCTACCAATAAGAATGTTAATCCCCTTACGGAAAAATGGTTAGTTGGTAATTTCACCAACTATGACCCAATTATAACTCTATTTTAGAATGAATCTATAAAAATTGGGTAAATAATGAGCTTGTTGGTACTTTATAATTTGTAAGTAGTTATTATGCTTTTGTTTTTTAAAGCCAAAAGGACAGGGATCTGATGTATAGATCTTGCCCCTATTTCATGGACTCTAGGGAAATGTTTCTCACCCACTAAACTCTGGACTTTAATCCTTCCATGGAAATTTTTTCTACTCCAATTTGGATTAGGTTATTGTATCTTCCCCTTCTTTGTTACAAGGATGGTATTTTCAAGTCCATTTGTGGCAAATTGGGACTCTACATTACCAATTCTCAGGGCAAGGACAATAACTTCTCTTTCGCCATAATTTTGATTGAAATGGATTTGAAAAATGACTCATTGAGACAATTCAACTTGACTCTGAGGATTAATCCCATATTCAAGCTCTCGATTATGAGCAAGTTCCTTTTAAATGCAATTTTTTCTGTGAATATAAGCACTTTACAAAACAATGTCCAAAAACTCTAGCATATATTCACCTATCCCTTCACCAAGTTCTCAAAGTAACGATGAGAAATGACCAATCAAACCAATTTCAAGGAAGCACAAGGATCATCTATCAAAGAGGCCTCATTCCAACAAGCCTAAATCTCATGAGCATCCCCCACCCCGCCCAAGTAATAGATATGAAGCTTTGAAGTCCTTAGAGGTGAAAGTCATAGATGAAGAAGATCAACTAAATGTTAAGGATATTGATAAAAGCTATCCTTCAAATAAGAAGGAAGAAGAGGTTAGTTTGGAGGAAGAGAAGGGGCTCAATCTCTCATCCTCTTCTACTTCCTATTTAGAGGTTCTAAAAAGAAATTATCTATCCTCCCCTCCATTAATGAGAAGTAGAAAAGCTTATTAAAGCAAAGAATCCCTAAAGATTTTAGTGTGAGGTTCGTTTTTATTAAATCTTAGAAATGTTTTGTTTTTATACCATCTTGTGTAAGCAATTTGTAAGAATCGACTTCTCTTCTCAAACACATTTTAAATTTGATTAATACAAAATTCATTTTCTAATAACAAAATATTAAAAATATAAATATTTAAATTGAAAATTTAATAAATTTACAGATAAATGATTTAATTATATATATGATTATATATGATGATGATGATGGTTAACGTCCACTAAGACCAATCTTTTATATATATATATATATATATATATATATATATATATATATATATATATATATATATATAAAACCTTTATTTATATTTAAAATGAAAAATGAAAAATATCCCCAATATATTAAAATAGTAATTATTAATATAAACATATATAAACCTGATCATTAGTACTAAGGATGCTTTAAGTTATGATGTGAAACCTACTTATACAATATTTTCTCAAAATATATAGTACATTTAGTTATAAATGATAAAACACGCAAGTATTTTTCAAAAAAAAAAACTTTAGTCGGTCTATGTTGGATATTTGATACTTAGTCTAATAATTATTAATATAAAAATATATACACCTGATGATTAGTACTAAGGATGCTTTAAGTTATGATGTGAAACCTACTTATACGATCATTTTTCAAGATATCTAGTACATTTAGTTAAAAATGACAAAACACGTAAACATTTTTCAAAAATTAATAAATAAAAATAAATACCTTGATACTTAGTCGGTCTATCTTGGATATTGGATACTTAATCTCTCTTTAGGTTTCGTAAACAGAAAGAAAACATAGACCAACAAATGTATATAGCTATATAACAAGAATTTGGTGAAATTATAAGTTGAGAAAATCAATTTATATAGTTTAAGTGTTTTATTTATTTAATTATTTTTTAAAATTTTATATAGTTTTAAATTTTGTGATTAGTTAATTAATTACAAGTTTCATTATTTTCCAAATGATTGTAGGATTATTTTTTGTTTTAGTTTTTATTCCACAATAAAACTTTACTTTTTTAACCACTAAATTAGAAAAACAAAATTTAATATATAATAAAATAAAAACTATTTAATATATTATTTCCCCTTTTCATTAATCGTAATTTTTTAAAAATTTATAAATATTTTTATTTTGACTTTTAACTTTTTATTATATTTTATTCTACTTTTCAATTAAAAAAGTGCCACTTCTACAAATATAAATTATAATAAAATCTTTATTACATCAAAACAAATATATCTTCCAAATGAAAATTATATTCTTTCAAATAAAAACACAAAATACCTCCCAACTTAGAATGATATTATTTAATATTAAAGAATTAATTGAAAAAATTAAATGTAATAAAAAGATAAGTAAATATTGGTCTCTCACAATTACAATGTGCTTACAATGAAGAGATAATCCATAGTAATAATTTTATTTATAATAATTATTGTGTCAAGAGGTGCTTTATAATTGAGTATGAGAGAAATTTTGTACTAAACTTAAATGAATATAATTTTTTTAATGTTAACTCAATATACAGAGATGTTGTATGTTGTAGTAGTTATAAATGAGTGTAAATATCTAATTGTCAAATTAATATAGAACACATGTTTTAGTGTCCATAAAATAATGATTCATATTCATAATCATTATATTTCAAAACATCATATTTGAATATAATTAACAAGCATATAAAAATTCATTATTTATATTAACCTTTTTCTCTAAGTTACATATATATAATTAGCTAGTATATGCATACCACATTAAAGAAATTAAATTTAAAACAAATGTAACTATATATATTATAGTTTTAATAAAATTAAAATAAGCATATTTCTATATGTTAATGTAAGACCCACAAACTCGAAACAAACTCAACAATATATTAATGAATGTCTCACAACGAATGATGTAGAATGTGTACATATAAATACATCAAGAAATCGTTGAATTAGTTCCCTAATTTTCTTGGACTTTAATAACCAACTACCCTATCACAAACTAACCTAAGGATTAGTTGTCTAACATTCCCTCCTTATCCAAAGGGACATACTAAAGTCCAAGAATGAGAGCTCAAAATGCAGAATTGCATCTCAGCCAAGAGTTGAATGCCTCTTAGAAATGGTTTTTAAGGATAACCACAAACCAAGGTGGGAGAACTCAAGGTCTCAACCAACACCAATTCTGGAACCTACATAGAAGTTCTAAGAACAACAAAAAATGTGGTTTTAAGGTGACAAAAAACATTGGAACTATTACAACGGTTCCTTGAAAAATTTCAAATCTGGAAGTGCTCACTCACAAACAACTCAATCAACTGAATTCTCACAAATCTAGATCTAACTAGTACATGTTGTGGCTCAAGATGTGGATCTATGACTCAGGCTTGCTTGACATCTCGAACTCGAACCTGTAGCATACCACCAACAAATCCCCCATTATCAAATACAAGGTGAGAAGTATTCTTCATCACTGCAAGGTTTATCAACGCTCTCGAACAAATCCTTCGGTATGATCTATAGATCTTCTTGCTACCTTTCGACCATTCGCAAGAAGCAATCCATCCGAAATTTTTCTTATCCTTTTCAATACTTTTTTTCTAGAACATCTCTCTGATTGGTGATTTCGTTTTCCACAATTCTCACACGGGTGAAGATCAAAACACTAATCTTTCACATGTCCAACTCTATTACATTGTAGGCATCTATAACCTTGTTCTGGAAAAACACCATCCAGAAATCCTACACTTCGAAATTGAATTGGTTGAGAAAAATATGGAATGTGAAAAGATACATTCATAATGTTATCACTCAAAAAATTCAAACATCATTTTGACAAGGTTAAATAGGTTCATGGGTCAAAATAAGGTTGTAGGATTCATTTTTAAGTTTGGTCAAGGGAAATATTAAATTTTTATGGTTTAAGTTTACCCTAAGGTCTAAACCCACTCATGTTCAAACTCCTTCATGTCACATGATTCATTCATCATTTTCTGATTCATTTCATTTTCCAAAGTTTTTGTACCAAAACTGCCTAATCATGGAAAATTTTAGGGGCGAATTTTAACCCAAGGGCGAATTTTAAGGGGTTTTAAATTTTGGTAGGGCGAATTTTTTATATAAAACACATTTTCTATAGTTTTATAAAATTATCCCTATAATTATTTTAAAAATAATTAATTATTAAGTATTAGCCCAACAAAATAAATGCGGATAAAATTGAAAACATGAAATTCGCCTCTCGATTTTCTGGTTTGGAGCAGATTTCAATGCATTCGCCTAGATTTACTAGCTCGGGGGAGGGATTGGACTAATTCACCCCCCATTTTTACTGATTGGGGCTTGGAAGTTGGAGGTGCAATAAAAATTTGAATGCGTTTGCTGGAATTTACTGGGTCGGGGGAAGGATTGGAGTAATTTTCCCTGGTTGGGCTTGGTTGGAGCTTGAAAGGGGCTGTTGGAGGTACAACAATGCTCAGGGAAACAACGTACAAGATCTAGACCCTGGTTCCAATGACGTTGCACGCATTGACAAGAGTCGAGGTCTGGTTTCGTTTCGGGAGATAGTAGCTGCCCGGAAAGGGATTTAGAGTACCAATATGGTCCATTTCCCCGGTGCCATGGAGCTAAACCTGCCAGGAGGAGTTTGAAAAGTGGTGTTAGGTTGCAACTGTAATTATATTTTTTTTTTGTAAATTTTCTGAGTTTGAATGCTTCCAGTGTGCTTGTGATTGCTTCAGCGAGCCTAATAGCGCTCTGTAATTATTATTTTTTAATAAATTTTCCAATCTGAATGCTTCAAAGTGTGCTGGACGGCTGGTGAATGCTGGTGAACAGTGATGGTCAGTGGTGAATGCGGGTTCTCTGTGGGTGATTTGCAAGAGGTAAGCCAAAATCCAGAAGTTTACACTTGTTCTAGCCTTCTTTTAATCTCACAATCACTAGAAATCCAAACTGTTGACACTTTCCATCAAAGGTCTCTCATATGCTTCGACTGCAGCTCTCGATTACATCAGTTTCACACTAGTTTGATTAAATACGAAAACATATGTCAGAGTTGTTACCCTTCGATATTCCATGTTAGTAGGTTAATAGGTATGAGTATTACATGTAATAAGGGTTATAAAAGCTGTTTTTTTCCTATCACCATGTCTCTTAGCAAGCATTATCGAGGTTTTTGTCTTTGTTTTTTTTTTTTATATTGGTTTGGCACAGGTTAGAGGAAAAGCATATAAGTTGAGAGCCTAATAGCTGGACCAAGAAGTCGAGTTTGTATCTCTGATATGAAATGATGAAAAGTATCATAGGGCCAAGTTGTTAGGCCATCCTTATCTATTTTCCTTGAATAAATTTAGGTCCGAAAATCTAGAGATAATCTAGTGTAGGACCAAGTTGCAACAGGGTTGTTATAGGGTTCTTGTGCTTGGTTTGAATGCAGGTTAGTAGGCTGCATAAATACCTGGGTAGAACAAGGCTTTTAGAGAGGGCCGAAGGTGGATAGATATTGTTAAGAAGGTTGCAACAGTGCTTGGTTTGTAGAGGAAGTCTACTAGGTTAGAACGTTGCTCCTAAAAGAGCTAGAGCAAGAGTTTGAATATCATCCAAAGTGTGAAACATCACAAGTAATTCTGTGTTGCATCCGTGGAGGAATATCTTTGCAAATATTTGTGGGAAACTGAACTACTGTAGGTATCATTTTGAGGACCCAAAGGGTGCAACAATAGGCTAGAAGGTGTCTTATAACCCAACGTATGGAAAGACTTGATAGAATAAGGGCAACCACAGTCTCTTGAAAATACCATTGTCAATAATAGGATATAAATATTCATTTATTCCCATTTAACAGGAAAATTAAACGAATTGATCCAATTAAATTATTGAAATTATATATTCCATGACCCTAGATAGAAATCAAGATCAAAACTTTTGAAAATAACATTCAACATAACACAGAATTTGGTTAGAAATCACAACATTAGTGAGTGAAACATTAGCGAGTGATTGCAAAGTAGTTTTTCTCAATAAAATTAAAACCAATTTTTATGTAACCTTGGCACAAACACATAAAATTACTAGAATATTCACTTGTAAAAACCCAACAACATCAACTATCAGCCAAACAACTATTAACAACATAACAAATTCAAGATAATCTGCAAAGCTGGCGACAGACATCTCATAAAACTTCACACAAAGCACAGTAAGGGAAAGGGTGATGATTGCCAGCAATACCTTTATTAATATCTATCTAACATGTAAACATACAATCATTACATCGATTACCTTTTCTTGATAGTGCATTTGATTGAATCTTTAACTAACTTGAAAAATGAACCTAAAATTCTCAACATTGCATACACCTTCCAATCAGATCAAGCAAGATATCTTCAATACCACATCACCCTTACCATCCTTAGTCAGCAGCAAATAGCATGTGTCTTCTTGTTGCTCAAAATCTCACTATATACTTTTAGGTTGTACTCTATGTCTAAAAACAATTATTGAATAAAATGATAATTTGTCAATATTACACTTTTACAGCAGATCCTGTTAAAAAGATCTTTGTGAAACAACAGGGTTAATGGTCAAAGAATAATTAAAATTCACTTAGATAACTGACTTTAATGACATGATAAATATCTTCTCTTTTAGACCACATTGCATCTTCAATACTGCCATCTCAATCAAATATGCAATTCTTGTTCTCAACTTTCTGTCTAAAGAATGTACGGGCTTACAATCCTACTAGAAAATACGTTTCTTTTGCCACCTCTCCTGATAACAGATTCCGAAAATCCCTTTTGAAAAGGACCCTTAGAGAGCTATCACATCTAGAATATCTGACCTTTGCTGAATTTACAAACACTAATGCTCCTCTGGAAATGAGTTCAAAGAACTACAATTTGGACATATTAAAAATGTGATACCATGTGCTACAGTAGAGAAATTTTAGTCCTTCATGTTAGTAAAATCATCACAACTGGAACTTAGATGATGTTCTCAGGTCACTGCTTCTGTTAAAGACCTGTTCCAATGCAAGGTTTTTCTTGTTTAGTTTTTTAGGTTTGATCTGATATGTTTTGCACAGAGTCTTCATGCAGGTAGCACATTGCCATAGTCTCTTTTCAAAAACCATATTTCAGGTGCCTAGGATGAATGTACTATGTACTAATGTAGTGATAGGTTAGAAAAAAATTCTACAAGATAGCCACAGTACTGTTATTTTATGAGCCAGTATGGACAGTATGATGTATATTTTGATTTCACACTTGACATGTCAGATATAATGCTTTTTTTAACATGGAAAATCATATAACCACAGTGAGATAAAATATAAACATTTATGAGAAATTTCTTATTTTAATATTGTGTGAATTATAAGAATATTTTATAGGGAAAATCAGTGACAAAATTTAGTATTTCACATATTTCACATTCAAAACTTTCTTTTCTTTTTCAAGTTTGTTAAATTCTCATAAATAAATTAAAATTGTAGCACTAATGCACTAGAAATGCACTTGTATATATGATAAATGTGTATATGTATGGGAGAAAGCAACAATTAGGCTTAACATGGAATCCACTAACATTTTGTGCTTATGGAATCCACTAGATTCATGGATCACTGAGAAATTAATATCCTTGAGACAAAGAAACACTTATTTTTGGGATAAGAGTAAATTATATTAATTAGTTATGAAAACAAGAGGAAGACTTTTTCCCATGAAATCCTTAGAATTGTGTGAAACCTACTTTTTTTGGAGTGGACTTAAATGAATGGAAAACCCTGATTGACTTACAAATTACAAGTACTTCGCTGATAGGCATAAACTTCTGGTGTATGGAAATACTTGATAGAAGAAGGGCAACCACATTCTCTGAAGTAGTGGAGGCTGGGTTGGCAGGACTGTAATAGTGGTTACAACATGCTCTAATTAGACGTCTGGTTTTTGAAGCAAGAACACAAAACCAAGAACAAGAAGGATAAGGGGAAGTTGAGAAAAAAGGTATGTTTCTCTAATATATTGGTTTGTTTTTTAATGAATGGTTGTTAAAGAGCACTTTTGGACTATTGAAAGGCCCAAGTACAGTGATGTTTGAAGAATTAAGTCACTATTAGAAGGCAACTATTATGAAGCCCTAAGGACAATGATCTCTGGAATTCGAACTTTTTTGTAGGGGAAGACGTGTGAATTCACTAAGCACACTTAATGTGGAAGTTATTTAGTATTGTATGAGCTATTGATGATGCCTTAACTTGTGTGACAAAGTAGTAGTCTTGACTCTTGACTCTTGTCACTATGTAAGGACATTTCTAGAAGACCCTATGAACAATATAGCTTGTAACAAAAAAAGTATTGTTGAAGGAAAAAATTGCCAGTCCATGTTCTAAAATATCAGAGATATAGGGAAGATCCTTTAGAACAGTTAGATTATTGGACTGTATGAAGGCAGAACTAAAAACCCTAGTTCTGTGATTTGGAGCAACATATCAATGATTTGGGGCAACTAGTTGAAGACCCTATGAGTTGGTAATCTTGAAGAAGCAGGATAGTAGCTAGAGGTAAGGATTATTTATGACAATGAAGCTATGTTGACTAATGAAGATTGATTGGAAATGTCAGCCAAGTTGTGGGACACCTTGAATAAATTTAGGTCCGAAAATCTAGAGATAATCTAGTGTAGGACCAAGTTGCAACAGGGTTGTTGTAGGGTTCTTGTGCTTGGTTTGAATGCAGGTTAGTAGGCTGCATAAATACCTGGGTAGAGCAAGGCTTTCAGAGAGGGCCGAAGGTGGATAGATATTGTTAAGAAGGTTGCAACGGTGCTTGGTTTGTAGAGGAATTCTACTAGGTTGGAACGTTGTTCCTAAAAGAGCTGGAGCAGGAGTTTGAAGATCATCCAAAGTGTGAAACATCACAAGTAATTCTGTGTTGCATCCATGGAGGAATATATTTGCAAATATTTGTGGGAAACTGAACTACTGTAGGTATCCTTTTGAGGACCAAAAGGGTGCAATAATAGGCTAGAAGGTGTCTTATAACCCAACGTATGGAAAGACATGATAGAAGAAGGGCAACCACAGTCTCTTGAAAATACCATTGTCAATAATAGGATATAATGTTCCATTTCGCAGAAGAATGAACGATTGATCCAATTAAATTATTGAAATTATATATGCCATGACCCTAGATAGAAATCAAGATCAAAACTTTTGAAAATAACATTCAACATAACATAGAATTTGGTAAGAAATCACAACATTAGTGAGTGAAAAATTAGCGAGTGATTGCAAAGCAGTTTTTCTCAATAAAATTAAAACCAATTTTTATGTAACCTTGGCACAAACACATAAAATTACTTGAATATTCACTTGTAAAAACCCAACAACTTCAACTATCAGCCAAACAACTATTAACAATATAACAAATTCAAGATAATCTGCAAAGCTGGCGACAGACATCTCATAAAACTTCACACAAAGCACAATAAGGGAAAGGGTGATTATTTCCAAATCAAGAATGCATACCTTCCAATATCTGCATCTACTACACGTAAATATGCAATCAATGCACCCAACACCTTTTCTTCCACTTGTGCATTTGAGTCAGATATTGCCTTCTTGAAAAATGAACCTAAGGTGTAAACAATGCATGCACACCTTACAATCAGATCAAGCAATATATCATACAATATACAACTCATGCCTCCACCATCCTTAGTCCAACATGCAATAGCCTATTAATACTGATAATTCAAAATCTCACTAGATCATTTCAGTTGTATCTATGTCTAAAAACAATTATTGAACTAAAAATGATAGTTGTCAATATATGCACAACACCACCAACAGTACTATATACAAAGATCAACTTTGTGAAACATGAAGTTAATGAATAAAGAACAATTAAACATTCACTTAGACAACCAGCTACAATGGCATGACTGATATGTTCTCTTTTAGACCACATTGCATCTTCAAAAAATACTGCCATCTCAATAAAATATGCAATTCTTGTTCTCAAATTTTTGTCTAAAGAATTTACAGGCTTACAATCCTACTAGAAAATGTGTTTCTTTTTCCACCTCTCCTGATAACAGATTCCACAAATCCCTTTTGAAAAGGACCCTTAGAGAGCTATCACATCTAGAACATCTAACCTCTGCTGAATTTACAAACACTACTGCTCCTCTGGCAATGAGTTCAAAGAATTGAAATTGGGACCTATTAAAAACATGATACCATGTGCTACAATAGAGAAATTTTAGTCCTCCATGTTAGTAAAATAATCACAGTTGGAACTCAGATGATGTTCTCAGGTCACTGCTTCTGTCAGAGACCTGTTCCAATGCAAGGTTTTTCTTGTTCAATTTTTTAGATTTGATCTAATATGTTTTGCACAAAGTCTTCATGCAGGTAGCACATTGCCATATTCTCTTTTCAAAAACCATATTTCAGGTGCCTAGTATGAATGTACTATGTACTAATGTAGTGATAGGTTAGAAAAAATTTCTACAAGATAGCCACAATACTGTTATTTTATGAGCCTGTATGGACAGTATGATGTATATTTTGATTTCACACTTGACATGTCAGATATAATGCTTTTTTAACATGGAAAAGCATATAACCACAGTGAGATAAAATATAAACATTTATGAGAAATTTCTTATTTCAATATCATGTGAATTACAAGAAGATTTTATAGGGAAAATGAGTGACAAAATTTACTATTTCACATATTTCACATTCGAAACTTTCTTTGCTTTTTCAAGTTTGTTAACTTCTCATAAATAAATTACAATTGTAGCACTAATACACTAGAAATGCACCAATATATATGATAAATGTGTGTATGTATGGGAGAAAGCAACAATTAGGCTTAACAAGGAATCTACTATCGTTTTGTGCTTATGGAATCCACTGGATTCATGGATCACTGAGAAATTAATATCCTTGAGACAAAGAAACACTTATTTTGGGGATAAGATTAAATTATATTAATTAGTTATGAAAACAAGAGGAAGACTTTTGCCCATGAAATCCTTAGAATTGTACAAGTTTGCTTTGAGGCAGACTTGAATGAATGGAAAACCCTGATTGACTTACAAATTACAAGTACTTCGCTGACAGGTATAAACTTCTGGTGTATGGAAAGAATTGATAGAAGAAGGGCAGCCACACTCTCTTGAGCAGTGGAGGCCGATTTGGCAGGACTGTAACAATGGTTACAACATGCCCTATTCAGAGGTCTAGTTTCTGAAGCAAGAACAAAAAACCAAGAACAAGAAGGATGAGGGGAAGTTGAGAAACAAGGTATGTTTCTCTAATAGATTGGTTTGTTTGATAATGAATGGTTGTTAAAGAGCACTTGTGGACTGTTGAAAGGCTCAAGTAGAGTGATGTTTGAAGAATTAAGTCACTATTAGAAGGCAACTATTATGAATCCCTAAGGACAATGATCTCTAGAATTAAAACTTTTTTGTATGGGAAGATGTGTGAATTCACTAAGCACACTGAATGTGGAAGTTATTTAGTATTGTATGAGCTATTGATGATTCCTTAACTTGTGTGACAAATTATTAGTCTTGACTCTTGACTCTTGTCACTATTTAAGGACATTTCTAGAAGACCCTATGAACAATATAGCTTGTAAAAACAAAAGTATTGTTGAAGGACAAAATTGCAAGTCCATGTTCTAAAATATCAGAGATATAGGGCAGATCCTTTAGAACAGTTAGATTATTGGACTGTATGAAGGCAAAACTAAAATCCCTAGTTCTGTGATTTGGAGCAACATATCAATGATTTGGGGCAACTAGTTGAAGACCCTATGAGTTGGAAATATTGAAGGAGCAGGATAGAAACTAGAGGTAAGGATTATTTATGACAATGAAGCTATGTTGACTGATGAAGATTGATTGGAAAGGTCAGCCAAGTTGTGGGACACCTTGAATAATTTTAGGTCCGAAAATCTAGAGATAATCTAGTGTAGGACCAAGTTGCAATAGGGTTTTTGTAGGGTTCTTGTGCTTGGTTTGAATGCAGGTTAGCAGGCTGCATAAATACTTGGTAGAGCAAGGCTTTCAAAGAGGCCTGAAGGTAGATATAGACGGTTAAGAAGGTTGCAAGGGTGCTTGGTTCATAGAGGAAGTCTACTAGGTTGAAGTGTTGTTCCTAAAAGAGCTAGAGCAGGAGTTTGAAGATCATCAAAAGTGTGAAACATCACAAGTAATTCTATGTTGCATCCGTGGAGGAATATCTTTGCTAATCTTTGTGGGAAATTGAACTGTTGTAGGTATCTTTCTGAGGACCAAAAGGGTGCAACAATAGGCTAGAATTTGTCTTATAACCCAACATATGGAAAGACTTGATAGAAGAAGGGTAGCCACAGTCTGAGAAGATGTGTGAATTCACTACGCACACTGAATGTGGAAGTTATTTAGTATTGTATGAGCTATTGATGATGCCTTAACTTGTGTGACAAGGTAGTATTCTTGACTCTTGTCACTATGTAAGTACATTTCTAGAAGAACCTATAAAAAATATAGCTTGTAACAACAAAATTATTGTTGAAGGAAAAAATTTCAAGTCGTTGTTCTAAAATATCAGAGATAGAGGGAAAATCCTTTAGAACAGTTAGATTATTGGAATTCCAAATATGAAAACCAAGCTCACTCAATTATAATCAACTAGTAAGGGGGAGTATGATAATGCAAAAGAGAGCTCATCCAGATCCAACAAGTGCCATATATGGATAAACATACACCAATTTAAGGTTAAATATAATTGGTCTGGCAGAGAAATGAGACAGTTGGAATTGACAGGCAGCTTATTAGGGCTCAGTTGAGTAGGAAAACAATTTCAGGTTGAAAATACTTTGAGAAAGGAGAAAACTGAATGACTTGATGGCATTACTCAGTGTTTATAAAAACATATCAAAGAACCACAAGTAATTATCTTCTGTGAGGATAGAAAAGGCTACAAAGGAATAGCTAATTGAGTTGTGAAATGTAACTTGAGTGGGACAAAAATTTGATTGGGAAAGGCTACAAAGGAATAGCTAATTGAGTTGTGAAATATAACATTAGTGATTTTACTATTGGTTAATCATAAGATGCTTCTAATCTATGTAGATACTAGGGATAATTTGTAATTATGTACTAGGTGTTTACATTAAATCTCTGAGAAGGAAAGGAAATTGGCAAACGTAATTCTGATTTAAACAGGACATATTTATGTGCCTTCAGAGTAGAGCAGAGTAATTATTAATATGGAATGAATCCCACCATATTTATTTTTTGATACATTTAAACTGATTGGAATTTAAGAGATTTGACACTACTAATGAAATTTCCAAATCAAATATGGTAATATCATGATGAAAGGATACTTATAATGTTGGGCACGAATTGTCATACACTTTTTTTTTGCTAATTTTGATGTATAATTCACATAGTGAGTCTTTATGGACAGGCTTACCCAAGACGGCTAATAGGTGGAGTAGAAGCTGATGTGATGGCCGCAAATGAGCTGGCAACCCGTGCATTCCTCCAGGCAAGCCATTATATTTATTTTTCTTTCCGAATTGATCTCAACCTGTAGAAAAATATCTATGTTCCCTTAATTTGATTTAGCAGGAAAAATTATGATTAAGGACTACTATGCACAGTTTTTCCTTTAATTGGGTAAATCTTGAATAAATATTAGATGTTTACCAACTCTTATGTATGGATGTCAAATCTTATCTGCCTTGATTTAGCAACTATAAAAGTGCCTTCCTACTCCTATAGTGACCTCTTATTTTGGTTCAACTGTTTTTCTAGTTGGATTGTCAGAGGGAATGATTCTTCAAAGCTAGAAATCATCTTTGTATCTATAAACAGTGGGTTTGGTTGAATTAGTTATCATATATGTTTTTTAAGATTAGATATTTTTGGGCTTTAAAGTGAATCTAAAGATAATATTTGTCATGGTGATGAGACTTACTGTTATAACATAATTGAAAATTTCAACAAGGAGACACCAGTTACAGTTTGAAATATTTCAAACTTTTCAATGGAGAGATATCTCTGCTCTTTTTTAATATATTTTCTTCCTATCATTGCCTTGTCTCTAGTTTCCATTTCCCTATTTGGCATGTAACTTATCTTTTTCTTTTCATAGGAATTCCCCCTTCTTCTTTTTTAAATATGTCTTGTTATACAAAATATTTAAAAAAGTCACCTCAACAAAGATCAAAACAAATCAAATCGCGTGATTTCAAAGGATGATTATCAAGGCTGCAAGATCCATGAGCTATATTGTCATCAAATCCAAAGCAATGTTAAATAAGTTCTTATCAAATAAAAAACAAGGTGAACCATGCAAACAACGATTGGGTCACCGAAAGAATTCAAATAAACTTAGAATAAGAAAAAGTTATTAGGTTGTCCCAAGATGTTTTGGGTAGGTTGGTTACAACAAGCCCCCACCTCCTCATTAGGAGGTGAGTTGAGAGGAACCAACATGCTCTTTTTCTGTGACAAATGTAGCAGACTTCTCTGGAGTCAAGCTAGGGTCAACCACCGTGGTTATCTGGGCCTTTTGATCTTGAGGAGCTTTGCTCTTTTTGACATTTCACCCATTTTTCATTATTTGTAAAGGGTCATAGGTTGTTTGAGCCTTCCCTTGCTTATCCTCAGAGATTTATGATTTTATAGTTTTGGTTTGGCCAATAAGGGGTAACCCCTAATCCCATGGTTTGGGATTTGACCTTGTCACCCACCAAAATGGGTAACCATATAAGAGAATTTTTCTCCTACATTGGACAACTAGCCAGCCAATAGCCCCTGATATTCACTTCATGATGATGATATACCATGTGCGTCAGCCATCTACATCATCCAGATAGGTGATTCAAATATTGAAATTTTTGCATACCTTTATTATGTTATATACTTCCTTATTTGACTCTCGTAAATAGCATTCAGTAGCTTAAAATTGGGTTCACTTAATTTCTACATTCAAATCAATGCATTGTATTTTCATAATCTTTGACCCTTTGGAATTATTAACTAGTTTTTTGCAAGCATTTAATGGTCTGCTAATGGTGGTTGTGTGCATTAGTTGTAGCACAGTTAATTGACAAAACACAAGGGTAAAGGTTTGTTGTGTGTCTTGCATGCAACACAAGGTATGCTGACCAATTTTCCTTTCATGGGACTGGTTGATTGGGATACCTGTGGAGCCCAGATTAAATATCCAAGCTTGTTTCTTGAAATTGTTTGGTATTGGTGTGTGTAACTCAACTTCCAAGTCTCCTCCCTTCATATTTAGATGTTGTTGGGATTCCCTATGCAGTGGTGATTTCCTACTTGACATGGAGGTATACTAGTCATGCGATCATTTGAATTGGGTTTTTCTCCTTGGCTCTAACTGGTACATATGATCTACCAGCCAATAAATATTTCAGGAGACACTATAATTTATCCTATTTGAAGAAAAATATCATCAATTTGTCAAGGTTGGAACTGGGTTTTGTCTTTGCAAGTCGAGAACCCCTGCAACCATGTTCTTGTCATTGTCTACTTGGTCACATTGGTGGTTGTTGTTACCCCTCATGTTGACATGATTGGTAAATGCATATTTCAGGGGTAACTTGTAGGATGCTCAAGGACTATAGACACACACTTATTTTTGGTTCAGAGTATTCCTTCACGTGATGATCTTCCTGGATGTTCAGCATAGTGATTCTCCTTGATAATAATGTGGTTTCCTTGGTTGGAATGATGATTCTAGCCATCACAAGGTTAGATTATCAGTGGAGTTTGCTTCAGTGGTGCATAATGTTCTTCATGAACCAACATCAAGGTGGTAAAATAATCACATCTTGGTCACTTTCACCTTGTGCTGCATGGTTATATCATAAGTATCCTCTAATGTGGTAATACACTTACCTAGTTTCATCCATGTTCATGCCATTTTTCCATAGTTTTACCTAGGCAATTTGTTTTACCTAGGCAGGGAAGAATTGGGAAAAATTGAAATAAATTTGAAGGGCCTAGCTCTGTGATAGCCTTTTCTTATCTTTATATATATTCAATTCCAATTTTAGCAAAGTTGTGGGACAAATTGATACATGGAAGCTGTCGAAATACATATCATTCTGGAATAAATTCACCGGAATTCTTTCTGCAACAATTAGACAAATCATTAAGACGAATGGGGAATTACTTTCTGGGTCTAGGTGAAGAACAAGAGTTGCACATACTTGAGTTTAATTCCCTCAGTTATATTTTGAGGTTGTTTGTGTCAGGACTAAATTTACATTCACAAATATTTACCAGATTGAAGACTGAAGTCCATAGTTTCTACTACTGAGGTCCCCTATGAAGGAATTGGGTTGGAGCATTCTGACTTTTTACAGCAAGTTAAGAAGCAAATTTGTGATGACAATCCAAATATATCATGCCCCTTGAAACTTGTTCAGGAATTACCTAAACATTTTTTCATTGAACCCATACCTCTCAGTGAATAACTTAAAGAAATTAGAGTAGTTTTGCTTGTTCCAGAAAATAGTTATGAGTGTCGTCTTAATTCTATAATAGGTGTGCCTATTGAAATTTGGTTGTTGATGGTTTTGGGAGACTCGGTACAATATAAAAAAATAGATATTAATGAATTTGAAGGAAATGGTGGAGTAAAATCTGGTTCAGTTACTTTGCCATTTAATGTTGTGAATAAAAATTCATCATGTTTCTTAGAAGTTTCTGCTATGATGGAATGCCACTTTGAATTTGGGAGAGTTCTATTAAATAGATTTCAGGTTGTTTCAAAACAAGAACTTGTTTCACTATCCCATGATGGGCTCCATTTTTCCCTTTGGTATTTGGGCCTGCAAGATCTTCTATCCATTGAAAAAGTTTGCAAGTCTCTGCATGCTGCAGTGAAAGATGATCCTCGTCTATGGAAAACTATACATGTGGAGTATCCTCTAAGTGAAAGGCTCATTTATGATTCCTTCTTAAAAATTTCTGAAAGGTCTCAAGGTCAGTTATAAAAATTGACTTTAGTGGAGTGCCTGAAAATTACAGATGATGGATTGAAGCAAGTATTGGACATCAGTCCAAAGCTTACAAAGGTCGGTATCTGTCTTTGTGGTGAAAATGGTATTAATTTTAAATGGCACTGATGTTATAACAGCCATGGTATTCATTTTAAATGGCACATTTTAAAAATACACTTGTATTTTGAATTGTATTGCAAAAATTAGGAGGATACAATGCAACACCCTGCACCAAGAGTATGAGGTTTTATCTGTGTCGATTTCCATGGACAAAATAACAAAATCCTCTGCAAACTTTTCAATCTTGGGAAGCTACTGAAAAATCTCCGGTCTCTTTGGAAGAATTAACACCTGCACCAAGAGTATGAGGTTTTCTCTGTGTAGATTTCCATGGACAAAACAACAAACTCCTCTGCAAAATTTTCAATCTTGGGAAGCTACTAAAAAATCCTCGGCCTCTTTGGAAGAATTAAGACCTGCACCAAGAGTATGATGTTTTCTCTGTGTAGATTTCCACAGACAAAACAAAAAAATCCTCTGCAAACTTTTCAATCTTGGGAAGCTACTAAAAAATCTTCGGCCTCTTTGGAAGAATTAACAACGACAATAGAAGCAGAAGAAAGTGATTAAAAGGCTCAATATTTTCATCCATCAGGGATTGTAGAGTTCTGGGTATTGGGGGAATCAAAACATCAACAATTCTCTCTAGCTTCTAATCAGATTCCAACTTACTTTGTAAAATTGTGCTTTCATCATGAATCAAAATACTATCATAACAAACTAGAAATAACTTACTTGTATTTGTACCACTGGATCAAATCAATGTAATGGATTTGTGCACTAAATAAAGTTTTCTTGTGCTTAAGCCCAATGGCTATGAGCAAGGTCTGGAATTGGGAATATGGTCATTATTAGTATTATTTATGCTTTAAATCGTAAGAATGGCTCTGAAGACATCTACCATGGCAAGGGGAGGAAAGCAAGGGCCTTAGGCACTAAGAAAATATTTACAATCTCAATGGCAATGGGGATATCACAGATTCATGGCTGTAAATTCTTTTGGCATATTCATTGTCTTTTGTAATGGGATTGAATCTCACCTCTCCTCCTACAACAAAAAATAGAAACAAGATGGTGGTGGAGGGCACAATTCTTACGCTGGGGAGTCATGGGAACCTGGTCCTAGAAGACTTGGACAGAACCATGGTTTGGAGTATCGATACTGATAAGTCTAAAGGCATTTTAATAGCGAAGAATGCCAATTTTTAGATTTATAATTCCACGAATTCTTTGCTTGTGTATGAGGGTTCAAATCTCATGCGGAAAATTTGGGATTATCCCACGCACACACTCCTGCCTGGGCAATCGCTGAAAAGAGGGCAGACAATTCTTAAGCTGGGGAGTCATTGGAACCTGGTCATAGAAGACTCGAACAGAACCGTGGTTTGGAGTATCGATATTGATAAGTCTAAAGGCATTTTGATAGAGAAGAACGCCAATTTTTAGATTTATAATTCTGCGAATTCTTCGCTTGTGTACGAGAGTTCAAATCTCGTGCAGAAAAGTTGGGATTATCCCATGCACACACTCTTGCCTGGGAAATCGCTGAAAAGAGGGCAGACACTTGTCTCAAATTCATCTGCGACGAATACATCTTATGCAGGATTAGGGTTGGTTTTGTTCTACACAATTTCAATACAGGAGCCTTATGGGGGTTGCAAAGGCTAGACTGCCAAGGTGTTCTTAGGACCTGCTTTTATAATTCATCGTTAGTAAGTCCCGAGGTCGTCTATACGGGCCAGGATTTGCAGGTTTTGTCTAATGAAAATGTAGGTAAATCATCTTCTTTTTATTCCTGCGCTAATGGGATTTGATCGCTGCTAATAGGTCCTTTCTATAATGACAGAAATGGGCAGTCTTCGCGTCTACCATGTCTCTATGGTTCTTGGACGAAACAATGTTTAAGATTGGTGTATGGACTTCGAACTGGACTACCCTGTCTCTCTGGTTCCTAGACAGAACTGATAAGAATTTTCTATTTCTCAGAGTCTGCTGGTCTTATCTATGACAAAGGCCAATGCATCTGCCTTCAATTTGAGCAAATCCAAAACCATGGGGTAGGGATGTTATAATAGCCAAGGTATTCATTTTAAATGGCACATTTTAAAAAATACACTTGTATTTTGAATTGTATTGCAAAAATTAGGAGGATACAATGCAACCTCTGTATTTTTTAAAATGTGCCATTTAAAATGAATACAAAGGAGTGATTGTCCCTATCTGACAATCACTCCTCACAAGATAAGAGCACTTGCAAAATTCTAGGTATAGATTCATAATAGCCCAATGCTTAATTTTCCTATTATTTCAAAAATTTACTAATGTATGCAGGATCTAAATCAATTTTGTGTTGATGAAGGTTGATTAAATACTGGGAGATAATCCTATGAGGATTTCATACATGGTTGGATATGGTTCCCTCTATCCAAAACTTATTCATCACAAAGCCTCTTCTCTGCCCTCCAAGGCCAATCATCCTCAACCCTTTCCCTGCAGAGCAGGCTTCCAATCTCTGTACAGCAGTGCACCCAATCCCAACATCTTGGTGGGAGTTGTGGTGGGAGGCCAAGACAACATGGATAGGTTTACTGATGTGAGAAACAATTATGATCAATCCAAACCTTCCACCTACATTAATGCACCCTTAGTGGGTTCCCTTGCTTATTTGGCCCATTTTACTAACTCTTAAATATCCTATCTTCTTCTTCTAAACAAGAGAAGGAATTAATAATTCTTGGAGAAGGAATTAATAAGGGTTATAAGCAGCCCAGTATCCCTTGCTATTTTTCACATGATTTCTGCAGGATCTCCAAAATAAAATCAATGGAATGGAATTAAATTTGTATCCCTTACTATTGTTCACATGATTTCTATAGGATCACTAAAATAAAATCAATGGAATGGAATTAAAGATTTTCAATCAAGGCTTTGGTTGTTAGTAATTTTTTCACATTCATTATATGATGCAGCCAGTAATCTTACTCGTTGGCAATTTTTGCAAGTTAATTATAATGTAGATTGTGACATAATTGTGAGTAACGTGATATTGCACGAACAATGCATTAAGTAGTTGTAGCAGATTTGGACATATTCATGAGGAATACATGACATTGCACTAACAGTTAATTAAATGGTTGAAGGAGATTCATGCTTTCGGAACATTTTTACACACTTCACGTTTAAGATGGTTACATGATATTTGTGACATATTCCTCAACAATGTTGCATTCAAGTAGAAATTCATTAAATGGTTGAAGGACATTCATGGTTGATAAATTTGACTGGAGGGTGTGACATATTTCTCATATGGTGAAACATGTGACTGAGTTTTAGTGGAATAATTATTATTTTCCTTCAAATCTAATGTTAAAATTTTTAAAAAGGTAGTTTATCTTTTAATAAATTAGTAGGTACATGTCACTTGTATTTGAAAAAAGCCATTTTCTTTCTCCACTTTGCTCATAAATTATGCAAATTAATATACTTTGTTCATGTTTCATAAGTTTCATTGTGATTTATTCCTTCTCTTGAATTCATTTACATAGAAAATTTTGGTTTCTTTCCTTCTTGGTTTAAACTAGCTCCTCCATATACCATTGTTGAATAAGGTATGCAGAGAAGAGGGTGGAGATAATATTGATTTTGATTGCATACAATCAAGATTTCCTACATAGCTATCCCCCCAAGCGATGGTACAGATTCTTCTCTCTTATCGTTTTTTCTACTCCTGACCATATCACTCTGCACAATACATAATTTAATATAGGAAAGGTAACGGTTTAGGTGCAATATTGGTGCATGATTGTACTATTTTTGGCATATTTGATTGCATTAGTTTGGTGCTACAATCAACGATTGTGTATCATGTATGGTAATTTGTTTGGCCTGAATGCTTGTAATTACAATTTGGTATCTTCACATTTTTAAGTAAAAACAGATCAAACATTTTGTTTGTTTTTATGAATTTATGTTTATTTTTTGATCCAGTGGGGATGATTGGTGACTTGGGTTCCTTTTAATCAGGCTTCACCATGTGGCTTTACCTAGTGGTATACAACTCGTCTCTTGATGTTTTCTTCCCTTATAACCATGTCACATTAGTCATACCATAGCGAAAAGTACTAGTGTAATACTAATGGGTGTTTGTATTGTTTTTGTCATTTTTTAGTGCTTCATTTGGTGCTACAAACAAGTTTGGATGTGTGTTACTTAGTTTGGCACGACTCGTGAGTGTTTGAGATATTTTGTTAGGATTGAATACTTTTGATTACAGTTCAATGCTTCTAGATATGGATTATTTTCAAGTATTGAAATTACTTTAACATCAATTTAGAAACTGATAAAACCCTATTGTTTGTTGCTTCATTTGTGTTTAACTATCTCTTGCAATATCTGGTAGATATTGATATCAATATTTGTTTATCTGTTGCAGGTCAATGAGATTGATTCCAGTGTGTGGTGCGATAAAAAGGGTCTTTTTAACTCCTAATTACCTTCACATTAATTATCAACCCAGGGACGAATTTTTATTTCAAGAGTGTACTCAGTCTGAGGCGGCTATTTACTCAAGAGTAATGTTTTGCAGTATAGTGCTTAAAAACCAAAAGTAAATGAAAGCTGGAAACAAAATCTAATTGGAACAGTAAGAAATTGAAATGTTCTAAACTAAATAATTCACTCAAACAACCATCAATAGAGGAAACAGTAGCAATAACTCATTCCTCTGGATATTGATGCAATTGAAATCAAACCGGAACAAGACAATCAATCTAGGAACGAGGAAGCAATAACCAATGTTCTCTACAGTTGAGAGTCATGCTTTAAAGCAATTAAAAGGAAATAGAAATTAAACTAAAGCTGCCATTGAAAGTAAACTAGGAAAACTCCTTAAAAGAACTCTTGCAATGAATCAACAGAAATGAACAGCAAAGCTTCATCTAACAAAAATGATTTATTAATGGAAAGGAATAGCAATGCTAAAATACTAGAATTAAACAACAATCTTAAATGGAACTGAACAGCAAAACTAATTCATTAGAAAGACACAGCAACTATAAATGTAATTGAATCAGCAACCTATCAGCATGAACATTAATCATAGTTATTGAAGCAACAGCAATCGGAGTTATAATTGAATAGTAACTTAATTGAACAACCATTGCAATTATAACTGAGCAGTAATTAAATGAACCATAGTCTTAATTAGATAGCGCAGCATTAGATCAGAATTATCAGCAGGACATTTCAAGTTATAATTAATAATTCTATCACTCACGCAATCCAATTATGATTTCAATATAACAAAGCAATTCTGCGAAATGTTCATAAACAAAAGATTACTGAACAAAACAATTTAAAGAAATGAAAAGGAAATCAAACCATCACACGGCAACAATTGTAAAGATATGATACACAGCAGCAGCAGCGTACTCCACCAGAGGCTGGGCCCTTAGCCGCCAGCGGACGCTGTTGGGTTACTTCAGATGAAAAGAATGAATGGAAACCAGATTTATATTAAAATATCAAAGCAGAGTTACAGTGGATTACAACAAGAAGTCTCTCAATCTCTCATCCATTATCCATTCTCTCTGCCATCCTCAATTCTGAGTCTCTAATTCATCCTCAATTCCATCATTCGAATCCCCAAAAATCATCCTCAAATCATCCCCAAATCATCCCCATCTCTGATCTCTGTTTTCATTTAAATAGAGAGAGATCAGAGAGAAGTTACAATAAATATAAGTATAACATGATTTCTATTACAAAATTGGTTTGCTTCTAACCATTTGATCAACAAGAACAAGACGAATTTGGCTTTGCAGCTGAGATTTGGAGGACGGCCGCAACAACAAATCTGAGACAATCATGCTCAAAGAACCCTGCGTTTCTCTCAGTACAAGCCGAATTTGGGCAAACCGTTCTTTACTAAAGTTAATTGGGTCCGTTCTGGACAAAACCCATGTTCCGGATTTTCCAGATTCTGCTTCATTTGCTCGAAATCTCAACCACAAAACCGTCACTTCTTATTCCATCGAATTTCTGAGTTGGCACTTTTAATGATCAAATCTTCAATCTGGAAATTATCTTGGAGGCTAAAAATGGTGAATAATATTACAACTGATTTATTAAAACTATCATTGATAAAATCATGCATAATCATCAATTTATTAGAAATAAAGGAGAATAAATAATATTCATTCATAGAAGCATAAATCATCATAAAACGGATTTATATAATAAATTATAATAAATGACATGATGAAGAATAGTAGAAATGGGTGGAATAAGTGTTCAAAAGTGATAATAATAATGGCATATTAACGGCCCAACACAGTGTAGCTCTAAACATGTCTGGGTAGACTTTGGAGATGACAACTTTACCATTAGTAGTTGGGAACATAAAGTACAGGTTAGCAGAGATGGACAAATGAAGCTATCAACTGAATTATTTTTTGCTTTCCAATCGGTTCAACGGCGGAATCATGTAATCTGGGAGAGTGCTTCAATATCGCTTTTGGTAGCAATTATTGGCAATCAAGAAGAAAACAACCCCAATTCTATGCCAATAAAATCACAGTTTGACACATTGATATGTGAAGGATATCTGGAGTGGAGGAAGCTATGGGAACTAGAGGAATATAGAGAGAGGTTCTCTGATGGGCACTTGATTTGGAAACAATATTGCAGTCAAACACTTTTTATAACTAGCATTGAACCTCCACATATTTTTAAATTGTGGCAATTGTTTTAAGATTAGATTGGGATGCAGGGGATCTGAATTGGTTTTTCTTGGAAAGATTATTTATTTTAACATTATTGATTATGCACACAAGTGTCAAGGCTCTTGTGTGATGTTCCAGTGATATTTCGGTATTGTTTATAAAGACTCTGTTTTTCCTGTGAAAGTTGGCATCCCCTAAAAGTTAGACAAGAAGGTGGGTTGGAATTGTTGGCTGGCTTTGAGACTCGACAGTATCATAATAATACAAAATAGAATAAGATGTTAGTAGAATAGTATTCTAAAATGTGATATTTACATATTAACACTACCGTGTTATTAAATAATAGACTTTATTAGACAATAATGTGGAAGTTAAATAAAATCTTTGTCAATGACAAACTGTTGAAATAATTATTTAGTCTCATATTCTACTTCAGTTTTTGTGATCCTTCGAGTGGCAAGGCACCTTCTATTAAGAAAATTTGCCTCCGTGACATATCATGCTTGTAAGTTAATCATAAATTTGTAGATTGTTTTACTTACTTTTGATGATGGGTAGTTCCAATAAATGGAAATGTTTAGTTGGGTTCAGTGTTTATCATCTTTATATAGGATTGGCTTTTGATAATAGTGTTTTATGCCCTATATAGAAATTGTTCACTAGCATGGAAATGCTTAATGGAGAAGGCTTGGTGTTGTTCTTGTGAATGTGCATTGTAACTCTTTGTAAAAATATAAAATGTTTTAATTGTAATTTTCACTTCGTTGATCTATTTGCAGGGGCAGAGTGGTACCTGCAACTCTTGAGGTGCATGAGGATGAATGTGGAAGTGATGATGATGCTGGTCATCAAAGACCAGCACTGAAGAAGCGAAATAAGTGTCTCGTCTGAATTTCGCTGCCCTTTTGGGTGCTTTTTGTTGGAAACCATCTATGTTTCTATCTATGAACTGTAATTCATACGGTAAGCTAATCTTTAATTTAAGCAATCTGGAATATAAACTATATATACTCCTACAATCTAAAGATCATGGATAAATATTCAAAATTTCAAACTCATGAATTTCTTTTGGGAAAAAGGTTTTATAGATGCTTTTATTTGAGGCATACTTGTGTTAATTCAACATTCGGATTTCTTTGCAAAATTATTGTTTGTAAAATCTATGTATTTCTAACTATCTCTTCAGGTAAAATTTAGATATATTAAAGTTATAACATCTTATAGCTTAAGTTGCACTAATCTATCATAAAACACTGGTAAAAGACAATATCTTATGTCAAACTCAATGCCATTTATTGTGTACAACGGGATTGCCACATTCATGCTTTACCCAAATCTCGTTTGTTTTATATGCATTCTATATCATCGATCAAGGCATGAATGCTTATAATATATTGAGCCCTAGTTCTGAACTATCCTCTCTTCAATTTCTTTGTAAGGATTGAATACAATCTAATTGCATAAATTACAACTGGGGCAGAGTAATAAATCAATATTAAAATACACCATAAGCATTAATTTCTTCAAAGTATTATAAATGCATTTTAATATTACTTGATTTTCCATGCTTATATGGAACATTGTCGAGAGAAGGAACTATAACAACAATGGATTTGCATGAAAGCTTTATAATTTTTTCAAACGTGAAAGTTGTGATGCATTACTAAGTTTCTTCATTATTTTATAGATCATTACACGTCAAACCGACTTTACTCCTTGATTGGCATTGCATTCAACATCATGGGCACAAGTATGATTTACATGTATCAATCAAAAGTATGATTTTATCTATATTTGATAATGAAAGTTGAATACATCATAAAAATACAGGAGTGCTATGGCTATAAGTTAAATATGAAATAATCTATTATCATACTATTACAAGCTCATAAGGGGTGTTTCCAATGGCAAGAAGGATTTAGAATTTGTATTTACTATAAGATTATGTATACTGAAGGGGACAACTAAGTAGAATTTGGTAGGAAGTTTGGAGTATGTGTAATTCATAATGATCTTGTCTTCTCTTCATTGATGACTTTTCAATGTGTGAGTTTTGACCTAAGCCATTTCATTATCAATGTGTCAAGGCTCAAAACTCTACCTATATGACAACTACTTATGATCATTCCTAGGAACATGAATCCTAGTTTTTGTAGGTTTAAAATTTATCACAAGTTTGCTCTATTGTGGTCGAATTTGTGGAAGTTATCTAAAAATTTATTGAAGGTACCATGGATCTAAATTTCTTATGAACTTTCAACACTATAACAAACTTTGGTGCAAATTGTTCATCGATTCTCACTTGGTTAGGGTTATAGATGTTGATGAAAATTTTGTGTGCACGCATGAGAGTTGGGTGAAATGGCACAATGTTGTGTAGCATTAGTATGATAAATATGGGACAGTGCAAAGCATAGTTTTGAAGATTAGTATGAGTTGAATCGTACCTAATCAACTCAGTCAAGTTGATTTTTGGTTGAACAGTTAATGGTTTTTTCAATGGACAGAAGATCTTGCAGACCCAAATACCAAAGGGAAAAATGGAGCCCATCATGGGGTTCTCTTTGTAATTATCCACCACTGCTACCTTCCATGCTTCCTCAAACTCCTCTCCAACCTCAATATCAGTGCTAGCAGTAGCATGAGCAACAACACTACGCTTAGCAGAACTAGAATGCGTTTTCCAAATTGCACGAGAACTACTTCCCCCACTAGTCACCATGTGCCATGCTTGGTCTCGGTGGTTCGCTTCCTTCAACTCCTGGTTCAACTACCGTATCTTCATTGGAACCAACACCTCGAACTCCACTAGACAACGATTCACCATTTCATACTAGTAATTCGCCATTTGTACTAGTGATTCGCCATGATTTTACAAGATAATATAATCTCATGAGAGATTCGCCAAAAAAATTATATATACATATTATATTATTAATAAAATCGCCTTCCATTTTTCCTATGTATCATGGGGATTCGCCCATTTATTATACATATAAATTTAGGGGGGTTCTTAAAATTTTCCCTGTTTTAGGTTTTTTGAGGGGACAGATCAAAGGATAAATAGATCAAAAGTTCATCAGATCAACTCGGCTATGGGGTCGAAAAGGTCGAGACTGTCTCAATGATGGAAAAGGTATTACTGCAGGGCCGATTTGGTCGAGATAAATGGATTATTTGGGTGAAAGTGAAATGAGATGGACACTAAGTTTGTGAAAGACAAAGAGGTTTTAAGCATAAATAGTTAAAAAACAAGCATTCATGAGTTAGGGCTTACCATTAATTTCTATGAACGAAACTCAAACTGATAGATGCAGAAAATAAAAAATCCAGTGATACATAGAAGTATAAGACCCTCTAACTTTGGGAAAATCACCTTCAGAATTTTGGGAAAACAAATTAGACAAAAAAAAAATTCAATCTATGAAGAGGGAACTCCTAAACATCATATCTTGAATTATCGGGAACTTTAAAATAAGACTGCAAAGCATGGACAAAGGGCAAGATCGAAACAAGACCTCTTTGACTTAACTAAGACAACCAATAATTCAGAGATAGATTTCAGAAATGGAGTTTTTATTAGCTATGAGTAAGCAGGGTGTATCGTGAATCATACTAGATAGCATACATAATAACCATTAATGAAACTAATAAAAAGTTCTTAGGGTATCAAAGAGCAATTAAGAATTCTTTGACATAACCAAGAAAGATGAAAACATTTAAGTTGTAATGAATTAGGAAATTTGAGGTGCCTACATGGGCATATCTCAAACTTATTCTTTACTGAACTACAACCAGAAAGAAGGATGAAAACATGTATGATAAACTAAGAAAACATAACAGGTAAGGAACACAATACCATTCACCAAGCCATGGAATCCTACATGCAATCCTCCTCCACCATCAAAGTCAAGCAAGAGATCATCCACTTCATAAGACAAGTATTTCTTCAAAGCTCATAATGCTATGTATTGCTCTATAACATCAAGTTCAGCCTCTGGTTACAACAAATCCTCTTGGATTATATAGGCCAAAGAGGAAGAAACCCTCCTAGAGCAACTAGAAGGCCATTGGCCTAATACAACTATTTGATTTTGTCCTTGAGGCTTTGCAAAGCCCAAGGCACAAAATATCTTCAAAAATATATATTTAAGCTAAAAATAGAAATAAAATTGACTTTTAATCTCTAACATAGGGTTGAAAATAGCTTAACGCACATTTGGATGGCCACCTTCAGAAAACTGCCTTTTCAGCCAAAATGCTACAGGAGCGTAGCGCCAGATTAAAGCCTATTTTGAAGATAACTTTTGAGGGACTTCCCGATGTCAAAACAAGGCATGTGATAGCTCGTTGGAAAGCCCTGGATGTCTAGTTTCTGGAACTACTTGATTTTGCTCAAACTGATCCCTAGAAGTCTATCAAAACGTGGACTAAGTGAAAAAACTCAGGAGGGTCTCATCTGCTGATATGTGAGGCAGAAAGGTGAATTTTGACTGAATTTTTCCTCTTTGGGGGACCAAAACACCTTCTTTTGATCTGAAAATTTGTGAGTATATGCCCCCAAATTTAATACATCCAAAAAAATAACCTTCATGAGCTGAGGGAGGGCTGCCACTTTCACCTTCATCACTGTTTTGACCCTCTTGATGTATGTTGCCCTTACCATGCTCACTGTTTTCAAGTTTTTCATATGAGCTACTTCCATCATGACTGTCTTCATTGTCATTTTGCATGCTACCACTATTTTCACTGTTTTCCTTAGAATTTGTGTGTGAGCTGCCACCATGGTCACTACTTTGCTGGGAGGCGCTTTTTTCACTGTCTCTACTGTTCTACTGATTATCACTTTTATTATTTCCTTTACTGTCTGTTTGAGGACTATTTTGTTCCTCATAATTACTACTTTCTTGAGGGTTGTTATGTTCCTCATCAGTACCTTGCTTAGAATCTTCCCTTTATTCCTCATCATCACTACTCTACTGCTCTTCAGTTTGTTCCTCATCATCACTAGCTGTATGTGGGTTGTCCCCATGCTCATGTTCCGTACTCTGCTTAGTATGACTATGTTCCTCATCATCACTACCTTCACACTTGCTTTCATAAGACTCCTCTTTTTCACTATCAATCATGGGTGATGTTTTCTTTTGATGGGTAGATTGACTAGAGGAAGGAAAGACATAGTGAGTGGAGGGTGAAGAGGACATATGAGATGGGCCATGAGATGAAGAGGCAGTAGTAAAATCTGGATGAGAAATGAAAGCCTCCCAAGAAACTCCTTTCTTTTTAAGCTGGTGAAGGATGATGATTTTGATGAGAGAATGATGGAAAATACTAGCTTTTTGTTGAGCAAGAGGTCTCTTTTGGACAAGGGAGGACATCTTGTCTATGTTTTTGCAGAGGAAGAAAGGGAGATTCAACAGCTGAGTCCAAGTGAAATGCATCAGAAATCTAACATGATAGGAATAAACTCGATAATATCTCCCCTCACATGTGAAATATCTCATGATGGTTTTGATAAGGGGCGCATAACTGTTCAATAGATGAGAAAAGGGGAAAATAGCCTTGCATTCATTCTTGTAAGCTGGTTTCAAGAAGGGCTTGTAGTGGTCTAGGTACAAATAGGCTTGCTTGAACCATTTCTCACCAAGATAGGGAATCTTGGTGGCCCTTGACACTGACCTAGGAGTGAGAAAAAAATCAAGGTTTTCTATGTGAACATGTTTCCTGGACTTTTTGGAAAAAATCAAGGCACCCTACCTCATGAAAGTTGAAAAGGACCAAAGGGTAATCATTTAACTCTTTAGTTGTAGTAGGCTCAAACCTTTTATGAAATCCACCCTTGCTGACCTTCCTTGGAGGCATAGTTGTTTAGACTTTCCTTCACTCTCTTATCAAAACAGGTCTTTCAAATGAACTGAAAAATAGACCCCTTCTTCAAGCATTGTATTTCTTTCTTAGCTGGCAAACAATTTCCTTTTTAATGAAAATAAGTTTCCTTCTTAAGAACTGTATTTTTCCTCGTTACTAAGTAGAAAGACCTTCAAAACAAATCTATCTTTTTCTTTATGAGACTGTGTCCTCTTTCACCTATTCATTTAAAACAGGTCTTTAAACTGAAAATAGGCCTTCTTTCTCAACAACCACTTTTTGTCTCTTAGTAAACATGGTAGTTTTGAGAACAAACTGTGTTTTCCCCTTTGAAATCATTGTTTTCCCTTCTTTTAAGTTTTGATTTCAAAACATTTTTGTGACCAAAATTGAGATGCAAGGGCATGAAAAATGCCTTTTAAATCTTCCTGTTTTTTTTTAACAACCCAAATTATGAGCAAAAACCAACTTTTTTCATCTTTGGAGACCTTAGGAGGGGTGCTACGCTCCTATGCACAAGCGCGTTGCACCTACACGCTATTGTGGGCGCTATGTGTTGGGTTGGGCGTAGCGCTCCTTCTGAACGCCGATCAAGGAGGCAGAGGCGTCACGCCGACCTACAGGTGCGTCGCATCCTGCTACAGGGGCATTGCATTCCAACTTTTCTGCACGGTGATGGTTTGAAACCTCAAGAACGAAATCTCTTTCTTTGTCAAGTGAACAATGATGTGTAAAAACATATTTTGAGGGTTTTTATAGCCTTTGTAGTTGTTTTGAAAAGCGATTTTGTGCTTTTGTTGAGGGGTTTCCCTTTTTAACAAACTGACTTATCCCTTTTTATTTGCAAGATTACTCTTCAACCAAATCACGAACATATTTTCAAAAGCTGTTTCCCCTTATGTTTTGAAAGAAAACTTAAAAAAAAACTAGATCTCAAACTCTGTTTATCAATGCAAACCTTTTCCAAACACTATATCAATATTTGATGATTTTTAACCCTTTGCTTGTTATGAAGGAGGTTATGCCATTTAGATCACCTAGATCCCTTAAAATCACTGTTGACCCTCTACTCATTAGTGAAGGAGGTCCTTTAAAAACATTTTCTAGGCACTTTTTTGATACTTTTAGGTTTCAACTTTTTATGCATCCAAGCTCTGTCTGTCAAGAATATCTTCCCAAAAACTGTGACCTTGTCCTTATCATCTGAAAAAGGCTTACATAAAGACCATTACTGCAGCCTCTCAACACCATTATGTAAATCCTCTGTTTATGATGTGAAGGAGGCTCTTTGACCTAGATTCTGACCCTCTACTTGTCATGAAGGAGGTCTTATAAAACCCAAAAGAACCTTTTCTTATCCAAAACTGTGCTCTCTGTTTGTTTACTTGAAAAATACAAAATAGAAGACAAAAGTGAATCTTTGGCACTTATCCTTGATGAAAACATTTGAATCATAATGCCCTTTGATTTATGAGGACCTGTCAGTAATGTATATCCCTTTTGCATAAAATCATTGTGAAACCTAGGGGTAAGTAATGCAATTGGTAAATGATAAATGCTCACTATATTCATCTTTGAAGCAACTCCCTTTTGCATTGTCTATAGCTTTATTTGGTGCAGCATATTGTCCTTGAATGTTTTTAGAGCCTAGGTTTAAAGTAAGATACAAAGGGCAGTTGTTCCTCTTATACCTTCATTGGATGCCTATTTGTTGGAGGCTCTTTTTTGCCCAGAGACTGTCACTTTTGATTGTATAAGACTGATATTGTAGGACTTGCTCACATGTTTGAGAACTAATGCAAAAAATGCCATCTTGAATTATCATGGAGCGTTGGAGGTAGACATTACCCAACTTGTGTATTCATTTTCCACAATGGAAAACCTTTGACCTTTGGGTGTTTTTAAGTTTGAATCCTGTAGTTCTTCTTTCTTCACAATCTGCACTTTCTCTGACTTCCATAGTAAACTGCCACAGCATGAAACCTTCTCCTGAGGTGCTCTTTTTGCTCACACTTTCCTTAGTGTCATCAATCTGTACACCCCTGCAGAGATGCATTGATAGATGACTTTTGATCCTTGGAGAGCCTTCTTGATGTATCATGAAATCATGCTTGAAATAATCCTTTTTCTTCAATCATGGAACTTCTTTCACTATTTCTTCTTGAATTGAACTTTTGTGAGCTTTTCTTGAAACAAAACAAAGTGACCTCTTTGATGGTGTGTGACCTAGAGATAGACAAGCATTTTTTTTTGACAAGTAATAAGACATAATGGCTGACTGATATTGAAGACAGGGTTTTGGCTTAAAACAATCTTTCCAAGGAGTTTTCCCTAAAACATCACCACCTAGACTTACATATTTTGTCACAGCTCTTGAATGGCTTCTTAGGCATGAGTAGGTTATCACATGACAAGATGATCAGGGATTGAGTGGTAGTCACTTTTTCAAATGTTGGACAATGGGTTGTATGAAAAAAAAAGGATTTTGATGGTAGAGAGAAAAACTTATAACAATTATAGACAGGGAGGCTTTGCTGAATTGTGATAGGTAGGGAAACTGAAGAATATTCTCATCATAGGCTGAAAAGGAGGGGTAGGAAGACAAAAATTTGTTTGAGGTGTTTTCTGGATGACAAATTGACAGATTGAGATTAGCTTCTAGAAAACTTAGCCAAGGAATCTAGTCATCAAAACATGCAAAAATACTGATTACTAATAGTGGCTCCATTTTGGGATGGCAGCTCCTTTTCAGGAGGTGTCCAGAATTGCAGATCTCTGGCTTGTGAAGACCAGTGCCCTATCCATTGGGGAAAATTTCTCTCTTTCTTGATGCTATTTCTGAAAATTTATAGCATGATTAGCGACAACCTTATCTCTACCTACCCAGCTATATTTCCTAGCATTTTTTCTTCTTTGGGTGCACTTGGACTGGCAAACCCTTTGACATGATATTAAAAAGAAAAAATATCTAATTCTACACTAATATCCTCCGGGAGTTCAGATTAAGCTGTTTGACAGGATTTCATTTGCAAAACTAAAACATGAAATTGAAAAATGACCAAATCAAGATTATACTACCTGATTTGTCATGTGTTTGTGGCATAAAAGACAAGTTGCACACAAATATTATTTTCGCACAAAATGAGATTTAGAAAAATCAGGGCTAGGATACATAGTTTGTTTTTCATCCCTCTTTTCCTCTTTGGTTCTGTTTTGAGCGTGTGGAACCAATATCTTTTCCTAATCTACTTTCATTAATAAGTCAAGCTTACACAGTTTTGACTATCACTTCTTTTACTAACTTATCAACAATCAATTTAAAACATGTTCAGTTATGATTAGGCTAGATAACTGAACAAGACATCCTTTGAGCACTAGTAGTGGCATTTAGACTTGCGCACTTTTAGCATGAATATTTTTTGAACATGGGGATTTTCTGCTATTTTTTTAAAACTGGCCTCTTTTCTACTTTTCTACTATTTTTGTATTTTATATTTTTTATTTATTTCTTCAAACAGTGATATGTACAATGAGTGAAAATGTTAAAACTGGATCTCTTGACAAAAGTAATGTTTTAGTGTCCTGCCATTTACAGGACCTCCAAAAGTTTCAGTCCCATCAGGTTCTTGCAAGAAAAAAGCATTTTTTCCGCTAACTAAACTAATAATGAAAGGCCCTTTCCATAAATTTTCAAACTTACCATGCTTTCCTTTATCTTCCCTTCTGGAATCCCATTTTAATCTTTTATCCCCAACCTGAAAATCATTTTCCTTGGTCCTTCTGTCAAACATCTTTTTCATCTTATCTTGCGCTAACTAAGTCCTTTGGTAAACTTCTTCTCTTGTTTGTTGTAAATGGATAGTCTGATTTATCCTCCTTTGCATGTCATTTTCTTCTATTTGAACTTCTTGTAATAGTTTCATCACTGGAACCCCTAAAGATGTTGAGAAAATGGCATCCATGCCATATACTAGTTGATAGGGATACATTCCAATTGATTTTTTGGTGGCTAGTCTATCAGCCCATAGTGCGTGTACTAGTTTCCCATGCCATGTTTTTTTATTTTGTTCAAGAAGCTCCTTAATGATATTGACTAGGATTTTGTTAGAATATTCGGCCAAACCATTACCTTGGGGGTAATAAGTCGTGGAATGTCGTAATATAATATGATATTTGTAACAGAAGTCAACCATTCTTTTGGAGGAAAAGGCAGTAGCGTTATCAATGATAATTTTCCTAGGACAATTGAATCTAGATAAAATATTGGTTTCTAGGAACTTATTGATGACTGAATTGGTAGCAGTCCTGGAGGGTATGGCTTCTATCCATTTGGTAAAGTAATCAGTGGTTGTGAGGATCCATTTGTGTTGAGCAGATGAAGAAGGGTGAATTTCCCCAATAAAATCTAAACCCCATTTCTGGAAAGGACCTTCAACTATGAATATGGGATGTAAGGGCAAAGGTAAAAGTTTTTTCTTGCCATAAAAAATATAGCATTTATGGCATGTCATAACAAGTTTGTGGGTGTCAGGAAACAAGGTAGGCCAATAATAACAGGCTCTAAGGATTTTGTTGGTTGTGGTTTTCTAGTAGAGATGTCCTCTGCATTCTCCTTCGTGCATTTCGTGCATAATTTTTTCTGCATCATCTTCAAGCAAACATTTAAGCAGCATACCAGTGGGATTTTTCCAATACAGAATTCCATCTAGAATACAAAACTTTAAATATTTTTGTTTGAGGAATCTTTCTTTTGTTTTTGATAAGGTTGGAGGAGCATTAAGATAAAATAACACGTAAAGAATATCAGCATACCAAGGTGAATTTACAAACATTTCTTCGACATGAGAGGCTGTGCATTCTTCCTGTTCTTCTAAGGTGTCAACAAAATTTATATCTAATGCTTGGAGGTTTGTTTCAGCCATTAGTCTTGTGAGCCCTTGTCCCTTAACAAGTTTGGTGGGTTTGATTTCTAAGTCATATTCTAGGATGATAGCAATCCACTTTCCTCTTTTACCATCGAGATCTTGATTTAATATATCTTTGACGACGGTATGGGGAACGAAAGCAATGATATGAGAATGCAAGATATAAACTCGGAAATCTTTCAGTGCTTTTACCAATGCGAATGCCTATTTTTCCATGATATTATATTTTAAGGGAGCATCTCTTAGGGCTTTGCTAAAAAAAGCTATGGGTTGTTCTTGCCCTGTTGCGTTCTTTTGTAAAAATACTCCAGCTACCGTGTGTTCAGATGCAAATGAGAAAATGTAAAAATCTTTGGTGAAATCACGACTTATCAGTACGGGTGTTTCGGTGAGTTCTTTTTTAACCATTTCAAAATATTTTTTGGCTTCTACAGTCCATTTAACTCCAACTTCCTTTTTTAACATGTTTGTGATATTTCTCAAAAGTTCGGCAAGATTTGGGATGGATCTTCTTAAGAAATTAATTTTTTTCGATAAAGGATTGTAATTCCTTAATGCTTCTGGGGTGACTGATTTGTAGTATTCCTTCGATTCCTTTGGGGTTTATTTTTATTCCATCTTCAGAAATGATGTGACCTAGGAGCTTTCCTTCTTCGAGATCGAAAAATGTTTTCTTGGGGTTCAGAGATAAACCATATTTTCTAAATTTTTCAAAAACCTTTTTCAGGTGAACCAGATGCTCTTCATCTGATTTGGAATATACTGTGATGTCGTCAAGATATATGGCTATGAAATAACCTATGTCTTCTGAGAAAGCTATGTCCATGGCTCTTTGAAATGTGGCACCGACATTCATTAATCCAAAAGGCATTTTAACATACGTGAAAGTGCCCCAAGGCATGGTGAAAGCAGTTTTGTGTTGATCATTAAGAAAAACCAGCACTTGGTTGTATCCGGAAAAACCATCAAGTAATGAGATTCTTTTAGCACCCACCATTTTTGAAGTATGTTGTCCATTTTGGGTAAAGGATAGTTGTCCTTTAAAGAGGCTCTATTCAGATTTTGGAAATCAATACAAAGTCTATTCTCACCGGTATTTTTCTTGACTGATACTAGATTTGAAACCAACTCAGAATACCTAAGGGAAACTATTATCCCGACATCATACATATTTTTTATTTCCTTTTCAACTAAAGGCAGTAAGACTGGATTTATTCTCCTCAACTTTTGTTTGAAAGGTTTATGGTTTTCTTTGAGGGGGATCTTGTGTTGAATGATGCTTGTGTCGTATGATTTCAAATATTGGTATCTCCATGCGAACACATCTTTAAACTCTTTAAACAACTCAATGTATTTATGTTTTATGCAAGGAGGGAGAGTTTTGGAAAGTTTGATCATTTTTGGTTCTTTTGTGCTTCCTATGTTATATTCTTCTATATCAACCTCAGTAGATTCCATTTTTTGTTTTTTGGCCACGTCATTAAAATCAACCAATTCCTCTAAGGGTGCAAGCCCTCTGGGTATAGTGTCATTTTCATAGTGTAAGACTTCAAGCTCTCTTTGGTCTAGGTCCTCACATGTTTCAGCTTCATATGGATGATTAATCAATTTTATATTTGTTAGAGAAGGTAAATCTGGCTCCTGGTATTAATTTTTGTCAAGACTTCTTTCTGCATGTTCTAAGTTTGTTTTAGTCATTTCAAACTCATTTCAAGATTGCAAAAAATCATCAATTTGTTCATCATATTTGAATATTTTCCAATGGTCAATGTTATCCGGCACTGTAGGACGATGTTTGAATTGGATATTGTATTGTTCATTTACACATGGTATTTGGCAATTGCTTGCGGCAAAGGCAAGCTCATTGGCTAGGCTATTTTGAGTCCAAGGAACATAAGTGAGTTCATATCTCTCGAAGGTTTTAAGGATGTCTAATGCTGCATTCCTGTATTCTCTCAGTCTTGAGTTTTTTGCCGAATATTCACCTTTGATTTGTCTAATTACAAGTTCTGAATCTCCCTGGGTTGATATTTTCTTAGCGCGTAAGTCTTTAAGTAAGTGCAGACCAAGGAGAAGGGCCTCATATTCCGCAATGTTATTGGTACATTGGAATTATAATCTGAAATAATGACCTTCATTAGTATTGTGTATCCAGATGCCAGCCCTTGAACCAGTTTTTCCACAGGAACCATCAAAGCTTATACTCCAAAGAGTTTCCTTTTCATGCATGTTACTAAGTTGTTTTTCAGGGTTCTTAGAGTTTTTATCATCAATGTCTTTATCTAGGGATGAGTAATGTTGTTCTGACGGTTGGAATTCTTCTTCATTTCCTTTTATCTGCTCATTAATATCACTTTCATTGTATAAGATAAAAGAATATAAATTGGAATGAATGGAATATACTAGAGTATTGTTTGGCCTATCTAGGTTGCTTACCATATATTTCATGTGAGTTTCTTGGTACAACCTCCTAGTTTGGTTAAAGACCGGGATGGTAGCAAATGACATGTCCATTTGGAGGCTACCTCGTATTTTTGCGGCCCATGATCTGGATAATAACATTCCATATTTAGGAGGAATATCGGCCACCACTACGTCCATGACTAGGATTTTAGCCGGTATTTGTGTTAGAGTGAAACACGGGTTCTTTATTAGGCCTAAGCATTTGACCCTACTTGATTCGAATGAGTACAAGTATTTGTAAGGTTTAGCTACCTCTAGGTCCAAACTCTCCATGACTACTTTAGGCATGAGGTTATGGGAAGCACCGGAATCTAACATGGCGTTATGTAATATCTTATCATGGATGTTCAAACTTACGTAGAATGGGGAAATATTTCCTTCTTGGTATTCTCCTTCTGTTTTGGGACCAAATAAAAGCTCGGGTTTGTCATATGTCAGATTTAAATTATCTGCATCATTTTCTATGTTTAAGACTTTAAATATTTGAGACCTGTACCTATCCATAGTTACTAGCTCAGTGAGGGGTATGGTTACCTTGATCTTGGCAATTTCTCCTTCGAAACTAAAAGGTGATTGGGTTTTGCGCATATTCATCTCAGTTCGATCAGCCATAAATTCTTCTATATTCTTGATTTTCTGATTTTGATTCGGGGTTTCGTTCAATACAGTTGTTTCGTGGATCTTAGTAGAAGTACTAGGAGAGTTAGGATCAAGGCTTGCCTGGCTAGTTTTGTCTTTGTTTTGGTTAGTTCTCTTAGCTACCTTTCTTAGAGTTGTCTTGGTTTTTCTTACTCCTAAGATCGTATTGCATATGACCTTCCATTATGGTGTTTTGTAATCCTATTTCAGGATCTTCATGATCCTCATAATTTGTTTCATTTTGGTTTGAGGAGAAGAAAACTTGTTCTTCTTCTGTGAGGAAAACCTCACCCTCGCTATCAGAACCTATCAAGTTTAAGTAATTTTCATCAAGTGGTTCCATATCTCTTTCTACCTCATCAACATAGTTTTCATGGAAAGGTGGCCTGATCTGTTGGTCATTTTCCCTTGGTTTGTTTTGTGGCGGGTCTCTTCTAAAGTTTTGGTTCCGGTTTCTGTTTTGAGGATTTGGCTGGTTGTCCTTAAGAGGTGATTTTTCATTTAGATTCATTCTTTCCCACATTCTCTCCATGGTTTTAACCAGGTTGTCTATTCTGGGATCTGAGGAGGAAATTGAAGGCATGACCTCATCTCGGTATGTGACTTTCTTTTCTGACCTTATCCTAGCTCTCTTCTCAGCTAGGTTGGCTTTGACACTAACAACTACTTTTTGAATTTCTTATAAAGTTGCGGTGTCTCTTTCTCTTATTTGGTATGTCATATCTGGATCGAAACCTTCGGGAAATTTTTCTAATGTTGAGCCAAGTGGAGGTTTCATGTGAGGCGGGAGGGTGTTATAAACACTGTTGAACCTAGTGCAATAGTCCTGAACACTTTCCCCCATATTCCTTTTAAGATTTTTATATTCGGAAAGGATTTGGATGGGGTTTTTCCTGATTTCCCACCTGTTTATGAAAGTTTGGTAAAGTGCGGGGAGATCATGTATATTGTTAGGAGCTAAGTTTTTAAACCATTTCTTGGGTTCTCCGCCTAGGCTTTGGGCAAACATTCTCATATTTATGGTTTCATCTTCTAATTCCATATAGTCAAAAGCATCACTGATTCTATCTACATGCTATTGAGCAGTAGTAGCCTCAGCTCCGGTGAAGTGTGGGATTTGGGATTGGTAATAATTCTGCAAGGTACCAAAGGCTATGGTAACACTATGGGCGCATACCAAGCTGCCATGATGGGAGCTGATGGTAGATTTAAAGTATGATGATTTTTAGTATGGGATGAGGTGATTTGCACAGTGGTGGTATGAATGGGTGTGGCAGAGGTACTTGGACTTGTAGACTAATTCTGAGCAGATTTGGGGTGATAAGAGCTATAGTGGTGGAGAAGCTGAAAATTAGGACGTGTAGTGGGTGAGGCTTCTTTTATAGGACTCTGTTGCAAATCTAAGGGCTCAAGATCGGCAAGGTTGATTTTACTTTGCGACTTGCTTCTAAAAATGGCTTTTGCTGAACTCAAGTCAAACTGGGAATCTTGCAAGGATGTAAGATGCTCAGGTATAGAGCTTGCTTTGTGGATGGTCCTATTGGTAGCCAAGTTACCAGTTTCAAAATTTTTTAACAAAATATTTTCTGGGTCATCAACTATGATAGGGGGATTCAGGTCTAGGTGAAATCTGGTATTAATTCTTCGTGAAGCCATATTTCAAAGTCAAAGCTTAGAGAGGGTGATAGTTGTGATTTTTTTTTTGGATGGTTTTCCTCTCTAGGGGTTTTGCAGATGTGAGTAAGGTAAAAACTAAATGAAGGCTAGTGGAGTCTCCAGGTGGATGTTTTTGAGGTTTATGGTCCACCACCAATACTGACCAAGATGTTTTTTAAGGAAAATTCTTTTCTAGAAACTTTTATGTGAAAACTTGTATGAATGACTTAAAACTCAATTGAACAGTTTGCGAGATTGTTGAGAAAGCTATAGTTCTATTATTTTAGGCTATTCTACTGATTTCCTATGTTTAGATGAAGATTTCTAAATCCTAAGTTATACTTATTTTGTCACTGATTTCAGAGGTTGTATCACAATCTTTGTGTTTTTGGAAAGGTAAGTCAACAGGATAATATGTTTATGAATTTTTTTGGTTTTTAGTGGAGTCGGCAAGTGGATTTTTTGTTGTTTTTAGAGATATGTATTTATGGTCCACCACCAATAACTGAGAAAACGCCAATATAGGGATGCTTTTGGGGTTTTATGAGTTCCTATATGTATCCCTAAGCTTTGTAAGAGTGTCCTATAACTGAATCATCATTTTGCTAAGATGGTGAAACAATAAGAGTTTACTCTAAATGATTTTATAGGTTGTTTGTATGATTTTAATTTTGAAGGACTAATGAGTCTACAAGAGTTTGCTAGACTGTTATGCACTCAGTAGGTGGCTAATTCACTAGATGTTCTTAAAGACAAGGGATTTCTGTAGTCCTAAGGTGTACTTAGATTGTCACTAACTCATAAGTGTCCCACCATGATCGCCATTATGTTATGGTCCTGTGATTTGGCAGATTGGAAAGCTAAATGACAGGGTAACATTAGACCAAGATTTGGAGCCCTAGGACCTAGCCTTCCTAGACTCAGAGAGGGCTCTCTCTATTATGCAAAGGATGTAAACTTGTTTGCTTCTGTATATTGGATTTTAGGCTAGTTGTTAAGTATGTTTTGGTTTGTTTTAGGTTTTTTGAGGGGAACAGATCAAAGGATAAATAGATCAAAAGTACATCAGATCAACTGGGCTATGGGGTCGAAAAGGTCGAGACTATCTCAATGATGGACAAGGTATTACTACAGGGCCGATTTGGTTGAGATAAATGGATTCTTTGGGTGAAAGTGAAATGAGATGGACACTAAGTTTGTGAAAGACAAAGAGGTTTTAAGCATAAATAGTTAAACAAAAAGAATTCATGAGTTAGGGCTGACCATTAATCTCTATGAACGAAACTCAAAATGATAGATGCAGAAAATAAACAATCCAGTGATACATAGAAGTATAAGACCCTCTAACTTTGGGAAAATCACCTTCAGACTTTTGGGAAAACAAATAAGACAAAAAAGCAATTCAATCTATGAAGAGGGAACTCCTAAACATCATATCTTGAACTATCGGGAACTTTGAAATAAGACTGAAAAGCATGGACAAAGGGCAAGAACTAAGATAACCAATAATTCAAAAAAAGATTTCAGAAATGGAGTTTTGATGAGCTATGAGTAAGCAGGGTGTACCATGAATCATACTAGATAGCATACATAATAACCATTAATGAAACTGATAACAAGTTCTTAGGGTATCAAAGAGAAATTAAGAATTATTTGACATAACCAAGAAAGATGAAAACATTTAAGCTGTAATGAATCAGGAAATTTGAGGTGCCTCCATGGGCATATCTCAAACTTATTCTTTACTGAACTACAACAAGAAAGAAGCATGAAAACATGTATGATAAACTAAGAAAATATAACAGTTAAGGAACACAATACCATTCACCAAGCCATGGAATCCTACATATAATCCTCATCCACCATCAAAGTCAAGAAAGAGATCATCCACTTCATAAGACAAGTATTTCTTCAAAGCTCATAATGCTATGTATTTCTCTATAACATCAAGTTCAGCCTCTGGTTACAATGAATCCTCTTGGATTATATAGGCCAAAGAGGAAGAAACCCTCCTAGAACAACTAGAAGGCCATTGGCCTAATACAAATATCTGAATTTGTCCTTAAGGCTTTGCAAAGCCCAAGGCACAAAATATCTTCAAAAATATCTATTTAAGCTAAAAATAGAAATAAAATTGAATTTTAATCTCTAACATAGGGTTAAAAATAGCTTAATGCACATTTGGATGACCACCTTCAGAAAACTGCCTTTTCAGCCAAAATGCTACAGGAGCATAGCACCAGAAGAAATCTTGTTTTTCAGATAACTTTTGAGGGACTTCCCGATGTCGAAACTGTATAAATTTGAATAATAGCTGAATTATTCACCGATATTATCCTGGTTACACACTATTTAAGCTTCATGCATAATACATAACCTCTTCTACAATTGATCATCAATATGCGGAAATAGAAAGCAGTCGCATGTGCTCATTAAAACATAATCAAGCACACATATCAACACAGGATGTAATGGGGAAAGCAATAGCTGAAAACCCCCAACTATATGTATAATATAATGATATAGAACATGTAACAATACATAGCACAAAGCTCTCACAGCTCTCAGCACTATCTCAATGCTACACACAAAACTAGCACGGAAGATGAACAAGTCACAGGTTCAAATCTCCTCCACAAGTCTGCCTGCCTCTACTGCGCAATCCAAGTTGATTAATGATGAGATCCAAGTTCAAATCCCACTAGCTCCAACTGCGCAATCCTCATTGGCAATCTCCATCAATGTGTGTGCAAATCTCATGCACAGTTGTAGTCACAACTGATAGTCACACTCACCCTTTCACCCACCTCTAACACTGGTCTCCACTGAACTGTCCATGCATTGTAGTTAACTGATGTGTTCTTTAGTTGAATTATGAGTTAATAATTAGTGAATTAATTATTAATTGATTCACACCACTCATCACTAGTGTATTTTTCAGTTAGACTAAATACAACTAGTTCAACTAAGTTAAACCGAACACAACTCCACCAACTGTCTCATCAACTCCACCAAACTCCGCCACTTGAGTCCTAACTGAAGTCAACCATGCAATAGCTCAACTAACCCATAGGAAAATCATATTTCCTTCTGTCAGCTGCATGTGCCACATCCAATCATCAAACTGAAGTGCTCCAAGAGGAAAAGATAATGTTTAGAGTCTAAATATTATTAAGGGTTAATAATATTTGACTGTTCTATTTTTAGCCCGACAGTCTAAAAATAGAAACCGCCCAATGTCTAAAAATAGAGGTCCATATATTTTTACCAAATCGACCAATCATCCATAAATAGCATCCTGCAACTCATAGACCATGATCCATATGTCTAAAAATAGACATAGTCTAAAAATAGACTTTGCGCCAAAAATAGCCTGCGGGCCCACTTAGTGAAGGCGACTTCATTTCACTAAGCTCCATCATCTTGTTGCATTTTCAACACTCCCTCTCAACAAGATATGGATTATTTGCAAACCCTATCCTGCCTCTGTGGAATTCGAATTTTCTCCTAGTGAGCGCCTTCGTCAAGATGTTAGCATCCTGATCCTCCGTGGGAATATATGAAAGTAACATGATTCTCCGCTGCACACAATCTCTGATATGATGGTACCTGATGTTGATGTGTTTGGATCTATCATGAAATACTGGATTAGCTGAGATTTTAATGCAACTCTAGTTATCACAATAAATCACAGTAGGCTCCAGATGCGACCCAAACAACCCGACCAGAATCTTGCTCATCCAAATAGCCTCGCATGCAGCCAAGCTTGTTGCCATATACTCGGCCTCCGTGGAACTGAATGCCACGGATCTCTGCTTCCTGCTATACCAGGAAACTACTGTCAACCCGATACTGAAGATCCCTCTAGATGTTCTCTTTCGGTCCGTTGGGCTCCCTGCCCAATCTGCATCCGTGAAGCCGCACAGCTTCACCTCATCCTCCTGTCTGTACCACAGTCCATATCCCGATGTGCCTCTAAGATAACGCAATACATGCTTGCCTACCTTCCAGAAGAGCTTGGTAGGCTTAACCATAGCTTGCGAAAGCTGGTTAACAGCATAGCATATATCGGGTTGTGTATTGACCAGATACATAAGCGACCCCACCAACTGTCAAAAAACAGTGGCATCCACTACCTCCGCCAAAGTAGCATCCTCCTTCCTCCAACCTCCACGAAGAGGAGTATCAACAAGCTTGCAGCCATGCATGTTGAACTTCTCCAGTATCTCCTGGGCATACTTACCCTGAGAAACAAACATTCCACCACTGCGCTGCCAAATTTCCAATCCCAGGAAATAATGAAGGAGGCCCAAGTCCTTCATCTCAAACTCTCTAGCAAGATCCTCCTTGAATGAAAGTATCAACAGCTCATCTCCCATCAAAATCAGATCATCTACATACATTAAAATGATCAGCAACTTCCCCTCCACCACAATCTGGTACAGGTTAGGATCTGCCTCACTCTTGGAGAATCCAAGTCCAGTGAAGTAACTGTCTATCCGTGTGTACTAAGCATGAGGTGCTTGCTTCAACCCGTACAATGCTCTCTTGAGTCTGCACACATGCGACTCACTGCTGAAGATCTCGAAACCTTCAGGCTACTCTATGTACACCTCCTCCTCAATGACTCCGTTGAGGAACGCAGTCTTCACATCCATTTGATGAATGTGCCACCCCATCTGCGCTAAGAGAGCTAGGATCGTCCGTATGGAAGAGTACCTTGCGACAGGTGCAAAGGTCTCCTCATAATTGATCCCCTCGATCTCTGAGAAGCCTCGAGCAACAAATCTTGCCTTGTACTTCTCCACACTCCCATCAACCGCCTGCTTCACTTTGTAGATCCATCGCGAACCCACCACTGATTTCCCCTCCAATCGCGGGACAATCTCCCATGCACTGTTTCTGACAATAGAATCATATTCTTCCACCGTGGCATCTACCCATGCGGGGTCCTCCACAGCTTCCTCGAAAGAGGATGGCTCTGTCATGACACATTTGCTCACAAGAGCCATGTATCCAGTGTACCGGTCCGGTGATTGTCTCTGTCTGCGCTATGTTGTAGGTGCTCCTACAACCTTCTCTGCATCTTGAGCCAGTCGCTCAGCTTTTGTAGTGTGCTTGCGCCCTCTGATGGTTGGCGCTGCATGAGTGGTCTCTTCCACTCCATGAACTTCCTCTTGTGGCTGATCCACATCCTGAAGCTCATCCTTAGGAACTAATAGCTCCTCATCTGCATGCAAGTGTGGCTCCCTCTCAAGCAAACACTTCATGGCTTTCTCCTCCTAAAATTTGATATCTCGTCGCACAACAGTCTTGCGACTGTCTGGAAAATACACACGATAGTTGTGGGGCATATAAGTGTACCCCACAAATATCCCAACATCTGCGGTCGAATCTAGCTTCTTTCTGGCGTCCTTCGTCACATGCATGTAGACAGGTGAGCCAAAGATCCTCAAATGGGAAATATCAGGCCTCTTGCTAGAAAACGCCTCCTCCGGTGTACTCATGCCAAGTATCTTGTGAGGACAACGGTTCTGCACATATACTGCAGTATTGCATGCCTCAGCCCACAAGTGAAGGGGTAGGCCCTGATCATGCAACAATGCCTGTGAAGCACCCACGATCGTTTTGTTCTTCCGCTCAGCAACCCCGTTTTGTTGTGGGTTATGGGGTGTGATGAGCTCTCTCTGAATCCCTTTTGCACTGCAAAAGTTCTTGAATTCAGCAGAGATGAATTTACCACCATTTTCGCTCCTAAGAGCCTTCACATGCTTCCCCGATTCCTTCTCAACTAGCGCCTTGAACTCACAGAACTTTGAGTATGTCTCGCTCTTCTTCTGCATGAAGAAGATCCAGCACTTCCGAGAAAAATCATCAACAAAGATCACATAGTACTTGTGCTTTGCTGTCGAAGCTACTGAGAAAGGTCCACACACGTCTGTGTGGATTCTCTCAAGGATCGTCATGGTGTGACTATCCTTCTCGTGAAAGGTGGCTTTCACAAATTTTCCCTAGGTACACCCCTTGCACTAATATGACTGCGCAAGAGTGCCCTTAGGAAGCCTAGTAGAAATCTGCTGCAGTATCTTCAAGGCTCCATGGTGAAGGTGGCCCAATCTCCGGTGCCACAGCTCTCCATCATCCCAGCTCACCACTCCTTCCGCCTTGCATGCCATTGCTACGCAGCCATCTACTTGCAACTGATAAAGGTTCTTGACTCGAACCCCTATCTTTCGGGTTTCTCTAGTTGTCTTACTGCGCAGGAAAGCCTTTCCTTCGCTGAAGACAACATCGTACCCCTTGTCTTCAAACATCGCCACAGAGATCAGATTCTTCTTCAATCCTGGAACATGCATCACTTCCTTTAATATGAAGGACTCCCTCTCAAAGGAAATGGTACCGATACTGGTCACACTGTATCTACCATCATCGCCCATCTCGATGTGCACTCCAAGATCTTTCTCCTCCAGATCTGAAAACAAATCCCGATCTCCGGTCATGTGAAAAGACGCACCACTGTCCAAGAAACATACTGATCCCATCACACTTTAGACCAAGCATGCGATCAGTGAAAAATCCAGCTCAAACTGGGAGGCCAATGCCTCTCCTGCTGCAGATCCAGCAGCATGCTTATTTTTCTTCTTTTGCAGACAATTTGTGGCATAATGTCCGTGCTGGTGATAGTGAAAGCACTTCACCTTGGACATGTCTTGCTTCTTGCCTTTTGCACCAGACTGAGAAGCTTTCTTGCTCTTCCCCTTCTTTTCTTTAGCAGCCAAAGCGCAATTTTCTTCATCAGATGCCCTTGATGAAGATCCGTCCCTGGTAGTCCGCCTTATCTCCTCTTGCATGAGATCCGACCAAAGTCGCTCCCATCCCGGCAACTTCTCTCGACCATTGATAGAGTCTTGATAGGAATGCCAACTCTTTGGAAGACCAAGGAGAGCCAGGTCCACCAAGTCCTCATCATCAACAGTCACCCCCACACTTCCCAGCTCATCTCTGCATTGAGTGAACTTTGTGAGGTACTTGGCGATACTGTCGCCTTTCTCCATCTTAATGTTTCTGAGTTTATCCTTGAGTGCCAACTTCCTCTGGTCGCTATTGCTCTGGAATAGATCTATCAATACTTTCCACATCAAGTATGGAGAATATTTTCCATGCAGGTTGGATACAATGTGATCCTTCACGCCCTCCAACAGAATCCTTCGACATTTCGCCATCTTCTTTTTCCAAGCCTCAACTTGAGCAGCATCAGTAGGCTTTGGGATCTCAGCATCTATGAAATCCTTCAGCCCGTTATCATCTAATACCGCCTCCATTCTGTCCTTCCATGCAACATAATTCGAACTTCCCTCAAGGGCATATTCCAGTCGCAAACCGTTGAAAGACATTTCAACTCCGGCACCAAGAAAAACAAACTGCTGCAAAATTCGAATTCCAAGCTCAAAACTCCAACTGCTTCTCGATCTAAAACCCATGAGAACAAAGTATTTCTAGCACAGAGATCGACTGTAGGGAAATTTACTGGATATATCACCTTTCAAGGAAAGGATGGATCCAGAGGCTACCTGGCCCGATTACAGACTCTGTCTACCGAAATAAATTGTAATCACTGTAATAGATCCGATGATCAATTCTCCCTCTGATACCATATAGAAATTTGAATAATAGCTGAATTATTAACCGAGATTATCCTAATTACACACTATTTAAGCTTCATGCATAATACATAACCTCTTCTACAATTGATCATCAATATGCGGAAATAGAAATCAGTCGCATACGCTCATTAAAACATAATCAAGCACACATATCAACACAGGATGTAATGGGGAAAGAAATAGCTGAAAACCCCCAACTATCTGTATAATATAATGATAGAGAACATGTAACAATACATAGCACAAAGCTCTCACAGCTCTCAGCACTATCTCACATGCTACACACAAACTAGCACGGAAGATGAACAAGTCACAGGTTCAAATCTCCTCCACAAGTCTGCCTGCCTCTACTGCGCAATCCAAGATGAATAATGATGAGATCCAAGTTCGAATCCATCTAGCTTGTACTGCGCAATCCTCATTGGAAATCTCAATCAATGTGTGTGCAAATCTCATGCACAAGTATAGTCACAACTGATAGCCACACTCACCCTTTCACCCACCTCTAACACCGGTCTCCACTGAACTGTCCATGCATTGCAGTTAACTGATGTATTCTTTAGTTGATTTATGAGTTAATAATTAGTGAATTAATTAATAATTAATTCACACCACTCATCACTAGTGTATTTATCAGCTAGACTAAATACAACTAGTTCAACTAAGTTAAACCGAACACAACTCCACCAACTGTCTCATCAACTCCACCAAACTCTGCCACATGAGTTCTAACTGAAGTCAACCATGCAATAGCTCAACTAACCCCTAGGAAAAGCGTATTTCCTTCTGTCAGCTGCATGTGCTACATCCAAGCATCAAACTGAAGTGCTCCAAGAGGATAAGATAATGTTTATAGTCTAAATATTATTAAGGGTTAATAATATTTGACTGTTCTATTTTTAGCCCGACAGTCTAAAAATAGAAACCGCCCAATGTCTAAAAATACAGGTCCATCTATTTTTACCAACTCGACCAATCATCCATAAATAGCATCCTACAACTCATAGACCATGATCCGTATGTCTAAAAATAGACATCGTCTAAAAATAGACTTTGCACCAAAAATAGCCTGCGGGCCCACTTAGTGAAGGCGACTTCATTTCACTAAGCTCCATCATCTTGTTGCATTTTCAACAGAAACGAGGCCCGTGATAGCTTGTTGAAAATCTCTGAATGTCTAGTTTCTGGAACTACTTGAGTTTTCTCAAACTAATCCGTGGAATTCTGTCAAAAAGTGGACTGAGTGAGAAACCCCAGGACGGTCTCATCTGCTAATATGTGAGGAAGAAAGGTGAATTTTGATTGATTTTTGCCTCTTTGGGGGACCAAAAAATCTTCTTTTGATCTAAAAATTTGTAAGTAGATGCCCCCAAATTTAATACATCCAACAAAATAACCTTCATGAGCTGAGGGAGGGCTACCACTTTCACCTTCATCACTGTTTTGACCCTCTTGATGTATGCTTCCCTTACTATGCTCATTGTTTTCAAGTTTTTCATATGAGCTACTTCCATCATGACTGTCTTCATTTTAATTTTGCATGCTGCCACTATTTTCACTGTTTTCCTTAGACTCTGTGTGTGAGCTTCCACCATGGTCACTGCTTTGCTGGGAGGCGCTTTTTTCACTGTCTCTATTGTTCTGCTGATTGTCACTTTCCTTATTTCCTTTACTGTCTGTTTGAGGACTATTTTGTTCCTCATCATTACTACTTTCTTGAGGGTTGTTATGTTCCTCATCACTACCTTGCTTAGAATCTTCCCTTTGTTCCTCATCATCACTACTCTGCTGCTCTTCAGTTTGTTCCTCATCATCACTAGCTATATGTGGGTTGTCCCCATGCTCATGTTCACTGCTCTGCTTAGTATCACTATGTTCCTCATCATCACTACCTTCACACCTAATTTCATAAGGCTTCTCTTTTTCACTATCAATCATGGGTGATGTTTACCTTTGATGGGTAGATTGAATAGATGAAGGGGAGACATAGTGAGTGGAGGGCGAGGAGGACATATGAGATGGGCCATGAGATGAAGAGGTAGTAGTAAAATCTGGATGAGAAATGAAAGTCTCCCAAGAAACTCCTTTCTTTTCAAGTTGGTGAAGGATGATGATTTTGATGAGATGATGGAAAAGACTAGCTTTTTGCTGAGCAGGACATCTATTTTGGACAAGGGAGGACATCTTTTCTATGCTTTTACAGAGGAAGAAAGGGAGATTCAGCAGCTGAGTCTGAGTGAAATGCATCAGAAGTCTAACATAATAGGAATAAACTCGAGAATATCTCCCCTCACATGTGAAATATCTCATGATGGTTTTGATAAGGGGCGCATAACTGTTCAATAGATGAGAAAAGGGGAAAATAGCCTTGCATTCATTCTGGTAAGCCGGTTTCAAGAAGGGCTTGTAGTGGTCTAGGTCCAAATAGGCTTGTTTGAACCATTTCTCACCAAGATAGGGAATCTTGGTGGCCCTTGACACTGACCTAGGAGTGAGAACAAAATCAAGGCCTGCTATGTGAACATGTTTCCCTTGCAGCCTTAGGGCAAACAATTGTGTAAAGGGAGGGTGATTTGTGAGCTCCTGGACTTTTTGGCAAAAATCAAGGCACCCTACCTCATGAAAGTTGAAAAGGATCGAAGGGTAATCATTTAACTCTTTAGTTGTAGTAGGATCAAACCTTTTGTGAAATACACCCTTGCTGACCTTCCTTGAAGGCATAGTTGTTTAGAATTTCCTTCACTCTCTTATCAAAACAGGTCTTTCAAATGAACTAAAAAATAGATCCCTTCTTCAAGCACTGTATTTCTTTCTTAGCTGGAAAACAAGTTCCTTTTTAATGAAAATAAGTTTCCTTCTTAAGAGCTATGTTTTTCCTCGTTACTGAGTAAAAATACCTTCAAAACAAATCTATCTTTTTCTTTATGAGACTGTGTCCTCTTTCACCTATTCATTTAAAACAGGTCTTTAAAATTAAAATAGGCCTCGTTTCTCAACAACCACTGTCTTTTTGTCTCTTAGTAAACATGGTAGTTTTGAGAACAAACTGTGTTTTCCCCTTTGAAATCATTGTTTTCCCTTCTTTTAAGTTTTGACTTCAAAACATTTTTGTGACCAAAATTGAGATGCAAGGGCACAAAAAATACCTTTTAAATCTTCCTGTTTTTTTTTAACAACCCAAATTCTGAGCAAAAGCCAGCTTTTTTCACCTTTGGAGACCTTAGGAGGGGTGCTACACTCCTGTGCACAGGCGCGTAGCCCCTGCACGCTGGTGTGGGTGCTATGTGTCTGATCGGGCGCTGGGCGCCTTCTGAACGTTGAGCGAGGAGGCAGGGGCATCATGCTAACCTACAGGCCCGTCGCGCCCTTTGTATTTTTCTTCAGCGGAATGGTCACAGGCGCGTCGCGTTCCAATTTTTCTGCACGGTGATGGCCCGAAACCTCAAGAACGAAATATCTTTCTTTTTCAAGTGAACAATGATGTGTAAAAACATTTTTTGAGGGTTTTTATAGCCTTTGTAGTTGTTTTGAAAAGCGATTTTTTTCTTTTGTTGAGGGGTTTCCCTTTTTAAAAAACTGACTTATCCCTTTTTATTTGCAAGATAACTCTTCAAACAAATCACGAACATATTTTCAAAATTTGTTTCCCCTTATGTTTTGAAAGAAAACTTAAAAAAGAACTAGCTCAAACTCTGTTTATAAATGCAAACCTTTTCCAAACACTATATCAATATTTGATGATTTTTAACCCTCTGCTTGTTATGAAGGAGGTTATGCCATTTAGATCACCTAGATCCCTTAAAATCACTCTTGACCCTCTGCTCATTAGTGAAGGAGGTCCTTTCAAAACACTTTCTGGGCACTTTTTTGATACTTTTAGGTTTCAACTTTTTATGCATCCAAGCTCTGTCTGTCAAGAAAAGTTTCCTCAAAATTGTGACCTTGTCCTTATCATCTGAAAAAGGCTTACATAAAGACGACTACTACAGCCTCTCAACACCATTATGTAAATCCTCTGTTTATGATGTGAAGGAGGTTCTTTGACCTGGTTCTGACCCTCTACTTGTCATGAAGGAGGTCCTATAAAACCCAAAAGAACCTTTTCTTATCCGAAACTGTGCTCTCTGTTTGTTTACTTGAAAAATACAAAATAGAAGACAAAAGTGAATCTTTGGCACTTATCCTTGATGAAAACATTTGAATCATAATGCCCTTTTCTTTATGAGGACCTGTCCGTAATGTATATCCATTTTGAATAAAATCATTGTGAAATCTAGGGGTAAGTATTGCAATTGGTAAATGATAGATGCTCTCTGTATTCATCTTCGAAGCAACTCCTTTGTGCATTGTCTGTAGCTTTATTTGGTGCAGCAGATTGTCCTTGAATGTTTTTAGAGCCTAGGTTTAAAGTAAGATACAAAGGGCAGTTGTTCCTCTTATACCTTCATTGGATACCTATTTGCTAGAGGCTCCTTTTTTCCCAAAGACTGTCACTTTTGATTGTATAAGACTGATATTGTAGGGCTTGCTCACATGTTTGAGAACTAATGCAAAAAATGCCATCTTTAATTATCATGGAGCACTGGAGGCAAACATTACCCAACCTGTGTATTCATTTTCCACAATGGAAAAACTTTGACCTTTGGGTGTTTTTAAGTTTGAATCCTGTAGTTCTTCTTTCTTCATAATCTGCGCTTTCTCTGACTTCCATAGTAAACTACCATAGCATGAAACCTTCTCCTGAGGTGCTCTTTTTGCTCACACTTTCCTTAGTGTCATCAATCTGTACACCCCTGCAGAGATGCATTGATAGATGACTTTTGATCCTTGGAGAGCCTTCTTGATGTATCATGAAATCATGCTTGAAATAATCCTTTTTCTTCAGTCATGGAACTTCTTTCACTATTTCTTCTTGAATTGAACTTTTGTGAGCTTTGCTTGAAACAAAAAAAAGTGACCTATTTGATGGTGCGTGACCTAGGGATAGACAAGAATTTTGTTTTGACAAATAATAAGACATGATGGATGACTGATATTGAAGACAGGGTTTTGGCTTATAACAATCTTGCCAAGGAGTTTTCCCTAAAACACCACCACCTAGACCTACAAATTTTGTCACAGCTCTTGAATGGCTTCTTAGGCATGAGTAGGTTATCACATGACAAGATGATCAGGGATTGAGGGGTAGTCACTTTTTCAAATGTTGGACAGTGGGTTGTATGAAAAACAAAGGATTTTGATGGTAGAGAGACAAAATTATAACAACTATAGACATGGAGGCTTTGCTGAATTGTGATAGGTAGGGAAACTGGAGACTATTCTCATCATAGGCTGAAAAGGAGGGGTAGGAAGACAAAAATTTGTTTGAGGTGTTTTCTGGATGACAAATTGACAGATTGAGATTAGCTTCTAGAAAACTCAGCCAAGGAATCTAGTCATCAAAACATGCAAAAATACTGATGACTAACGGCTAATAACATGGGTTATGGGTTAATGAAGCACGTTTAATGTTTTTAATCTGCGCATTAACGTTGGAGCTCCACCACAGTCATCGCCAAAATTTATGGTCTCATTCTTGAAAAGAAGATTACCATTTGGCTTGAAAACCATGACAAAAGGGATAAAGGGCAAGCTTGAATTAGAAGATATCACTCAACTATTGACCATCTTGTCACTCTTAGGATCAGTGTCAAGGAATGTCGCAATAGTAAGTTATAACTATTCTGCAGTTTTGTTGACTTTAGGAAATATTTCGACACAGTTCCTTAAGATAAGCAATGGAAAAGGCTCGAATCGTTTATCCCATACACTTTTTGGAATTTACATTGATAATATTGAAGTCTTTTTGGAAGCTACAGGGTGTGCTGGCACCAAGATCGTCGGTATGGTCATTAATCTTCTCCTTTATGCCGACAATATTGTTCTTTTGGCCAAGAGACATGCATATCTCAACAAACAACTTAATATCCTCCAGGATTCTTGCTCTAAGATGGGTATGACTGTTAATACCGACAAGACTATATTGATGATAATTAAATACAAACATATAAACCATGATCATTTCACCTACGATAATAACTTCTTGGAGAAATTTTCTTCATACAAGTTGATCTAGGTGGCTCTAGATACCCTCAGGAGACCAAGAGGGTTGATGATAGGTCAAAATTCAAAGTGGCCGGATGACTCTTGAAACAGGTTTAGATTGAAGTACTCTTTGCCCTGATTCCAACAATGAGAACAGATCTCAAATCTGAGCCCGTATGGAGAAGTTAGAGCAAGTCATATTTTTGGTCAAAGATGGGCAGTGGGCCAGGTTTAATTGTCCCACAAATTCACCATCAACCGACAGGGAACGCAACTCCTGAAAAGGGGTAAAATTGTGGCCTCTTTAATTTTCTCAATAACCCTTATTTTCATTAAAACCAAAAATGAAAAATGTGTATTAAAAAACAAAAAAATATAGTAAATAAGGGGTGGTGGGTCATGACCCTCGCCACCCCCCATCAAACCCTTAATACAACAAAACAAAAAATCAAAACAAATGTTTGGGTTGGCAGGCCATGACCCTCGCCGAACCCCACGATTAGAGCCACAACACAATAATATATATATAATATATTGAAACCGCATATGTGGGTGGTCGGGCCACCTCCGGTGCACCCAACCCACGCCACCCCACATCAAATAACACAACATCCGAAGCCGATGGGAGTTGACCCCATGGTTGGCGGACCAACCCCACCCACGTGGCGGCTCCACGCACAATGCGCCAATGAACCAACCCATTCTAAACCATAATCAATGCCTCCACCAAGCATATGCCATATAATGGTGGTCCAAAAGATTTATGTGTGGAGTTTCGAGGGATGCGGGATTTGATCCCCTGACCTCCTCTCAACCACTCACCATTTTTACCACTACGCCAAACCACACATGTGGTAAATTCTGCTCGGATGTGATATAATACTGTCATTTTACTAGTGCGCCCAGGCAGACCAGGTACAAGAAGGCACGTAGTTCGAGGCAGTGGAACCCTAAGCCATTCAAGGAGGTAGTGGAACCATGATCTGAGCCACATTTTCAGAGGTCCCAAAATTTTCTAATATCAAAATTGGGATTATTTTATATGGATTATAAACCACTCAGCGACAGGAATCTGATGGTGTTGTACATTTTTGCAACATAGGTCTCCATTTTTCTGGAATTCTCCATATTGGAGGTATAAGGGTGTTTTATTTTATATTTCTTGTACTTCTTCTTATTCTCACCCCTTAATGAATGAAGGCCTCCCCACTATTGAGCAGGGTCCGGAGACGTAGTCCGAATTTGATGAACTCCATAGTCAATTTTTGGTGTCTTGGTCTCATGCGTGTCATAGTAATTTTGTTTCTTCATTTTATGTGCTTATGATTAATGGTTTTAAATGCTCTGTTATATGTAATTATTTAATGCATCTATAAGAAAAATATCTTAGATCAAGTGGTATCAGAGCAGGTCTTTGTCGATGTGAATTGCATGAGAATATGCTAACTAGAAGCAAGTTGCAAAGAGGTGAAGGAAAACTTAAGTCTTTTGATCCCGAAGCAGGACGTGCGCAACGAAGAAGAAACATGGAATATGAGGAAGCTTGTTGGGAAGAAGAGCGGAATTACTGCAAGGCATTCTACAACATGGCAAAGAAAGAAAAATGCAGATGACCATGGACCAGTAAACCATGGAGATGGTGGAGAAGAGCCCCCTTTGTATCCATCTTCTAGGGATAGTTCTTCTTCTTCTCGTCATTCTTGCAGACATCAAAGGCATACATCTAAGAAACCTTTTCTTAAACTAAATGTAAAGTTTGACTTGCCTATGTATACAGGAGAATGTAATGTGGAAAATATCAACAATTGGATTAGATAGATTGAGGTCTACTGTCGGATTCAACATATCAAGGAAGACAAGGAAAATATCAAGTTGGAATCCCTTCGAATGAGTGGCATCGTTCTCGTTTGGTGGGAGAGAAAATTTCAAGGTAGCACTAGGAATCCCTTCGAATGAGTGGCATCGTTCTCGTTTGGTGGGAGAGAAAATTTCAAGGTAGCACTAAACCGGATAACCTTCATCCTCATGGTCAAATTTTATTTCTGCATGAAAATTCAGCTTGTTCGAAGAGTAAGGCAAAAATCATTAATGGAATGGCAACACCTAAAGCAAGGAAAAGTACAAAGTGTGAAAAACTTCACTAAGGAATTTAGGAAACAAGCATTGAACTTATACATTTCGTTAGATTCACCAGATATTGTAACCAAGTATATCGGTTCCTTACATGGTTACATAAGACCTTACTTATTATTCTTTGAGCTTGCTACTATTGATGAGGCCAGTGTGAAGTCCATGCATCTTGAAAACAAGGAGACATATGCACAAAATGACCACCCAAAAAGAGGCACGGTAGCAAAGAGAAGAGGAGCACAGACCTCTTGCACCCACTAAGAGAAAGAAGGACACAACGAAGATAGTTGTTGGAAAATGTACTCTGAGCTGAGACCTAAGATGGATGACAGGAAGGAGAGGATAGTTTACCCCATGCAACAAGATCAAAAGTTTGAATCAGAGGAAGACGAGAAGGTCACGACTGCGAGAGTTGCACGAGGTAGACCAATTGACTTGGGATTGGATTCCAGAGATGAAAGGAGGATTGCAGCTCTTGGAATGGAAACAGATGGACCCATCAATTTGGGTTTAGATTCAGGCAATGAAACAGAAATTTCAACACATAATATACAAAAGATGAAAAGGTCTCCAAATTTGGCATGGCTCCAGGAACTTGAGGAGATCAATCAAAGCATTCAAGCAGAGAATATTGATCTAAGGAGACTCCTACAGGAAGCATAAAAGGAGAAACAAAGGTTGCTACGCCAGTTGCGTGCTAAGGATGAGGCCTTGGAGAAGCTGCAACATAACCCCCTTGAGGTAAAAAGTGTTTCTTCAATTTCACATAATTTTCATGATGACGAATTCGCTGTTTTTGAAAAACGTACTACATGTATCGGGTCCAAACCGTTGAAGAAGATGAGGTATCATGGAAAGGACCTCGGCATTAATAACCAAGCAATCATAAACCCTATCAAAGTAGAAGAATTACCCCATCATGCCAGACTTGGGTATGTTAGTAAGGAAGTTGGGGAATGCTCCAAGACAGCTAACGACCCATCAACGACAGATGATGAGAATGCCTCATCACATCCTAGCGACAATGAGGGATCCACAAGCACCTATCAGAGGCACATCAAGAGGAAGCCCTCCAAGAAAATCCTTTAAGTTTGGAGGAGGAAGAATCATTGTAGTTGTTGCAATGAGGTGGGACACCAAAAAGACACATGTCAGATAATCCAAGCCCAGAAAGCATCAATAGAGGAACCGACAAGTGAAAATTTTCAAAAAATTAATCCACCAAATTCATGGTGGCCAACTTTACTAAGTGACATATGATTTTTTTAGATGTACTAGCTTATTGGGGCTACAATTTGTAAATAGATCTAAAAGTGATGATGTGTTTTCCATCACTTCCTAAAAGCAACGGTGATGTTTTGCCTCCATGTGTAGTTTGGGTATTGTTTCTATTATGTAGTCCTTGACCAAAGAGTGTGTGTTATAAACTCTTGGTAAGTGCACGGTTAATTGATTCATGTATGGTTTGTATATGTATTGCAAGGGATGCACCAGATTTACATGTAGGTGATTGAAAGTGTGGTTTGGCGAGGACGCAAGAAGTGTGTGTTATTACTTTTGGTGGTCCAAAAGCTCCTCAGTGGGGAGGATTGATCCAGGTGGTTGCAAACACCCTCAGGAGACCAAGAGAGTTGATGATAGGTAAAAAATCAAAGTGGTAGGATGACTCTTGAAACAAGTTTAGATTGAAGTGCTCGTCGCCCTGATTCCAATGCTGCAAACGGATCTCAAATCCGAGCCCGTATGGAGAAGTTAGCGCAAGTCAAATTTTTGGTCATAGTTGGGAAGTGGGTGAGGTTTAACTGTCCCACAATTCACTGTCAACCAATAGGGAACCTAGCTCCCGAAAACGGGTGAAATTGTGGCCTCTTTAATTTTCCCAATAACCCTTATTTTTTTGTAAAACCAAAAATGAACAATTTGTATTAAAAAACAAAAAAATATATATTAAATAAGGGTTGGCAGGGCATGACCCCCACCACCCCCATCAGACCCTTAATACAACAAAAAAAATCAAAACAAATGGTTGGGTCGACGGGCCATGACCCTTGACGAACATTTGTTTTGATTTTTTTTTGTTGTATTAAGGGTCTGATGGGGGTGGCGGGGGTCATGGCCCGCCACCCCTTATTTAATATATATATATATATATATATTGAAAATACATATATGGGTGGGTGGGCCACCTCTGGTGGACTGGCCCCATCCCCCATGTCCCGAATAGCACTGACTGGCTGGGTGGGGTCCAGCCCACGGCATGGGGCTAACCCCTACCCATGCGAAAACAACATTTACAGCCACCAACGAACCGTAACCAAAACCATAATAAATGTTGCCACCAACCATATGCCATATAAAAGTGGTCCAAAATATTTATGCGTGGAGCTTCGGGGGAGGCAGGATTTGATCCCCAACCTCCCCTCAACCACTCACCATTTTTACCACTATGCCAAACCACTCATGTGGTAAACTTTGCCCGGATTTGATATAAGACTGTCATTTTACCAATGTGTCCAAGAAGACGAGGTACAAGAGGGTACACAGTTCGAGGCGGTGGGAGCCATTCAGGGAGGCAGTGGAACCATGATTTGAGCCACATTTTCAGAGGGCCTGAAATTGTCCAGTGTCCAAATTGGAAAAAATTTATATGGATTCTACATCTCTCGGTGACAGGAATCCGATGGTGTTGTCCGTTTCTGCAGCAAAGGTCTCAATTTTTTGGGCATTCTCCATATTGGAGATATAAGGGTGTTTTATGTAATCTTTCTTGTACTTATTCTTATAATTCTCGCCACTTAATGAATGAAGGCCTCCCCAGTATCGCATTAGGGGAGATTTGAGGTCTAAAATGGGCCTCCTAAGGAAATTATAAAATAATAATGGAAATAATAAAATAAGATTAGATTACATCATCAAATTTTAGAGGGAAAAAAGAAAATTAAAAAGAATAAAATAAAATAACATAATAAAACTATTTTTTCAACCTGTATTTTCAACTTATCTCCCTAAGTTTTTACTCAAATTTCGAGTGGGAATATTCGTTGGATGTAGAATTTAATTCCTCATCCAAGTAGTACCCATGTTGTATACTTTCTATGGACCCTGCTACAGGAAACATGAGAAATACATTAAAAACGTTATTACAGTCATGTTTTTCATGTATTTCTCATTTTTTGTGTAGCAGGATCCATCAAAAGTGTGAAACATGGGTATTCCTTGGATGAGGAATTAAATTTTTCATCCAACGAGTACTCCCGCTCGAATTTTGAGTAAAAATTTAGTGAGATAATTTGAAAATACTGGTTGAAAAAATAGTTTTATTATTTTATTATTTGTTATTCGTTTTAGTTTTTTACTCCAAAAATGGTGAATCGTCTCCCATAGTTGACATCATCATCTTGAATCCTATTGGTTCTTATTAAGTTTATTTTGGTTGTACATTTTTCTTAGGAGGCCTATTTTAGACCTCAAATTTCCCCTAATGAGTAGGGCCCGGAGACATAGTTCGAATTGGACGAACTCCATAATCAATTTTTGGTGTCTTGGTCTCATGCATGTCGTGGTCTCTTTGTTTCTACATTTTATGCACTTATGATTCATGGTTTTAAATACTTTGTTATATGTAATTCTTTAATGCATCTATAAGAAAAAGATCTTAGATCACAAGTACTTAGGTATTGACATTTATCATCGCCTCAATTGGAATTATAACATTGAGAAAAGAATTATTGGTGGTTGGAAAGCTTATTATGAGCTTGAAAACAACTATAAGACGACTAATCTCTAGGTTTGGAGTAAAAAAAAGTTCCTTTTGAGACTCTCGTCGTCGTTGTTATTTTATGCGTATGTGAAGTTTGGGGTTTCAATATATCTAGAGAATCATGCAGGAAGATCAAAATAATCCATAAGAAATTTATAACCTACAACCTCAAGATTAAAAGTAACACTCCCTATCATATCCTTTTGACTGAAGCTAGCCTTTTCCCTATTGAAAGCACAACTACGTTTGACTATTTGATATATAAGAAGAAGCTTTAGAACATGGAAACCAAGAAGTTTTCTAAAATTGTTTCTATATCTAATAAAAAAACCATTAAAAATTAGTTATAAAATATAATAAGAAAAAATTTAGTTATAAAATATAATAAGAATTAAAAGAGATTTTAAATATGAAATATAATTAAAGTTAAAAATTGTATTTTACTTTAAGAAAAAAAAATGAAAAATAAAAAATAGCACTATATTAAAGAAATTAGATTTTACCTAATACCAATTTCTCTAATCATTTAGAAAATATATATATATATATATATATAATAAGGAGGTCATCAACCGCACCTTAGAAGATCAAAAGTATCTTTCTGTTTAACTAGCTCAAAGAAGAAAATTAATATAGCCAAGATTAGAACGAACTCTCATGAGCTCCATAGTGAAACAAGTCGTTGGACAGTTCCTAAAACACCATGGATGGAAAGGATCTACCATCTCTGTGAGAATATGAGCATCGAGTATGAAAATCACTTCCTCTTAGAGTGCCCCGCGTACAACCACATTAGAGCTCAATTTCATAATATTTTTTGCAATACTGACCTTCCTAGCCTTTTAAGATGTCAAAATTATAGTGAGCTCGGGAGGCTTCTCTCCAAGCTTTTGAGCATAGGAATAAAATCTTAAATCAAATTAAATAACTCTTTTCTTTAGGTCCGATAGACCAAAGATTGGTCTCAGTGGATGTTAACCATCATCATCATCATCATCATATAACTTTAAAAAAATTAAATCAAATCTAAATATTTATTTGTTTTCATGTGGTTCTTCTATTTTTGCTCTTTCCAATCCTATAAAATAGCAAATCACTTGTTTATTTTTATTTATATATATATATATATATATATATATATATATATATATATATATATATAAATTTTAAATTATTAAATTATTTTAATTTTAATAATGTAAAAATAAATTTAAAAAAATTATATATATATATAATTATAATTATAATTATATATATATATATATAATTTTAATATTCTCAATTTAAATTTAAATTTATAATAATGAAGAAAATAAAATTGTTTTTCTAAACTTATAAAATAATATAATTTAAGTTTTTTTTTTAAATTAAATCACTTTCGACTTTGTTATTTTTTAATATTTTTGTTCATTTCTATTTTTATATACTTTTTTCTAAATTTAACATTGTTTTAAGTTATTTTCAAGTTATGTAGAGAGAACTTTTTGTCGTAATCACATAGGAATAATTTTCGTGTAGGCTTTTGAACCAACCAGTATGATTCATCTTCACAAAATATGTGGAGCCATATCATGGCATTTTTATTGAAATCTAAGTGCTAATTTGACTTTAAAAAAAAGAATTTCAATTAATTTTAATATTAATATTCTAACAATATTATATTAGTTTGATTAAAACTATTTATTAATTATTGTAATATTATATTAGTTTGACTAAATTTTTTATAATTAATTCTTATACTATTATATTATTTGGACTAAAAAGAATTTTTTTTTTCATTATATTATTTCTATTATTTTTTTTGGGGTAATATTAGGATTATTAAAATGGATCTTATCAACCCTTCTTAGTTATATATTCAATATTTTAATTTTTTTTATATTCTATTATATCTAGTAACATCTTTTTTTTAATGTTAGTTTAATGAAAAGATGAAGAAATTTATTTTCTTTTAAATTATTTAAATTTCATTAATAAAATTATATTAAAACATATTAATATGATATTATTTTATTTTATTTATTCAATTTATATAAGATTAGATTAATTAATCATCTCTTAGTTAAAAGATTAGGATCATTAGATAAAAGTTATATATAATATAAAATAAAGTTAATAAAATCAAAATAAGCGCAAAAAAAAAAGGCAAAAACAAAGAAAAGGGGAGGGAGGCTTACTCAAAATACCAATGATTTGGACCTCCTTATACTCCAACCCTTATCTCTATTAAGGTTGACAGGTATTTTTTCAATCTCCAAAGCCTCTCTTAACTTACCGTGATGAAAATGGTCAACACTAGCAACGACCTTAGCCTCTTCAACCTTTTAAAATTGTTTAAAAATTATAAATTTTAATAATATAATTTATCATTTTTTAAATAATAAATTAATTTATTTTTTTATTATTTTAATATTTATTTTTTCTTATTTTATTTTTATTTTTATATATATTTTCAAATTTAATATAATTCCAAGTTATTTTTAATACCAATTAACATGTAAGGTTATTTTTATATTCCATTTTTATTATCCTAAAATACATTTCTTTTTTATATTTTTAAAATTTAATATAATTCTAAATTATTTTAGATAAATAATATTACTTTTATATTAATTTATTGTATACAAAATTTTGAATAAAATTATTTTAAATTAGATATTAAATTTATATATTTTAAATCAAGTATCACTTATATTAAATAACAATTCAAGATGCTCCAAATTATTTCTTGGAATTGTCAGGGCTTTCCATGGAACAAAGGCCCCAAGCTAAGTTGGATCTCAAATGATGCTGATATTATATTGTTTGTTGAAACTTGGGAGCACGAAGAATCTAAGGTCCCTAACATAGATGGCTTTGCACTATGGTCTACCTAGAACAAGCGATCCTCCCGTAGAGGCATTGGGGGCATAGCTTGCTACATTAAGAAGAACATCTCCCCCCATGCTAGGATTTATAAAAACGACCCTTACAACCAATATAGTTGGATTGAGATTACTGACATTAATGATAAAAAGACCTACATAGCAATCTATTATTTTTCCCCCATTAATTCTAACTTCTATAAGAAAAAGAATCTAGATAAAAATAGTCCTTACAATGGTTTATAGAATGATATTTCTAGCCTAAGGAATGAAGGTAATATCCTTTTAATGGGTGACTTTAATGCTCGAACTTCAAGCAACCAAGCTATTCTTCTAAGCAATCATTCCAACCCCAATCCTCTTTGGTTAGACGAAGACCTTACTCTGGCTAGTCGGTACAAAAGGAGCTCTGAAGACCTCGGGGATAATTTGTTTGGGTTGGAGCTAGTCAAGCTCTGTAGTGCTCAGGATCTCATAATTTGCAACGGTCTAAAGAAGTGGCCCAATTCTAGCCAGATGACCTGCATCCATGGGCTTGGCAGCAGCATGGTAGACTATGTTATTTCCGATCTCCCTTTATACAACGAAATAATAAATTTTGACATCTTAGACGACCATGAGCCTGACTCTGATCATAGGCCTTTACTCATAACTCTCAATTTTGTCATGCATAGAGATCCCATAGAAGATAATCCTTATAGTCAAAAGAACTTAATCTTTGATAGAAATAAAAACGATCTCTTTCTAAATGAATTAAAAACTAATTTGCTTCCTTTATCTAGTATAGACAACATAGATGACCTCTATCATAATTTTACTACAACCCTCTCATATTCTATTAACAAGTTCTCAATTGAAGTCTCAAGTAATAAAATAAATAGAAAAACCAACCCATGGTATGACAAAGATTGTAAAAGTGCGAGGAGAGCAATTAAGGAAGTTGTTGATGAATCTCTCAAAATTAACAAGATAAAAATCTACAAAGCCCTAACTAAAAGGAAAAAAGGCAATATATTCGTAAAAGACAAGAGAATCTCTTACACCTCTCTAAGGTGGCTCCTAAGAAATTCTGGAGGCAGATTCTAACTAGGAAAACTAAAGATAATAATAAAATTGCTTTACACGACTGGAATTCCTATCTTAAAAAGCTTTATGAATCTCCAAATGCCAGGGATTTTGAAACCCTGCTCACAACGAAAGAATTTTTCTCATTAGAAGACATTGATTTTGGGGTTAAACACCTGGAAAATGGGAAAGCTAAAGACATTGAAGGTTACCAGGCGGAAATCTTAAAAATTGGAGGTCCTGTCCTCATCCCCCACATCCACAAGCTTTTCAACCAAGCGGTCAAGCAAGGGTTCCCTAAACCTTGGACTTAGAGCCTCATTATCCCTATTTTTAAAAGTGGGGATACAAATAACCCCTCTAATTATCGGACAATTATGATCAACCCTCTCTTAGCCAAGTTATATGGTATTATTTTGGAAAAGAAGTTGAGCATTTGGCTTGAAAGTGAAGGTAAGCGGGCTAAAGGCCAAGCGGGTTTTAGAAGGCAGCACTCAACAACAGACCACCTCGTTATGCTTAGGATCATTGTGGAGGAATGCCACAATGATAAATCCAATCTCTTCTGTTGCTTTGTGGAATTTAGAAAGGATTTCGATATGATTCCTAGAAATAACCTATGGAATATATTAGAAGAGCTAAATGTTCCTTTAGAGCTAATAGCGGTTGCTATAAGGTTATACGAGAATGTAATTGCCAAGCTAAAGAGCAATGAGGGGTGGTCGAAAGATATTAAGTGTAATATCGGAGTTAAACAAGGTTGCCCCCTCTCCCCTACCCTATTTAGCATTTACATCGACAAGCTAGAAGGTTGTTTAGAGGAAGCAAGATATGCTGGCACGATCTTAGCTGGGATAGTCATCATCCTTCTTCTCTATGCTGATGATATTGTTCTTCTCACAAGGTGTCCATTTGATCTTGATAAGCAACTTAGACTTCTTAAGGATTTCTGCTCTACCATGGGTATGTCTGTTAACACTAACAAAACAAAAGTTATGATTATCAAATCAAAGAAGGACACTTATGCTAATTTTATGTATGAAAATAGTAACTTGGAGGAAGTGTCTTCTTACAAGTACCTAGGAATTGATATTCATCACAAGCTCAACTGGAACTATAACATTCAGAAAAGGATTAATGGGGGGTGGAAAGCTTATTTCGGTCTTGAAAATAATTTTAAAACGACAAACCTCTTAATGTGGGATAGAAAGAAGTTCCTCTTTGAAACTTTAGTCGCTCCTGTTATCTTATAAGGATGTGAGATTTGGGGTTGCAGCATCTCTAGATAATCCTGGAGAAAGATTGAGCAAATCCAGAAGCGTTTTATAACGTATAACCTTAAAATTAAAATAAATACACCCTATCATATTCTCCTTATAGAAGTGGGTCTTTCCCCTATCGAGAACCTAGCTATGACTAGGCTTCTGTTGTAAAAGCAAAAGCTAAATAGCATAGGAGACCATAGACTTCATAAGCTAGCTTTAAATTCCAGCCAAAACCACCTAAGGCTTAAACGAGGATGGTATAAAGACACCAGGGCATGGTTAAACCATTGGGAGATCGACGAGAATGTTTCATTGCAAAACATCAATAAGGATGAAAATCACTTCCTATTAGAGTGCCCCGCGTACAACCACATTAGAGCTCAATTTCGTAATCTTTGTTGCAATACTGACCTTCCTAGCCTTTTAAGATGTCAAAATTATAGTGAGCTCAGGAGGCTTCTCTCCGAAATTTTTGAGCATAGGAATAAAATCTTAAATCAAATTAAATAACTCTTTTCTTTAGGTCCGATAGACCAAATATTGGTCTCAGTGGACGTTAACCATCATCATCATCATCATCATCCTCATCAGATTCAAGTTTATATTTAGCCTGCATTTAAATACTACTTATAATAGGCCTAGTCTAACTTATGAACGAAATGACCTTTTTTAAGAGATTTTTTCTAGTTAATTTTAATCAAAATTAAAAGTTGAGTTTAAATTGTTTAATTTACCTAATTCGAGTGACCCCAGAGGTTTTCAGGGTGTTGAATCTATTTATGTATTCAAAAGTGTATTTTAAACAGCACAAAATATTCAAATTGTATTATTGTCGGAATTTGAAAAAATACTATTTTAGACTATGCCCTTACAATATATTTTTATTTTAAATTAAGGACCACTTAAACTGGATATTATGTCTATAATTTAAATAAGTAATATTATTTTAATTTTAATTTAATCTATATTAGTTTTTATAAAGTTATTTTAAATCTTACTATTTTATTTTAAATCAAGTATCACTTATACTAGATATCAAGTCTATATTTGTCTATATTTAACCAGTGTTTTAAAGACCACATATAATATATATTTATACTAAATGAAAGATCACTTAAATTGAATATTAAATTTATAATTTAAATAAATAATATTATTTTAATTTTAATTTAATCTATATTAATGTTATTTAAATAAAGTTATTTTAAAATTGATATATATCTATATCTATATATATATATATATATATATATATATATCAAGTATCACTTACCCCGTGTGTGTGTATATATATATCAAATGTCACTTATAATCTATATTTAGTTTGCATTTAAATACCACTTATAATCTATATTTATATTTATTTTGAAGTAATGAGCAGTTAAATTGAATGCCAAGTCTATATTAACAATGAAGGACTAGTCATTGTTAAGTAAATAAAATAAGCATAGATATAATTATTTTATGGACGTGGACATATCTTTTTTATCATGTTTGTAAACACCAAGACCACAACTAGACTTTTCATATTGAGATGGAGACAAGTAGTCATTAAGGGGGCCACTTGGAAAATATAATTCCTACTTGTCTCAATTGTGATTTTTTCTATGTAAAGGAGTTTGTTCCTATTTCTTAGTAGTTGTTTAAATCTAGATGTTTCCTAGATTGGTGTGTGGTTGAGATATTCTCTCAACGAAGTGATTCCTACTTGTCTCAGTTGTGATTCTCTCTATGTAGAGGAGTTTGTTCCTATTTCTTGGTAGTTATTTAGATCCAAATGTTTCCTAGATTAGTGTGTGGTTGAGATAGTCTCTCAACCAAGTGCTTGTGAGTCCAAGATAGTCTACTTACCTTGGGACAACACTACATATATCTATATGTATTTATATGTAACATTATTTGATTAAGGTAGTAATCAAATTTTCAAATTAAAAATATATTTATTTGTGTTATATTATTTTATGATTTAGGTTGGTTTAGATTACTAGTTTGTTCTATTTAGGAAAGGTAAGACTTGTGTCATTTCTTTTAAATATTTATTATTTTAACATATTTTTGATATAAGAGTTTATTATTATTTTATATATATATATATATATATACTTTTTCTAAATTTAACAATGTTGTAGATTATTTCCAAGTTGTTTAAAATTTATAAATTTTAAATCTAATAATATAATTTTTATTTTTATTTTTAAATAACAAATTAATTTAAATTTTTTATTATCTTAATATTTTATTTTTTGTTATTTTAAAATTTTATTATAAGTAAGGCGTGAATGTTTTCATATTCAGATACATTAAGTTATAAAGAACTTCTAGAGACCTGTGTGTTATGATTGAAGATCTCTTCAATATCATTTTAATATAATTTTTATATATTTTCAAATTTAATATAATTCTAAATTATTTTCAAAATCAATTACCATTTCAAGTTTTTTTATTCCTTATTTATTATTATTTTATATTTTTAAAATTTAATATAATTTCATTTTTTTATTTTTAAAATTTAATTTAATTCTAAATTATTAGAGATAAATAATCTTACTTTTTATTTTAATTTAATATATATGGGCCAGCAGCACAACCGAGACACAGTGGAAACAAATTTAGAAAATTCAAAAGCATTTGATTACAAACAAATTCAAAATTAAAAGTGCAGTTCCTTATGCTATCCTGTTAAGTGATCAGGGGCTACTCCTATTGAAGCAATTGCTATGGTGCAAGTCATAAGGTATTTGAAAAAAATTGAGCAAATGGAAGAGGGTAGATGGCCTAAGGTTGTGTTTAGTGATAGATTTTGCAAAAGAGAGAAGACCTAGATGCGGCAAAATAACAAATGGTTTAGTAAATGGGGTATTTTCTTGAGCATGTTTCCTACAAACAGTAAGGAGATAAAAACTTTTGTTATGGATAAGTTCCACAAATGTACTTGGGAGAAAGAGCTAGGGAGAAAGAAGAAGTACTACATTGAAGAGTTTAACCCCACGCATAACCATCAGCAAAAGGAGTACATAGGGGCTAATATTTCTTGGAGATCTAAAATCCTTATTGCTCAATTAAGGACTAATTCTCATCAACTCCATTGTGAAACAGGGCGTTGGAAAAGGCCAATAGAATTGTGGGAGGAAAGAATATGTATTTTTTGCTCCTCCGGAAAAGTGGAAACAAAAAAACATTTCATTTTAGAATGTGAGGCCTTCAAAGACATCAGGGAAAATTATGCAGGTATTCTGGCAGCTAGTTCTTGGGATAATCTATTCAGCGAAGAGTTTGTCAAGAAGTTGGGAGCAGTTATTGTAAAACTTCACAGGAAAAGGGCCGAATACAAGAGCCAGATAGAGAAGCAATCTGTCCCATAGGCTAATTTTAGACTCGTGGACATTAAAAATACTTTCTTTCTTTCTTTCTTTCTTTCTATGAATTTTTGAATAAAATGCTTTTAAATTGGATATTAAATTTATATAATCAAGTATCATTTATACTAGATATCAAGTCTATATTTAATATGCATTCAAGTACTACTTATAATATATATTTATCCAAAAGTAGAAGCCACTTAAACTGAATATTAAGTCGATAATTTTAATAAATAATATTATTTTAATTTTAATTTAATCTATAATAATTTTGAGATAAAATTATTTTAAATTGGATATATATATATATATATATATATATATATATATATATATATATATATTAAATCAATAGTGTATATTTAGTGTGATTTACATAATACATGAAATATATATTTATTCTAAATTAACTACGACTTAAAATGAATAATAAGTCTATAATTTAAATAGATAATCTTACACCACTTAAACTGAATGTAGGTTTAGTTTGTGTTAGTAATTAAAGATCAATTTTAAGTCTATTTTAACATATTAACATAAACTTAAACAAAATAAACAACCATATAATTTATTATATAAACATCACAAAATATGGTCAATCATTCACATATGGAACTTGCTATCCCATGAAAAATCTAGAATGTTTTCCTTCCTCAAGTGGCGAATTTTATTCTGAATTTCCTCCAACTCCAACCATTAATTTTCTTCATCAAATTAGATAGAATTCATGGATTTTGGACATGGATGAAAAAAAATGTCATCTAGTATGGTGTTGTAGTTACAGTTAAGTGTTATTATATTATTGGCAATACTTTCAACTACCTTGGTTGCCACTGAAAATGATCTGCTACATGCCTTCCTGGGCCAAACACGGAGCAGCACCTTCAAGCAATACAATTGATATGTTACCGTTGATGAAAAACATGGCAGAGCATTGTTTTACTACTTTGTGGAGACTGAGACGGATCCCGAATCAAGGCCATTAACATTATGGAGGACTGGAGGTAATGATATTAATAATGTTATTAGTTTTCGATCCTGGTGTACGAAGTACAAGGTGATAATTTCAATCCATACAATTATCTCTTGAGTATGCACACGTGTGACTCTCTGTTGAAGGTATCAAATCCTTCTGACTGCTCTATGTATAACTCTTCCTCAATCACTCCGTTGAGGAAGTTTGTCTTCACATCCATATCATGTATCTTCCATCCCATGTGTGCTGAAAGTGCTAGAATAGATATGATTGAAGAGTACCTTGCTACTGGAGCAAAGGTCTCCTAGTAATCAATTCCCTCCAACTGAGAGAACCCCTTGGTCACAAACATTGCCTTGTTCTCAATACTCCCATCTGTTGCTTCCTTCACCTTGTAGATCCACCTCGATCCTACAACTGATTTGTCCTTTGGCCTAGGGACAACTTCCCATGCACTGTTCCTAATAATGGAGTCATACTCCCCTACCATGGAATTAACCCATACTGGCTACTACCCTGCTTCCTCGAATGAGGGTGGCTCAGTCTCTGAACTCTCGCTCATAAAATCCATGTAGCCAGTGTACCGCTCCGGGGGCCTCCTCTGCCTACGCTATGATGTGGGTGCTCCCACATTCTCTCTAGCATCATGCATCAGCCTATTAGCCTCTCTGGTGCGCTTCCTTCCATCTTTGGATGTCTCTACATGAGTGGGTGCTTCTATTAGGGGAATTTTGAGGTCTAAAATGGGCCTCCTAAGGAAATTATGAAAAAAAACTACTTTTTCAACTTATATTTTCAACTTATCTCTCAAAACTTTTTACTCAAATTTTGAGCGGGAGTACTCATTGGAAGAAAAATTTAATTCCTCATCCAAGGAGTACCATGTTGCATACTTTTGATGGGTCCTACTACATAAAAAAATGATAAATACATGAAAAACGTGATTGTAATCACGTTTTTTTATGTATTTCTCATTTTTCGTGTAGAAGGGTCCATCGAAAGTATGCAACATGGGTACTCCTTCGATAAAAGAATTAAATTTTACATCCAATGAGAACTCTCATTCGAAATTTGAGTAAAACCTTTGGGAGATAAGTTGAAAATACAAGTTGAAAAAGTAGTTTTATTATTTTATTATTTTTTAATATTTTTACCCTTTTACTTAAAAAATGGTGAATCATTCCCCATGGTTGAGACCCATTTAGACCTCAAAATTACCCTAATGCACTCTATGCTCCTTTTTTCATGGTTTCTCCACAACATCCAGGAATTATTCCTTTGGAGCTAAAAACTCCTCAATTGCATGTAATTGAAGCTCCCACTCAAGGGAACATCTCATGCGTAGAAATTATACAAACATATGTATATCAATGGATTCAATCCGATCAAGTAATGTATTAGAATCCTTCTACAAATCAATTGCAGAAATTAAACACAACCACCAATCACATTAAGCAAAGAAATAATCAAATCAAACGACAACACGGAGAATTTACTAGGGAAAGCTTACTGGTCAAACCCACTCTATCATATGTTGTATATTCCACAAGGAATCATGAAACAATTACAATGCACTCTTCTCACAAGAGTCTCCTGCAATCTTCCTATCATCTCACACTGATCCAGACAAAATTGGGACAACACATAGTCAATTCTCAGTCTATCTTCAGCTTACATTGCTCATGCAATTCATGAGGAATGCAATCCCTATTCCTTAGTAATTTCAGCCTTCCTCAACTGCGTTGAGTATCATGGGAATCATGTGGTGTTTTAACTGCATCTGGGCAGTCTGTTAATATCACAACTGATAGTTAAATTCCCTTTAACCTTTGTCTCAACTAGGTCTCCACTAGAACTGACATGCATGCAGTTATTAATAATAAATCATCAGTTGCATGGTAGATTACTAATTTTGAATTAAATATGATTTAATTCATTTGATCTCTCACTAGTGCAACAAACAGTTACAACTAGTTCAACTAAATTTAACTCACCTAACTGAGTTAACTGAATAACAGAACTTATCCTTCACCCCCCCCCGCGCGAATATTCGTGGAAATAATATAAAAGACACCCAACACAGACATGAGTCAACTATTGGGTGGTAAAGGAGGATTTCATATTGGAGAATAGAGATAATATAAAAAATACTATCACTTCCAAATTTAAGGACAAATTGTGGGATGATAAGGGCTTGGGGGGGGGGGAATGAAGCTAAGGTACTATAAGGAGGTGATCAACCCCATTATCTCTAACCATAAGTATATCCTTGTCTTTACTAGTGTTAAGAAGAAAATGAACATTGTGAGGATAAGAACTAACTCCCACGAGCTTCAAAGTGAAATCGAGCGTTGGTATATCTCCAAAACATGTTGGGAAGAAAGAATTTTTTAGTTGTGTGACACTAAAATAATTAGAGATGAAAAACACTTTTTCTTGGATTAAATTATAATATTTTTTGGTGCCATTTTCAACACTCCCTCTCAGCAAGAAAGGGATTATCAAATACCTCGATCCTGCCTCTATGGAACTTGAACTTGCCTCTTGACAGTGCCTTCGTCAAAATGTCTGCATCATGTTCCTCTATAGGAATGTACTCTAGCATCATGATCTACCTATGCACACAATCTTTAAGATGGTGGTACGATATGTCGATATGATTGTAACTATCATGAAAAACTGGGTTCTTAGAGATTTTGATACAACTCTTATTGTCACAGTAAATCACTGTAGGATTTATTTGCTGACCAAATAATCGAACAAGGATATTCCTCATACAGATAGCCTCACAATTTTCTTGACTAGCAGCCATGTACTCCACTTAAATTAAAGTAGTAAGCCAAAGCATGAGCTTTCGACTTATGATGGAAATTTATCATCAGAGGTGCTGCTGGATTGGCTCAGTGAGCTGAATAAATATTTTGACTATGAGGAGATCAACGAAGATAAAAAAGTTAAATTTGTTGCCACCAAGTTGAAATGACATGCATCCTTATGGTGGGATAGTGTCCAGGCAGAGAGGAAAAGGTTTAATAAGCAACCTATAAAAAAATGGGCCAGGATGGAGGCTAAACTGAAGGGTAAATTCTTACCCAAAGATTACAAGATTGATATGTACAGGCAGGTACAAAATTTGAAACAAAAGGGGTTGACTGTAAAATAATATACTAAAGAATTCTATAGATTAAATTTGAGATATGGTTATATAGAAGACACCCCTGAAAAGATAGCAAGGTTTTTGAATGGATTAAGGTGGGAAATACTAGATGAAATAAGTATTCTTTCACCTAGAACCATAGATGAGGCATATTAGAGTGCCTTAAAAGCAGAAGAGAAAATAAATAGGAAGCGAAATTCCAAAAGAGGAGGAGGATCTGGTAGAGGGAAAGGGCGGGCTTATGGTAGAGGTAAAGCAGCCAATTCTAGTGATGAAGGTAATAGTTCAAAGACTCCAGGAACAACAGAAAAATACAATAACAATAGAGGGGGAAGGCCATACCAGCGTGGAAGAGGTAATGGCAGAGGCAGAGGAGCTGCTATGCAGTGTTATAGGTGCCATAAGTGGGGGCACAAGTCTTATGAATGTCTTGAAGGTGAAAAAATAGGAGAAAGAGGAACATATTTTTCCTAGATGGAGGAAGCAGAGGAACCACCCCAAGAGGTAGAGAATGTACCAAAAACAGGGGAGGCCTTAGTGTTGAATAAAGTGTTGCTGAAACGAGAAAAAGAGGAAGATGAACCGACTCAGAGAAAAGAATTATTCCGAACAGTTTTCAAATCACATGGTAAATGTTGCAAACTAATAATTGATAGTGGGAGTACAGATAATTTGGTAGCCACAAAAATGGTGGAGAAATTGGGGTTGAAGAGACTGAAACACCCCACTCCTTACAAGGTGTTGTGATTACAGAAAGGACATCAACTGTTAGTTGATGAGCAGTGTGAAGTTGAGTTCCATATTGGAAGATATAAGGATAAAATTATTTTTGATATTATGCCTATGGACGTGTGTCATATACTGTTAGGGAGACCATGGTAGTATGACAGGAAAGTGGTGCACAATGGGAATACAAACTGTTACAAGTTTGTTAAGGATGGGATTAAGTATACGCTTGTACCCATCAAGGAAGAAGAGACAGCAGAAACCAGTGGAGTCAAAGCATTGTTGGTGGGAGGAAAATAATTTTTAAAGCAGATCGAGGACAATGAAATCAAATATGTTGTTGTAAGGAGGCAAAAAACAGTGATATTTCATACTAAAATTACAGATCTACCTGAAGAAATCCAAGACATGTTGCAAGATTTCAATGACATTATAGTGGATGATTTACTAGATGAGTTGTCTCCTAAGAGAAGTATCAGTCATCATATAGATTTTATACCAGAAGCTAGTCTACCAAAGAAGGCAGCATACTGAATGAGTCCTAAGGACATTGAAGAAATTAGGAAACAGGTATAGGAACTGTTAGACAAAGGGTTGATAAGGGAAAGTTTGAGCCCCTGTGCAGTTCCAACAGTTTTAGCTCCTAAAAAAGGTGGAGAATGGCGGATGTGTACAGATTCAAGAGCTATTAATAAAATCAGTATTAGATACAGATTCCCATTTCCACGAATGGATAACATGATGGATTGCTTGAGTGGAGTAGCATACTTCTCAAATATCGATCTGAAGAGTTTTTACCACCAGATTCAAATTCGAGAAGAGAATGAATGGAAAACAGCTTTCAAGACAAATGAAGGACTGTATGAGTGGCTGGTAATGCCATTCAGATTGAGTAATGCCCCTAGTACTTTTATGCACCTGATGAACGAAGTGCTGAAAGAGTTCATTGCGAAGTTTGTGATTGTTTATCTTGACGATATATTGATTTTCAGCAAGACTAAGGAAGGACACTTTTGACATGTTTGAAGTGTGTTGGAGAAATTGCAGCAGAACAATCTGCTAATAAATTTGAAAAAATGTACTTTTTTTCAGAAGGAATTGGTTTATTTGGGTTTTTTGATTGCAGAGAATGAATTGAAGATGGACCCAGAAAACGTTGCAGCTATTGTTAGCTAGCCATCCCCAAAGACTCTGTTTGAGGTTCGAATTTTTCATGGGTTGGCAAGTTTTTATTGAAAATTTATCAGAGATTTTAGTGGAATATGCACACCTATGTTGGACACCATCAAGAAGGAAAATCAGCCTTTCTTTTGGACAGAAGCAGCAGAGAGAAGTTTTCATATTTTGAAGAAGAAAATCACTGAAAGACCGATTTTGAGGTTGCCTGATTTTAACAAACTATTCCAAGTTCATTGTGATGCTAGTGGTACAGCCATTGGGGTAGTACTTAGCCAGGAGGACAAATCGATCGCTTATTTTAGTGAAAAGTTGAATGAAAGCAGGCAAAAGTACTCATCCCATGATAAAGAATTTTATGTTGTCGTCCAAGCACTAAAGCATGGGAGACACTATTTATTAGGTAATGAATTTGTTTTATTTTCTGATAATTCTGCATTATAGTATATTATGCAGCAACACAAATTAAACCATAAGCATGTGGAATGGGTTGAGTATTTTCAGAGTTTCACATTTGTGTTGAAACACATTAGTGGATAGGCCAACAAGGTGGTAGATGCGTTGAGTAAAAGAGCTTTGCTCTTACATGAGAGTATGATACAAGTGCTGGGTTTTGAGCATTTAAAAGACTTGTATTAGACAGATGCAGATTTTAAAGAGGCTTATGAAGCCTGTCAAAATCCTTTGCTGAAGAACAATAGTCCATGGCTAGACTATAATTTGCAGGAAGGTTTGTTATTCAAAGGAGGACAATTATGCATTCCTGACTGTTCGATGAGGGAGAACATTATTTGGGAGAAGCACAGTGGAGGTCTAGCCGGACATTTCGGTATAAACAAGACTTTATTACAGCTCAGACATTTTTATTACTGGCCAAAGATGCGACGGGACGTGCAGCGATATGTGACTAGATGTAAAGTGTGCCAATTAGCGAAGGGACACAGCCAAAATACAGGACTTTATACGCCACTGCCTATTCCAAGTAGACCATGGGACTCAGTCAGCTTGGACTTTGTCTTGAGTCTGCCAAAGACGCGACGAGGGTTCGACTCAGTGATGGTGGTAGTAGACAGGTTTTCTAAAATGGCACATTTCATTCCTTGTCGAAAGACCAGTGATGCCACTCACGTAGCACACTTGTTTTTCACAGAGATCATCACATTGCATGGTCTACCAAGGTCCATTATTTCTGACAGGGATGTGAAATTCACAAGACATTTTTGGCGTACCCTGTGGAAGAAGTTGGACACTCAGTTAAATTTCAGCTCCGCATATCACCCAAAGATCGATGGGCAAACGGAAGTGGTGAACAGGAGCTTGGGAAACCTGCTACGAAGTTTTATTGGTGAAAATTCACGACTGTAGGATCGTGTACTTGCTCAAGCGGAATTTGCTTATAATGATTCACCAAATCGCAGCACGGGATATAGTCCTTTTCAGGTTCTGTATGGCATGCATCCTCGCTGAGTGCATGAACTGTGGGATTTGGGAAAGTTGGAAAGAAGGAGTGCTGACGGGGAAGATTTTTCCCAAGAAATGAGCGATTTACATGAGTAGGTGAAGTCGAAATTACAAGACAACAATAAAAAATACAAGCAGCAAGCAGATTTAAAGAGGCGGGAAGTTCAATTTAATGTAGGGGACGAATTTCTTGCACATTTACGCAAAGAACGTTTTCCTAAGGGTGAATATAACAAGCTAAAGTTTAAAAATTGGCCCCTGTAAAATTCTTCGTAAATTTTCTGCCAATACCTATGAATTACAGCTGCCACTAGGGATAGGCATGTCACCCATATTTAATGTGGCGGATCTGTTTCCATATACTGCCAGTCCTGAAGATGACAGAGCAGCATGGCCAGAATGGGACATCCAGTTTGAAAGTGGTTCTTGGATGAGGAAAATGCCCACAACTCAGCCCCTTGAGATCGAGAGCATTCTCGACACCCAGGTAGCCGAGCGCACTCGCAGGAAGGAGTACTTACAGTACCTTGTCAAGTGGAAAAACCGTCCCATTGAGGACAGTTCATGGCTTGATGCAGCAAAAATACAACGAGCAGGCTATTCTGTTGAAGAACTCATGGAACAGAGCCATGAATTTTTGCTACCCCATGAGCCTGATGCAGGAGCATCCAGCTCAGGGTAAACAAAAAAACAGGTTTTTGTCTTACAGGTTACAGTTGATTAGTTGACAGGTCATTGATCCTGGGTTTTTATATTGTTTTATTTAGGTATTCCATCATTAGGGCCTAATAGTCATTTATGTTCTGTAGTTTCACTTAAAAGTTACTTTTAGTTTATATTTAAAATTCGTTCCTAGATTAAAAGAACAAAATCAAGAATGTAACCATAATTAAACTGTTGGCGGTTTCAAAATGAAAATTGTTTCATAAAGTAGTACAAAAGGGAAAATACATTCTATAAGGGTTGATTTCCATCATAGCAAGAGAGAGAGAAAGAAAAAAAAACGACTCAGGAGAACTTTCAAGAAACCATATAAGAATTGTTTTTTTCTGTAGTCAATACTATTATATTTTCCTGTCTATTGTTTTACTCTATCGTGCAGGGTAAATTGAACTAAAGCACAATTGTAACTAAGGCATACAAAAGAAACTTTAAACACAGGCATCGGAGTACCACAGCATTTGGACGAGTGGAAGCTTATAAATTATGGGCAAATTCTTACAGGAAAGAAAACTACGCATGCATTCACAAACGAACAGACATTATAAACATTTCCAGGTATTACAACTTTCACTTCATATTAACAGAGTTTAATAAGAAAATTCCATTGTTTATAAATAAAAATGTCTCTGGTAAAGAGTCTCGAAGGACTATAAAAAAGAAATATTACATATCAAAGTCTACGGATTGGGGTTTAAAAACCCTTAAATAACAGCGCCTTAACCAGAAGGCAAGCTAGCAGATAAACAAGCGGAAGCAGAACAAAAGTTTAATGCGAAATTGTTTTACTAACCCTGGTCTTTTCGCTCAGGAAAAGACTTGATAACAGACTAACTACAAAAAAAGCTACAACGAAAAACGAGGGATAGAAGCCCTATTCTACAACCAAATAAATTACAAGTTATCAAAGACACACTAAGGAGACGACCCTACCCATTTTTCGGGGGTCGATAATTGCGAGAAACAAAGATTTCAAGAGGACGAATTTGTAACCACCTGCAAGAGGAACAAAGTTTTCAAGAGTTAGTGCTCAGACATGTTATAAGTGGAGTATTGAGGTCGGAACAAGAGAAAGTAGAGAGTTTACATAGCGTAGCTTACTTGAACGAAGGAACACCGAAAAAAGGAGAAAATCTCAGTCGAACATCAACAAGGGTCTGCTCACAAGGAGCGAAGACCATTAGTAATTCTTAAAAGTGCAGAGAAATTGAAAAAGGATGGATAGTTTACCTTCGAGGAATGGATTGAGCCGAAGCGGATGTCGAAAACCCTTGTGATCTCGACCTGTAAGCGCAGACAACAACAGTTAGAATACAAGTAAACTGGAGGTGGGGTTCAAAAACAAATATCGGACCGAACAGTATACATGGGAAGCCAATAAGTAATAAAAATTAGAAAATCACCATCTTGCGAAGAATTGTTGAACACCACTAAGGGATTTGGCAAACCCTTGCCACAGAGAAATAGTGTGAAAAGAGAGCCAAGGGAAGTTACCGTATTAGCGAAGAACCTTGCAGAGAAAACCCTCACGAAACCCTTGAACAATGAAAATGAATGTCGACAGAGTAGAGTAGGGTTTGGATAACGCGGGAAAACACAAAACGAGGAGTTGGATAGGTGTCCATCACAAGCCAACCACAAGGACAAATGAAATAAATCGACAGTGTTTGAGAATTAAAAACAAATTTTCCATCGTATCATACGAATACCACCAATATCGAAACATTTATTTCATAACTATCGAATCTGTAATGTGTATATGATATTGTCAATCATACAATATAAATTTGTGACCTGTATTAATTTTTATTCAATAGTTTTGAACGCAGATTTAGTGTTAAGGGTTGGGCACCATCAATTTATAACTTACAACTTCAAGATTAAAAGTAATACTCCCTATCATATCGTTTTACTGAAGCTAGGCTTTTCCCTATTGAAAGCACAACTACATTTGGCTATTTGATATATAAGAAGAAACTTTAGAACATGGAAACCAAAAAAATTTCTAAATTTATTTTTATGTCTAATAAAAAAACCAAAAAAATTTAGTTATAAAATAAAATAAGAAAGAATTTAGTTATAAAATATAATAAGAATTAAAAGAAATTTTAAATATGAAATATAATAAAAATAAAAATTTGTATTTTACTTTAAGAAAAATAAAAAATAAAAAATAACACTATATTAAATAAATAAGATTTTTGAAAAGATAATCCATACAGGTGAAATAGATTTCAAAAGTGAGGAATAACCTGTTTCTGAGTTTTTTTAATAACCCAACGTTTCAGACTTCCTAAGTGAGTCCATCATCAGGGGTAGACGCCAAATATTCTTTGAAAAGTTGGGAGGATTAGGGCAAATGAGTAGATGTATAAATAGTGAATTATGAGGAGATTTATTAAGGTTAAATAGTGAATTATGAGGAGATTTATTAAGTCGGTTTAGATAAACAATGGTTTTAACTTTTAATTTAAATTGTAATATAATTTTAATTATAATTTAAAATTATTTGAAATTGTATTATAATTAATGGAGTCATGTATTTGTTTAAATTAATTTATATAATTACATTAATCAATTATTTTATCTAATTTAATTTAATTAATTTTTTATTTTATTATATTTTTAATTTATTTTTTAATTAAAGTATCGGGAATAAATTTTATTGAATTAAAAATAATAAAAAAGGTAGGAATTATTTATTTTAATATTAAATTGTTGTATTTATCTATTTATTTATGTATTTTACTTTTAATTGCACTTATTTATTAATTTATTTTATTTTAATTTATTTCATTTTATATCATATATATATATATATATATATATATTTCTTTCTTTCTTTCTTTCTTTGTTTCTTTCTTTCTTTTTTATTTTTATTTTTGGTTTTTTTTTAATTATTTATTATTTGTTTTACATTTTTAATTATTATTGTTTTTTATTTTATTTTATTTTATTTATTTATTTATTATTATTATTTTTTAATTATTTTTTTTTAAGAGAAAGGAGAATGATATATATATTTGTTTTTTATTTTTATTTTATTTATTTTATTTTTTATTTTTATTTTTTATTAGAGAATGGAGAATAATAGGATTTTAAATTTACATTTAGTTAAATAAATAAAAATACTATAATAAATAATTAAATAATAAGGAATTAATAAAGAAATAATAATAATAATAATAATAATAATAACAACAACAATTAATTAACTAAATTAAATAAAATAAAATATAAAGATTTATAAATATATTTGATTAAACTTTTAAATTAATTAAATAGAACTAATCGTTATAATTTTATTTAATATTTAAGTAAATAATTTAATTAATTAAAATGGAACAAGCGATTATTAAATTTCATAGTCAAACTAGTCGTTATCATAACGGATAGTTTAGCCATTTCTGCATCTATTTAAACTCAATGTCCAGATCTGATCTCTCACCTAGTCCTGATGATGAACCACACTGGTTGGTTCGAAAAGCGTTGACAATGTTCATTTGAATGTGATTATTACCAAAAAAATTCTTCATAACTCTCCACTTGGTTATTTTTTATTTATTTTTGTTCACTTTTATTTTTATATATTTTTTTTCTAAATTTAACATTGTTCTAAGTTATTTTTAAGTTATGTGAATAGCTTTCGTGGACGCTTTCGAACCAACCAATATGGTTCCTTTTCACAACATACGCGGAATCATAATGTGGCATTTGTTATAAATAGATGAGAAGAAAGGTTAACTAGCAGTTGGAATGTAAGTGCTAGTTTGACCTAAAGAAAAAGAATTTCAATTAATTTTAATATTAATATTCTACCAATATTATATTAGTTTGATCAAAACTATTTATCAATTACTATAATATTATATTAGTTTGACTAAATTTTTTATAGTTAATTCTTATAATATTATATTATTTTGAATAAAAGGATTTTTTTTTTCATTATATTATTTCTTTTCTTTTTTTTTTTTTTTTTGGTAATATTAAGATTATTAAAATGGATCTTATCAATCCTTTTTAGTTATATTTTCAAATGTTAATAAAATATTTTAATTTTTTTATATTCTATTATATCTAGCAACAATATTTTTTAATGTTAGTTTAAATAAAAGATGAAGAGATTTATTTTCTTTTAAATTATTTAAATTCATTAATGAATTTCTGTTAAGACATATTAATGTGATATTATTTTATTTTATTTTATTTATTCAATTTATGTAAGACTAGATTAATTAACCATCTCTTAGTTAAAAGATTAGGATCATTAGATAAAAGTTATATATAATATAAAATGAAGTTAATAAAATCAAAATAAGCAAAAAAAAAATCAAAAAGAAAGAAAAGGGGAGGGAGGCTTACTAATAATACCAATGATTAGGAATATAGGGCAGAGATCTAGGACCTGCTCATACTCCAACCCTTATCTCTATTAAGGTTGATAGGTCATTTTTCAATCTCCAAAGCCTCTCCTAAGCAGCAATGACCTTAGCCTCTCCTAACTTTTCAAATTTTTTAAAAATTATAAATTCTAATAATATAATTTATCATTTTTTAAATAATAAATTAATTTAATTTTTATTATTTTAATATTTATTTTTTGTTATTTTAATTTATTTTATATATATATTCAAATTTAATATAATTCTAAATTATTTTAGATAAATAATTTTAATTTTATATTAATTTAATTTAATGTATATAAATTTTTGAATAAAATTATTTTAAATTAGATATTAAATTTATATATATTTTAAACCAAGTATCATTTATATTAGATTCAAGTTTATATTTAGCATGCATTTAAATACTATTTATAATAGGTGTAGTTTAACTTATGAACATGACCATTTTTTCAAGACATTTTTTCTAGTTAATTTTAATCAAAATCAGAGAGAGATTTTTAAAAAGTTGAGTTTAAATTGTTTAATTTGCCTAATTCGAGTGACTCCAGAGGTCAGAGTACTAAATCTATTTATGCATTCAAAAGTGTATTTTAAATAACACAGAATCTTGAAATTGTATTATTGTAAATTCGAAAAAAACTATTTTAAACTATGTCCTTACAATATATATTTATTCTAAATTAAAAACCACTTAAACTAGATATTATGTCTATAATTTAAATAAATAATATTATTTTAATTTTAATTTAATCTATTGTAACATACACCATTAACTTCATAGGGAAATGTAAGGAGTTAAAAAAAATTTATACAAGTTACTCATCATTACATAGAATGTTTAACAGTTCACAGTGTGATTTTATAAATAAAAATAGTAACTCTTAACCCTTAACAACCTCCATTACAGTATATTAACTTAATACTATATGATGTAACCATCCATTCATCTCATTACTCATATAGTCATCACATAATTGCCATTATGAACATCATAACAAGAAAGGAATCAACCTCATCATCTGGACACAATAATCGATCACATCATTGAACACCAATATGCCATGGAATGCATGGAAACCCGTAGAATGACATATCACAAAGGCAATTTGTTATTAAACGCTCGTGAGGTGTTCAGCCCATCACTCAATGGCTTATAAGGAGACCATCCCTTAACCATTGTTTATAAACCTTACAAGGAAATATGCAAGTATCTGGCTTAAATCCATTACAGTAAATATGATACCATTTACCCTGCGGTCTTCATATCCTCACATCTTCATATCTTCAAACCTTCACATCTTGGGTGACGTGGATGTACCTACAATGGACCATAGTACATTGGACCTTCCTGCAACCTAAGCACTCCTTTGCACGAACATTAATCACTTTCTATACGCACTCACCATGACAAGCATAATTTTCCTTTGTACATGACAAGCATAATATTCCTTTGTACCTATCACCATCATTTCCTGCTATGATGCTTTCGACATAAAATGATGTCAAGATCCATAAAATATTAACCAGTCATTTCACATATCTGTACTATAGTAGTTTCTCCATCTACTCATGTATATTCATGACAAGCAAGTAAAGTACCTTTTCGTTCGGTCTTTAACGACCCATACCTCATATGTGCTGGTTATAAGTCATCACAATCAAGAATATAAATATATGTCTCATTTTCAAGATTATAGTAATAATCATATTCAATGTAGTTTTAATACTACAAGCTATCTTTCTACATACAAAAATGTATATTATTTTTCAATAAAAGCTAATACATATGTTGCATGTATATGCAAGATCTTCCTCCATAAGGAATTTAACATCATAATCATGATAATATAAAAGAATCACTTAGTTTATTCATCTAAGGAATAAAATTGATTAGCTCCTTTAACCATGAATTTATTAAATAACTTAACTTTACCAACACCATGGTAATTTATTCATGGATTTATTAAATAACCAATATTTGCAAACACCATGGTAATCTACCCATGGTTTTGTAAAATAATTATTCTCCATCAACACCATGGAAAACTACCCATGGATTTATGAAAACAATCCATGGATTTATTAATTCATTAGCCTATCCTACTATCATGGTAACTATTCATGGATATATATTAATTCATTACTATTTACAACATGGTTAATGAATATAAATCTTAGCTCCTTTAACCATGAATTTATTAAATAGCTTAACTTTACCAACACCATGGTAATTTATTCATGGATTTATTAAATAACCAATATTTGCAAACACCATGGTAATCTACCCATGGTTTTGTGAAATAATTATTCTCCATCAACACCATGGAAAACTACCCATGGATTTATGAAAACTATCCATGGATTTATTAATTCATTAACCTCTCCTACTGTCATGGTAACTATTCATGGATATATATTAATTCATTACTATTTACAACATGGTTAATGAATATAAATCTGAGAAACTTCTCTTTTCTTCTTCATTGTACAAGAAGTTATTTCAAGAGTCACTCTCGTTAATCTATTCAAGAAAAATACTTTGGACTTGTTATCACTTCATAATTTTAACGAGTATAAAGCCTCTTTTAAAATAAGAGCATTCCTCGTATATTTTCTTGCTTATGTAAATATTTTCATTAAAGAGTTACCCTCTTTAATCTAATCAAGAAAATATCTTTTAAAAATAAAGTACCATAACTAACCCTTATTTGGGCATAAGAGCTAGATAAACCTTTTAAAATAGTAACAAAGTTAACATGCAACCTTTGCAAACCCTTGCAAAGGAATTTACGAAATGGACTTATCTTCTACTCCCAAGATAAATACATTCTTATGAAAATAGTCAACAGTGACTAACGAAATACCATTTTCTTGGTATATGAGATAGATCGTTAGTATTTCCATTTTCTAATAATCCTTTTTGCACAAAAACTATATAATATATAATATTTATTTATATCTTTTAACTCACTAAAAAGAAGACTATATAATAAAGAATGTAAGCCAAAATAACGTATCTTGGCAATCGACTCTCATTCCAGTCAATTCTTATCAAGAAAAGGAATTAACACCATCTATATATAATCTTTTCTTATATATTTTAACTCACAAAGAAAAATACTATATAATAAGGAAAGTAAGCCAAAAATCACCTTTCTTGGCAGTCCACTCTCATTCAAGTCGACTCTTATCAAAGAAAAAGAATTAATACCATTTATATATAATATTTTCTTATATCCTTCTTCTCACAAAAGATTATATAACAACAATTAGCAAATATTTTAATCACTTACCATACACCCATTTGAGCCACGGCTTGAACATATCAACTTAAAAATACACTGACCGCACAAAAAGAAGTGGTCGAATAAGCATGTCCGCCACAAGCAAAGGCTTCACCTGGGCAACTCGCCAGCTTGAAGGGTAGAACGAAGGTGACAAAGAGGAATGCAGCTCCTTCCTCCTTTGCGTGTGGTGATCGAAGTTCGAATCACCACCTCTACATTTGTTGGGAGGCGTTCTCTTTGGCTTCACCAACAAGCTCCTGCAACTGTAACATTTGACTGTGGTTTGAGCTTTGGTGTAAACGAAAATGGCGTGGAAAACAAGTATGACGGAAATACAAGGTGAAGAGCGACGCAGAGTGCCCTGAGAAGCTCATTGCAGAGCATCCAATAGAATTATTCCATCGAGTGAGAACCAAACTACAAGCTGACCACCCCTACCCCCGTTCAACTCGTCATCTCCCTTTTTTTATATGCAGCACATGTTCGTTTTAACCGATTCAAGAATCCGTTTACACAAACTAATTCTTTCTTTTCTTGATTTTAATAGTTTAAGGTAAAATATATTTACCATTTAAAAGCACGTAAGACGTATGTTACATACTCCCCCCGTTAATAGAACACCGTCCTTGGTGTGCTTCTCTCATTGAAATTTAAATTGTATACTCATGGTATAATAATATAATCAACCCAAAGGGGCTCCTTCCCCTTGGCAATGAGACACTTTCGTTTTCTTAAATGCCATTAATTGAAACAATAATGTTTTTATCCATATTCATAAGCATGTTTAGTGCAAATAAAATTTCATTTCCATTTCTACTGCTTATCCCTTATTCAATTCACAAAGGTATAGAAAAATATCTATACGAACTTACCAATTACTATTGGTAGAAATGATGGCTTTTACGCAAGCTCTCATAGAATGGTTGAACACCCATCAACACTTCCTGGGAAGAGCCTGTAATGTATGACTAACCATTCAATCACGTTAGTCACATAGTTTCAATGAAATGAAAACACTTGCAACTATCAAACATTCTTGCAATATAAAGAGATGTTTTAATCAAAGTACTTCCATAAGTACTTAGAGAGAACCAACCCTCTCATCAATGCATCACGTGCACACTGTCTTAGCTCCTGCTAACGACATCCATACAGTACTTAAAAAGTACTCAGAGAGAATCTAGCTCTCTAATCGTACCAATGGTCAATCCATGCACCATAGGCATATCCTAGCATCTGCTAAGACATTCAAACAAATTAGTAATATTATAAATTAACTTATACATTCAGTAATTCATTTTTTGAGCACTAAGCTCTTTATACTTATCTGGAAATTTAGTCTTTCAAGTTGTGGTCCTCCCAACCATCAAGTGAGGCAATTACGTCCTCCACTTGCCCCCTAGCTCTAGAATCTGGACAGTGTCACGAGTCAACAGTGGATTCTTCTGCTGTGACATCAGGATGGCCAATCCAGCCACACTCAAAAAAGCCTGGAAGAGAAATTCGGGACAGTCCGGTCCAATTCTCCAATTCCAGTCATACTCAGATGTTTTTGGCTTTACAAGGGTTACTGGAAGCTATTTTCAACTGGTCCCAACCAGCTCAATAAAATACTCCCCCTTTACCAATTTCACAGAACGCCTACTCCTCCCCGGGGATCCAGCTTATCCTCAGAGGAGTAGGTAACTGTCTTTCCAACTGTCCCCAACCACTTCCTATCCTTGGAACATTTTTACCATCAGCTTAAAAATATTTTCTTTCATAATTAATTTCAGAAAATTAAATAATTTTCTTTATCAACAGTGACGATTTAAGTTTTTCTTGCCCGATAAAAGAAAATTACACAAAATGTCTTTAACTAGTTAATACTAGTTAACTTTAATGAAACTGTCACAACTTCCCCCCTGGAAGTAACATACATGTGTTGTACATTAAAGCATGATACTTTAACGTTTGTTGTTGCAACTCACATTGCAATGCTTGCGATGCTTTATTTCCACAGATTTTCTATTTTCATTAAGCTACTCAGGCTTACAATAAGAAACAATGCTAATCTTAAATATGCATTTCTCAAGCACATATTGTCTTATGCAATCATTTTAAGTTCCTGCATAAAATGTTGTTATGCATACAATGTCTTCATGCATAAAAGTATATACAATTATTCATTAATGCGTATGTGTCAATAATGATTAGGGTATGAGTGCAAACATTTCCAATTCCCATAATGTTCTATTCCCATAGACTGACAAACGAAGTAATTATCATAATCACTTATTCACCACTTTCAAATAGCTTTAGTCAAAATAGATTCGTGCATATAACTTCCATTAGTTATTCATTCATAACTAGTCAATAGTTTTAATGCATCCATGACGACTCATGCAAACACTAGTCAGTCAACTAGTCATTTAGTTAAGTGTCACAACTTGATCCATTAAGAGACTTCATTCAATTTAATTTTAACACTCTATCATTTTATAGTAGGACTTTCTTCATCTTTTGCATTCATGCATTAATTTCTCACACCATCACTATACACATTCATCTTTTTAAAGTAGTGCATGGTAACTTAGAAATTTTATTGCATGCAAAAACAATTGCTTCTTTTCAAGCTCAAATGAAAAGTAACTATTTTCCTTTCATGCCTTTATACTTTCTTTCCTAAAGAAATAAAGCATAATACACATATTAATCTCATATGCATATTCTTATCCGGAAAAAGTATGTTATAATAGCATGTACTTTTTTAAGATCTCTCTTAAATGGAAGCTAATCTCATGCAATGCCATGTATATAGAAATTCATTTTTAAAGAATCAACATGCATATGCATAGACTTCTTAAAATAAAATAAAATAAAATACTTATCTTTATTTCATTCGAAGAACTTCTCTCCCTACTGCAATATTCATCCCCATCAGGAAATTCACATTGCTCCTCTACAACAATGTTTTCTTTTAGCAGCATCAACAAGATTTTTTAGCACGGTTAGATAAAACCTTAATCCATAAATAATCAATCTTTGAGTGATCCTTTAACACCTATTCATGTGCATATATGAGATGTGAGTACAATGTCACAACATGCTTTCTTCTAACATCTCTACATTAGTGTGAGTAAGTAATTATCAATTCATGTCAAATAACTCCCACATTATTATGACATTTCTCACACACGCACACATTCATACAAGACAAATCACTATATCTGTTCAGAAATTCCTTTAATGGAAAATGACACAATGTGCATTCGCTTTACTTAAACTTTAACAAAAGAACCACCACTTCAGATTTTGCCTTTGGAACATGCAAATATAATAAAGCTACCACATTTACTATTGTTCCTATGCATACCATGCATAAAGATTAATTTCTCAATAGAGTACTTAACATAATCAAGTAGGCAAACTCATGATTCCTCTTCGAGGACATATAACATGATAGGCCTTCAAAACATGGTTTTCTTTTCCATAAAACTAATGGAATAAAACATAAGAATACATACCTTATTCTCGAAATATTATACCCACGTTAGCCATGTATATATTTCAAGGAAACCAAAACATTACTTTAATTTTTGTACATGTAATTCATCTTCTTTGCCAAAGAATATTTTCTAAAGTATGTTAACAAAGCATGTTATCATTTCCACATATAGACTTATGTTCTTTCCGATGATATCTAATACAACTATTGCATGCAAAGAACCTTGTTCATCTATGATTCTATATGCAAGTTTCTCATGCTTTGCTTCCAATAATTTACCATAGATAGCCTCTTTTATGCATAATAACTATGCAACACTAACAAGGTTATCTTAACCTTTAATATACCTAAATCAAGAAGTTGACATAATCCATCTAGCAATGTAGTATATTCAAGAGGCTATTCTCTTTAGCCTATATTTATTTTCAAGAAAAGAAATTGGATTCCTTATCATTTAACACATCATTATGTAGTCCTTTTTAAAGAAAAACAAGCTTTCCATCTTTTCTTAAACAAGATATATATAAAGGCAAGCAAGTTTACTTATTTATGTTTTACTACTACTCACACCTTTCAAGATACATACTAGTAATCTTTGCAAGACTCACTGGGTTCTTATCAGCAAAACTAGCATAGTAGTTTGGTCTTTTACCATGGTATATATTTCTAAAAGATTATCATATTAACAATGCTTTATTACTTTCCACAAGAACTAGCACAATCTTGCATATTAAGTAAAACCACATTTTACTTTATATTTGTCTCTTTGCAAGATTCACATGCAAGAATTATTTCAATATTTCTCTCAAGAAGAATCAAATGGATACTAGTTAAATTTTCAAGCACACACATGTTTCTTTTTCAAGAAACCAAATTCCCAACTCCTTTCAAGGAAACTTCAACACAACAATAGAAGTTTTACGTACATGGAAAATACATATCCTTTTTAACGAAACTGTAAATCGATAATTATTTACTTTGTAAGCAGTGTATTTTCCATAAATGCAATAACTATTGCTTTCATGATCAGGAGCTCAGGACCAAGTGTCGTAAAATGGTCAAAAATGAAGGTGCTCAGAACTAGTTTGAACCTGAACGACCGGATAGAGCTCGTCTTCCTGATTCCGGCGCCGCGAATGGTTCGAAAAACGGTCGCCGTATGCAGAAGTTATTCAAGATTGAAGATTTCTCAATTTCCATAAAAAAATGCCAAATTTGACTTTGTGGAAAATTTTATTAAAAAAAGAATATTCCGCAGAATATTCTGGGAATATTCCGTGGAATATTCCACAGAATATTCTGGGAATATTCCATTTGGCAGCCAATGGAAGGGCGCCACGTGGCTAGCCCGGAGGCCGCCACGTGGCCCCAAGACCGAATTTGAAATGGCGCATTTGCAAAAAATTTGTTATGGCTCGGACGGATTCGAACCCCCGACCACATGTATGTTAACCAACGGACTTTACCGCCAGACCAAAGTGTATTTCTTGTTATATGGCGTGAATGGACTTTTATTTATGGCGCGTATTTGTTTGGGCGGGGCCCGAAAGGGGGCCAGCCCCCTTCCCATGAAACCACAGGCGGGGAACCTTCTCCCAAAGAAATCGGCGCGCAGTTGGCGGTTAAAACTTTGGTTATGTGTTATATGGTGGGTTTTATTATAAACGTTGGTATTTATTGAAACAGTTGCAAAGACCGCCATACATGTGATTGCACGATGTGCATAACCATAACACTTATTACCAGACGTTTAAACCGCGCGGCTAGTTGGTGGTTCCGCCTATCTTGGCGCCACCACTATTTTTACGGCCTTATCTACAGTTTCTCCACAATTGGTGGAGCTTCTCAAGGTGAAACTGGCAGTTTAGTAAATGTGGCATAACTTCTGCTAGGAGAGGTCTTTGAAGACGAATTTTTTTTTTATTTTGGGTCTCTTCGACCTTCTGAAGCCATTGGCACAGGTTTCACAGAAATCTGAGGTCGTTTGCAGGTGATTTTGCTTCGTGGAAGTTCCAGGAGCCACTAGGGCCAAATCAGTTTGGGAGCTGCATTGGGAATTGTGCAGCCAGTGAATGTGGAACGAAGGTCATTCCTGAAGTTTTTCAGCATTCTGAATCCATTTATACAGCTCGTTTTTCCTTTTGAGGAATTCTTCTCACTGTTTTGCTTCAGGGAAGCTTTCAGGGCCACTAGGGCCATTTCAGTGTTGGAGCTGTTTGGGGACTATGTTCTTCCATTTTTGGTGATTCAAAAGCCTGTTTCTGCTATTTTAGACATTCTGAGTCTAATGGCAGAGGTTTCAGAACCAATTGAGGTTATCTTCACCTCGAAATTCTCCATGCAAGTCTAAAGGGCCACCAAGGACAATTGGGGAAAAGTACTGTAACAGGTACAATTTTCACTGTTTAGTGTTTGGGAAATAGCATGTTTAGCTAATTCCTATCTTCTGATTCTATATTTATAGTCAGATCTGTCTTTCGAGACACTCTTATTCTTGTATTAGCCTTTGTAGCATTTTTAATACAAGAGGACAAGCCTAGTTTGAGAGGCTTGGTCCAGCAGATGTAGCCCAGAGGAGGGGGTGAACTGCTTATCATTTTGATGTCTTTATTTGCCGAAGATGATATGCTAAACAAAACTGATATAAAGTGTTAAACAGCAAATATACATAACTTTCATACACACATAATCACCTACTCAGCTGCAGAAAGTTATTTGTCTTATTCCGCAAGACATCAAACTTCAAGTATGTGTATGTCAAAGACTTCTATGTGTTATTTCATTATTTCTTTAGGCAGAGCCTGTAGAGGGCCAGGTAGCCTCTGGAACTCATCCTCTCTTTAGAGGTGACATGTCCGGTGAATGCCCCTACAGTCTATCTGTGTATAAGAAATAAGAAGTTTTCACATTTTCAGAGGTCACTTGGAGTGTATAGCTCACATTTGAAATTATGGGAAATGGATACCTTGCACCCTTAAACAAGTACTTTCCATTTTCAGATCAGATGGTATCGGAGCACTAGGTTTGCTTGACTGACATCACTAGCTTGATTGTGTAGCTTGAAAGGTGTCTTAAGCAGTGTTGAAGATTGACTGCTTTATTATTCTGCAAACTACTTGTTGTTTGAGTTTGTTGAAGCTCTTTTGTTCATTTTTATAATGACAACTTCCATAAGTGGATCTATGGAGTCCATTATTGATGTGGAAAGGGAAGTTTCACATGAGGAAAATTTGCAGCAGCAAAAGTCGCCATGGAATTGGCTTGGTGAGAAGTGGATGGAATTCTTATTGCAGTAAGTCATTACTCATTTTGTACATGCAAATTTCAGATTGGTATGCATGTATTTCAGTTGAAAGAATTTCTTTGCTGTTGCAAAATTTCGCCATGGAGGTGTAAAAGATGAGTATGATACTCACTTATGTTGCAGCAATATATTTTGGTTCAGCTCTTGATCATCCACATGTTTTTGGGATGATGTACTTGTGGGTATTTGAAGTTGCACATGTACATAGAGGTTGTATGTGTAATTAGCGAACTGTATATAGTTCATTGTACATGATACATACATGTGTTTGTTAAGATGTATCTTGTTGTTTATTGACTTGTGTCGGTTGTGTGCACACTTGTTACAGATTTTGTGTGTCATTGGTATAGCACATCTCATTGTCAACTGGTTGTTGATGTCATATGTTGCCCAAGATGCTTTTGGTGTCGTTTGGTGCAGAGAACGAAGTGTCAGTGCAAAGCAGTGCAAGATTCCATGAGTTGGAAAGGCATGCAAGCAAAGAGGGCACAAAGTTCAACAAGTGTCATTGCTGGTTTCAGTATGGCAGATTGGTATGGCAAGAAAACTTGGTCGGGATTCGGCACAAGTACATGGCTCATTCAGCAAAATTCGCCATGTGAACAGTTGGCAATTCAGGAAATTTTTGAAGGCTGAAGAGAAGAGGATGTTGTTATTCTCTCATTTTCTGTTCTACAGTTCAGTTTCAGAATTTCAGTGAGCTTTTGGGGACCAAAAGCTTCTCATTTGGGAGGTGTGATCAGGAGCTCAGGACCAAGTGTCGTAAAATGGTCAAAAATGAAGGTGCTCAGAACTAGTTTGAACCTAAACGACCGGATAGAGCTCGTCTTCCTGATTCCGGCGCCGTGAACGGTTCGGAAAACGGTCGCCGTATGCAGAAGTTATTCAAGTTTGAAGATTTCTCAATTTCCATAAAAAAATGCCAAATTTGACTTTGTGGAAAATTTTATTAAAAAAAGAATATTCCACAGAATATTCTGGGAATATTCCGTGGAATATTCCGTAGAATATTCTGGGGAATATTCCATTTGCAGCCAATGGGAAGGCGCCACGTGGCTAGCCCGGAGGCCGCCACGTGGCCCCAAGTCAAGTTGAAAATGCGTTTTAAAAACTTGTTATGGCTCGGCCGGATTCGAACCAGCGACCGGGCAGTAATTAACACAGCGTTTTTACCAACACACCACACGCCAAGATCTTGTTATTAAGTGGGCGCAATTAATATTTGAAGAGGGTGTTAGTTTGGGCGGGGCCCGAAAGGGGGCCAGCCCCCTTCCCATAAAACCTCCGGCGCGGAACCTTCTCCCAAGACCATCGGCGCGCAGTTCGGGCGGTTTAACAACTTTGGTTATGTGTTATATCGTGGGTTGTTATTTATTAAACGTTGTATTTATTTAAACACGGTTACAAGACCGCCGAACCATGTGATTGCACGATGTGCACAAACCATAATTTTTATTGCCAACGTTTAAACCGCGCGGATAGTTGGTGGTTCCGCCTATTTTGGCGCCACCACTATTTTGGCACTCTTATCTACAGTTTCTCCACAATTGGTGGAGCTTCTCAAGGTGTAACTGGCAGTTTAGTAAATGGGGCATAACTTTTGCTAGGAGAGGTCTTTGAAGACGAATTTTTTTTTATTTTGGGTCTCTTCGACCTTCTGAAGCCATTGGCATAGGTTTCACAGCCATCTGAGGTCGTTTGCAGGTGATTTTTCTTCGTGGAAGTTCCAGGAGTCACTATGGCCAAATCAGTCTGGGAGCTGCATTGGGAATTGTGTAGCCAGTGAATGTGGAACGAAGGTCATTCCTGAAGTTTTTCAGCATTCTGAATCCATTTCTACAGCTCATTTTTCCTTTTGAGTAATTCTTCTCACTGTTTAGCTTCAGGGAAGCTTTCAGGGCCACTAGGGCCTTTTCAGTGTTGGAGCTGTTTGGGGGTTATGTTCATCCATTTTTGGTGATTCAAAAGCCTATTTCTGCTATTTTCTACCTTCTGAGTCTAATGGCAGATTTTTCAGAATCAATTGAGGTCATCTTCACCTCTAAATTCTCCATGCAAGTCTAAAGAGCCACCAGGGCCAATTGGGGAAAAGTACTGTATCAGGTACAATTTTCACTGTTTAGTGTTTGGGAAATAGCATGTTTAGCTAATTCCTATCTTCTGATTCTGTATTTACAGTCAGATTTGTCTTTCGAGACACTCTTATTCTTGTATTAGCCTTTGTAGCATTTTTAATACAAGAGGACAAGCCTAGTTTGAGAGGCTTGGTCCAGCAGATGTAGCCCAGAGGGGGGGTGAACTGCTTTATCATTTTGATGTCTTTATTTGCTGAAGATGATATGCTAAAAAAAATGATATAAAGTGTTAAACAGAAAATATACATAACTTGCATACACACATAATCACCTACTCAGCTGCAGAAAGTTATTTGTCTTATTCCGCAAGACATCAAACTTCAAGTATGTGTATGTCAAAGACTTCTAAGTGTTATTTCATTATTTCTTTAGGCAGAGCCTGTAGAGGGCCAGGTAGCCTCTGGAACTCATCCTCTCTTTAGAGGTGACATGTCTGGTGAATGCCCCTACAGTCTATCTCTGTATAAGAAATAAGAAGTTTTCACATTTTCAGAGGTCACTTGGAGTGTATAGCTCAATTTGAAATTATGGGAAATGGATACCTTGCACCCTTAAACAAGTAAATTCCATTTTCAGATCATTTCAAGACAAGAAAGATATTAATACTTATCTCTTGAAACTCATTGTTCAACCTGGATGCGATGCCTTCCTTCACATACGCGCATTTCATCTCGAAACTCTCAATTTCTTTCGCTAAATCCCAAAGGTGCCAGTTTTTAAACCTTTAGCTCTGATACCACTTGTAACATACACCATTAACTTCATAGGGAAATGTAAGGAGTTAAAAAAAAACTATACAAGTTACTCATCATTACATAGAATGTTTAACAGTTCACAGTGTGATTTTATAAATAAAAATAGTAACTCCTTAACCCTTAACAACCTCCATTACAGTATATTAACTTAATACTATATGATGTAACCATCCATTCATCTCATTACTCATATAGTCATCACATAATTGCCATTATGAACATCATAACAAGAAAGGAATCAACCTCATCATCTGGACACAATAATCAATCACATCATTGAACACCAATATACCCTGGAAACCCCGTAGGGTGAAAACCAGCAAACGCTTAATTTTATTATTAAACGCTCGTGAGGGTGTTCAGCCCATCACTCAATGGCTTATAAGGGAGACCATCCCTTAACCATTGTTTATAAACCTTACAAGGAAATATGCAAGTATCTAGCTTAAAGCCATTACAATAAATATGATACCATTTACCCTCTGGTCTTCATATCTTCAAACCTTCACATCTTGGTGGCATGGATGTACCTACAATGGACCATCGTACATTGGACCTTCCTGCAACTCGCACTCATCTGCACGAACATTAATCACTTATCTGCCACCATGACAAGCATAATTTTCCTTTGTACATGACAAGCATAATATTCCTTTGTACCTATCACCATCATTTCCTGCTATGATGCTTTCGACATAAAATGATGTCAAGATCCATAAAATATTAACCAGTCATTTCACATATCTGTACTATAGTAGTTTCTCCATCTACTCATGTATATTCATGACAAGCAAGTAAAGTACCTTGTCGTTCGGTCTTTAACGACCCATACCTCATATGTGCTGGTTATAAGTCATCACAATCAAGAATATAAATATATGTCTCATTTTCAAGATTATAGTAATAATCATATTCAATGTAGTTTTAATACTACAAGCTATCTTTCTACATACAAAAATGTATATTATTTTTCAATAAAAGCTAATACATATGTTGCATGTATATGCAAGATCTTCCTCCATAAGGAATTTAACATCATAATCATGATAATATAAAAGAATCACTTAGTTTATTCATCTAAGGAATAAAATTGATTAGCTCCTTTAACCATGAATTTATTAAATAACTTAACTTTACCAACACCATGGTAATTTATTCATGGATTTATTAAATAACCAATATTTGCAAACACCATGGTAATCTACCCATGGTTTTGTAAAATAATTATTCTCCATCAACACCATGGAAAACTACCCATGGATTTATGAAAACAATCCATGGATTTATTAATTCATTAGCCTATCCTACTATCATGGTAACTATTCATGGATATATATTAATTCATTACTATTTACAACATGGTTAATGAATATAAATCTTAGCTCCTTTAACCATGAATTTATTAAATAACTTAACTTCCATGGAAAACTACCCATGGATTTATGAAAACAATCCATGGATTTATTAATTCATTAGCCTCTCCTACTATCATGGTAACTATTCATGGATATATATTAATTCATTACTATTTACAACATGGTTAATGAATATAAATCTTAGCTCCTTTAACCATGAATTTATTAAATAACTTAACTTTACCAACACCATGGTAATTTATTCATGGATTTATTAAATAACCAATATTTGCAAACACCATGGTAATCTACCCATGGTTTTGTGAAATAATTATTCTCCATCAACACCATGGAAAACTACCCATGGATTTATGAAAACAATCCATGGATTTATTAATTCATTAGCCTCTCCTACTATCATGGTAACTATTCATGGATATATATTAATTCATTACTATTTACAACATGGTTAATGAATATAAATATGAGAAACTTCTCTTTTCTTCTTCATTGTACAAGAAGTTATTTCAAGAGTCACTCTCGTTAATATATTCAAGAAAAATACTTTGGACTTGTTATCACTTCATAATTTAAACGAGTACAAAGCCTCTTTTAAAATAAGAGCATTCCTCTTCTATTTTCTTGCTTATGTAAATATTTTCATTAAAGAGTTACCCTCTTTAATCTAATCAAGAAAATCTCTTTTAAAAATAAAGTACCATAACTAACCCTTATTTGGGCATAAGAGCTAGATAAACCTTTTAAAATAGTAACAAAGTTAACATGCAACCTTTGCAAACCCTTGCAAAGGAATTTACGCAATGGACTTATCTTCTACTCCCAAGATAAATACATTCTTATGAAAATAGTCAACAGTAACTAACGAAATACCATTTCCTTGGTATATGGAAAAAGATCAGCTAGTATTTCCATTTTCTAATAATCCTTTGCACAAAAACTATATAATATATAATATTTATTTTATATCTTTTAACTCACTAAAGAGGACTATATAATAAAGAATGTAAAGCAAAAATAACGTATCTTGGCAATGAAGCTCTCATTCAGTCAATTCTTATCGAAAAAGGAATTAACACCATCTATATAATCTTTCTTATACTATTTTAACTCCCAAAGAAAAAGACATATAATAAGGAAAGTAAGCCAAAAATCACCTTTCTTGGCAGTCCACTCTCATTCAAGTCGACTCTTATCAAAGAAAAAGAATTAATACCATTTATATATAATATTTTCTTATATCTTTCTTCTCACAAAAGATTATATAACAACAATTAGCAAATATTTTAATCACTTACCATACACCCATTTGAGCCACGGCTTGAACATAGCAACTTAAAAATACACTGACCGCACAAAAAGAAGTGGTCGAATAAGCATGTCCGCCACAAGCAAAGGCTTCACCTGGGCAACTCGCCAGCTTGAAGGGTAGAACGAAGGTGACAAAGAGGAATGCAGCTCCTTCCTCCTTTGCGTGTGGTGATCAAAGTTCGAATCACCACCTCTACATTTGTTGGGAGGCGTTCTCTTTGGCTTCACCAACAAGCTCCTGCAACTGTAACATTTGACTGTGGTTTGAGCTTCGGTGTAAACGAAAATGGCGTAGAAAACAAGTATGACGGAAATACAAGGTGAAGTGCGACGCAGAGTGCCCTGAGAAGCTCATTGCAGAGCATCCAATAGAATTATTCCATCGAGTGAGAACCAAACTACAAGCTGACCACCCCTACCCCTGTTCAACTCGTCATCTCCCTTTTTTTATATGCAGCACATGTTCGTTTTAACCGATTCAAGAATCCGTTTACACAAACTAATTCTTTCTTTTCTTGATTTTAATAGTTTAAGGTAAAATATATTTACCATTTAAAAGCACGTATGTTACATCTATATTAGTTTTTATAAAGTTATTTTAAATCTTACTTTTTATTTTAAATCAAGTATCACTTATACTAGATATCAAGTCTATATTTTAAAAACCACATATAATATATATTTAATCTAAATTAAAAACCACTTAAATTGAATATTGAATTTATAATTTAGATAAATAATATTATTTTAATTTTAATTTAATCTATATTAATTTTTAAATAAAGTTATTTTAAATTGGATATTAAAATTATAATTTTTTTAAAATCAAGTATCTTACCGTACACTTATTTTGAAATTAAATATCACATATAATACATATTATATTTATTCTAAATTAAAGATCACTTAAACGGAATGATAAATCTATAATTTAGATAAAATAATTTTATTTTTATTTTTATTTAATCTATGTTAATTTTTAAATAAAATTATTTTAAATTGAATATATATATATCACTTAATATTTAGTTTGCATTTAAATACCACTTATAATCTGTATTTATATTTATATTTATGAGCACTTAAATTGAATGTCAAGTCTATATTAACAATGACTGGTAGTCATTGTTAAGTAAAGAAAATAAACATAGTCTATATTAACAATGACTGGTATAGTCTATATTAACAATGACAGGTAGTCATTGTTAAGTAAAGAAAATAAACATTTATATAATTATTTTATGGATGTGGAGATATTTTTTTTTTATCATGTTTGTAAACACCAAGACCACAACTAGATTTTGCATATTGAGATGGAGACAAGTAGTCATTAAGGGGGTCATTTGGAAAATATAATTCCTACTTGTCTCTGTTGTGATTCTTTCTATGTAAAGGAGTTTGTTCCTATTTCTTAGTATTTGTTTAGATCTAAATGTTTCCTAGATTAGGGTGTGGTTGAGATATTGTCTCAACCAAGTGATTGTGTGTCCAAGATAGTCTACCTATCTTCGGACACGACTACATGTATTTATATGTAACATTATTTGATTAAGGTAGTAATCAAAATTTCAAATTAAAAATATATTATTTGTGTTTATGTTATTTTATGATTTAGGTGTGGTTTAGATTACTAGTTTATTCTACTTAGGAAAGGTAAACTTTGTGTCATTTCTTTTAAATATTTATTATTTTAACATATTTTTGATATAAAAGTTTATATATATATATATATTCTAAATTTAACAATGTTGTATATTATTTTCAAATTGTTTAAAATTTATAAATTTTAAATCTAATATTATCATTTATCATTTTTTTAAAAGAACAAATTAATTTAATTTAATTATTATTATTATTATTATTATTATTATTTTAATTAAGGTGTGATACATTAAGTTGTAATAAGTGTTATGATTGAAGATCCCTTCAATATCATTTTAATATAATTTTAATATATTTTCAAATTTAATATAATTCTAAATTATTAGAGATAAATAATCTTACTTTTTTATTTTAATTCGAACGCCAGACAAAATCTTTCGGTCAAAAGTCCAGAAGCGAGGATCTTGTCGATGTTGTAACAAGCCTCATGGTACTAGAAGATGATGTTTCTAAGTAAACTTCTTGGATGATGATTTGGCGTCGACAGGAAGTCACTTTATTGTGAAACGGGAGTTATTGATTTCGGAGACAAAATTTGACTTGATATAGAAATGTTCAGGGATGACTGTCATGAGAATGAAGGTTTATGAGTATTGCAGAAGGATGAGTATTCACTGGATGAATTCTCTTGAACATATTGGCGACACTGAGATGAGTTGGCAGAATTGACCCAAAACCGAAGTGAAGGTATGATGGACCATAGGAATGAATGAACCGTCAAGAATATTACCCAACCCAAACAGTGACAATGATGGAGTGAAGTGTCATATTCAAGAGTAACCTGCTACCATAAAATTTCTGTTCACTTTCCCAAATTTTCCCTGGTCATTTTTCGACCAGTACCTCTTTATTATTTAACAATCTTGAGGAGGATAACATATGATTGATCTATAATTCAACCCTTCGGGCAAATAATGTATCGCTATTTAATAATTTAACGAGTCTAGCGATGAATGAAACTCGATTCTTGCCATGATCGACAAGCCCATCGCTATTTTATGTTTTAACGAGCATAACGATAGTGACAGCCGGGTCCTTTTTAATATTTAGAGAGTTTGAAAAAGAGGACAAAAGAAAACTCCATAAGTACTTTTTCGTAAAGTTGTCGCTCAGATCCGAAAAAGTGTAAAATGATATATGAGAGAACCTCTAGCCATGTTCGACTAAGGCATTCCTTTTTCATAAATAATCTATCTCAGTCCGAAAAAGGGTTAAACTTATACTGAGTAGATATCGATTCATTTAATTTTACGAGCTCGAAAAAGCAAGTGCTCAATAATCTTTTCACATTATCGGAGTCTGAAAAGAGCTAAAAGAAGACTCCAGGGGTTCCTTTTTTGTTGTTATCGAAGCTCGAAAAAGAGATAAAGTGCGCTTCAAGTCCTTTTTCATTTTTATCAAAGCTCAAAAAATAAGGATAAAAGTATGCTTTATGGTCAAATCATTCCTGAAATAAATGTGCACGATTAATCTGCTCATTAGTTGCAAACTTGTTTAGAACAACATCAAATGGATTAAAAATACTTGTTTCATGATAAAATTGAATAAAACCATGGTCATAACAATAAATATGATTTGATAATAATCAAACGACTAATTAAAAGATTTTTACTATTCATTTTTACCATTTGAAACCATTTGGATTTTGGAGCTCTGAACTAATTTTTCCCCCAAAACTTCAGTGATTGATTGCGTGCAATTGGTAAGAATGTTTTGAATGCCCCCTGCAAGAGCACATGTCGAATGCCCCCTGCAAGAGCAGATGCCCCCCAAGCTTCATTTCATTCAGCTAAGAAAACGAATAACTGGATGGAATGAAGGTTCATTTACAAGATCATATGGAAGACTCGTCTTAATTAGGAGAGGATTTTTTTTCATTTTTTAACGAGCTTGACAGAGGAAAAGAACTATGCTCATGACCTGTTTCATTTTTTAACGAGGTTGACACAGTATAAGAACTATCCTCATGGTATGTTTCATTTTTTAACGAGATTGACACAGTAAAAGAACTACCCTCATTGTGCAGTTGAATTAATGGGTGTGCGCTGGAAAAGACGTAGTCGAACAAAGTCATCATTCAGGGATTTTGATGAACACCACAAATGATAAGTCATAAAATGAGTCGACGAGTCTTCCCCAGGGTTTCCATTGAACTTAGGAATATCCGAGGGTAATTTATGAGGTATCACCGGCCACCAGGGAGCATAGTTGATTGGATCTTTGGTGAGCCGGTTTAAATCTGGTAACTCTAAAGTTGCAACAAAGGGCAATAGTCGATTGAGGTCAGGTTGAGCATAGCCAGGGTATGATGGAATTTCTTGGGCAATAGGCCTTTGATCACCAGCATAAGGAATCTATTGTTGGTAACCCAGATAGGGGTTTTTTTTATAGGCAAACGCTTGGGGATTCCGTTGACCAAAACCTGGGTATGATACTTATTGAAATGAAGGTTGAGGCATTTGCGCCTGTGGCTGCTAAGGATTATGTCCACCAATGTTATAACCAAAATTAGGATTTAACTTAGATTCAGTTGAGGATAGGTATAACCTGGTTGTGGCTACGACAACGCATAATATTGTAATCCAACTTGTGATTAAATAATTCTGGGTACAGATTGTTATAAATTAGCCAAATGAGTTGGAGTCTTAAGGCCCAATACTTTAGGGTATTGAGTTGAAGGACTCACCTGAAATGGTTTTTGTACAACAGTTTGAGTCTGTAACAGGGGTAAAGTTGTATTAACAAGTGGAAATGATGTGGGTGCAATAGGTTTAACCGGTTGATATGAGTGTACGATTGTTTGTGGTTGGATAGGAAGAGTGGGCTGTCATTGACAAACATTCATTTCAACATTCGGTTGACCAAAAAACGACGGAGTACAGTCAAAGTGGGTGACCATAGGTTCCCCCCCAACATGAGGAATATAATAAGACAAAAAATGTTATTCTCCAAATGTAAGGATTCTAGTTGAGATGGTACTGGATGGAATAGACCCAGATGGACCAGCTTGATATTGCCTTGATGATGGATATAAAGGATCAAGTCATTCAGTAATCACTATGGGTTTACCAGTTAGAATACTAGACGATGACATTGGTGAAGTCCATGGGTTTGAAGATGCACCAGAGAAAATTCCAGATAAAGATTTATAACCTAATGGGACCATAGGGCCACCATGTAAATATGACTCTGGTGAATTTGTGAACATCGACGGGGTAGCGCGAGTAGGTACTGATGCAATCATAACAGATTATCTAATCGAATATGTTGGTTCAGGCATTGTTACTTGACGAAATGTACACCCTTATGAATCAACGAGAATTTGAATAGGAACAAAATTAACAAAAGCAGATAGTGGTGATTGAGGAAAAGACTCGTACAGGTAAAGATCCTCCCCAAAATGGGTTGGAGTTAAAGGTGTTTCATCTTGTGGGATTTATTCAATTGAAATTAAACCAGGTGGAAGGATTTCGTCGTTAGGCCCAAAGTATATCTCAGGAGGTTGACTGCATGATATGGGAGACTCAATGGCTGCAATAGATTGTGGGGTGACCAATACAGGAACAAATTCTGGTCGTTTGACTTCAGGATGCAGATGTTTTGGAAAAAAAGAGACGGGATTTCGATCAACTTCCAATTGAACAACGTTGGGTTCGGGAGGTATGGTCTCACTGATTGGATGGATCATGACGACGGGTAGATGTGAGGACTCCGTCTCGAAAATAGTAGATGAACCAGTATTTGTAGAAACAACTTGTGCCGACTCTGGTATATGGGAAGATGATGCTTCACCAGAGGTACTGATGGTACTGGTTTCGGTAGAGTGATGTCGCTTTCACCGACCAGAAGTGGCTTCCGTTGGTAAAGGTGGTTTCAATGCAAGTATACAAGAACAACATGGAAAGGGATTTTCTTCTTCCATGATGATAGATTTATTCTATGAACAAAAAAAAAAAACAAAACAAAAGGGTAATGCTAGGCAAAAGGTTTACCAAGAAACTATGAACTGCAGAATACCTCCTGGCGAACCAAGAAGTACGAGCAGACAATCTCCCTGAATGTTGTGTTCAGTGTATCACAATTTACAAGGCAGCCGACTCAGTTCACTATGGATGGATAGCAACCTAACATTTTACTCACAAATATACCCAAAGGTGTGTGGAGGCCCAAGTCCATATTAGCAATGTCTAATGCGAAACCGGACAGTGAGAGCACCCCTTTATACTTTTCGTACTATAACACCGCTCGATATACCCGAAGGTACGTGGACGAGCTATGATATACTTATGTACGTGGAGTGAGGTATCACACTCAGAATGTATCACAGACAATTAACGACATCTGCTATGTTTTACGACGCCGGAACACGTCTCTAGCCTTGACCTTCTAAATGTTATCGTTATGGTTCCAATGCTTTGTTAGGTAAATTGATGTAAATTTTAAGTTGATCTTGTTTATCAATTTTCCTTTCAAGGTTCACCGCGATGATGTGATGGAAATTCCTAAAATGAAAACTAAAATGATAAGCAAACTTTTCACTTTTATCTTTTTCAATGAAAATCTTAGCTACTAAAGGGAAAAAGCAATCAATTTTGAGAGCAAACAACAAAGAGCACAAACTAATATGCAACTTTCGTAATGTGTTCCTATGAAAAACACACAATCCACTACATGCAAATGTAGGTTTTTCTTTTCAATCCTCTTAATGTGAATGCAAAAAGGAAACTATATGCATCAAATCAACAAAAAACAAATGCTTTCTTCTTTGAGAAGCGATGAGTTTAACAACAATTTCTCTTTTAGGAAAAATGAAGAATGGAACTACAATTTTTCCTACTGGAAATGATGAATTTAACGACAATTTCCTTTACGAAACAAATGGATCTAATGCAGAAATAAAATACTTTGAATTTTATTTGTTAATGATAGAGAAAAACACTTAAAGAGACATTGAAGAAACTTACTTTTTAAAGGAGGAAGATTCAGGCAAATTCATTGGTCTCTATGAGGCATCACACAGTTGAAAACACAGCAAACAAAAGGCTGAAAGTGATGGAAATGAAAAATTCAAAGGGAATTTGGTTGGCTTATGGGGAAACGCAGTCTCTAAGGGGAGACAACGCATTCCAAATCACCCCTGAGCGAGAGACAGTGCTCTGAAAAGCATTGTGTCTTGACCAAAAGTGCATTGGGCGCAACAGAGAACAAAACTCAAGCTACTAAAGACACTTCTAATGCAATTCTTTGTTTCAAAAGCCTAATAATTGAGAGTAGATGCTACTGGGTGGATAAGCAAAGGAAAAACACACTAAGGATGAAGGTAAACTCCCCAGTGGAGACGTCAATTCGTTATGCGGAATTATGAAATACAGATAAAACAAATTCTCTAAATGTGGTGTTGTGCATTTAGAACAACGAATCAAATACTTTGCAGACACTTTTCCTAAGAGTAAATAGACACACAGAAAGATGGAGAAACTTACTTTGAGTCCAAGTTCTTCCTATTCTCCTTCTGTCGCTCTTGTTGTAGCTTCCAATCCAACTTTGATCGCCAGACTATTTCCTGCAAGTATAAACACTAAAAAACAAAGAGATTGCAATATACAGATGGCTATTTACCTTAATAAGTTAAATCAATGAAACATGAAACATATATATCAGCTAAGAATCCATGATATGAAATATAGAAACATATATAGATACATGTGTGGGAAAATGAGCAGCAATATTTATTAATGGATAGAAGGCAAAGGCTTCAACCAGCGATTGATTTGATGTCACCAACTCCAACATCATCCCAGCCTCATCACAATGAACATCTCTCTAGCAGCATATCACTCAAATCAAACACTCAATTGAGAAACCAACATCATTTCTTTACCAAATTTCTTCCTTCTCAAGCACTAGGTTCTGTGCTCAATTTATAGATCAGTTGAAGGTAGTTTCACATTCAACGAATTTCTAATAATAGACAAGACATGTTCTCAAGCTTAGAGGTGTTAGATGGACACATGGATTTGAAGTTTGACACATATGGACTCTTCTAGAAGGCATTGGCCATGTGGAGATTCTAGAACAATGAGAATTTCGCTCCCAATTGACCAATGCACTCTTGAATTTCGGGAAGTGCTTTGCAAAGCACCCTTGAATGGAGGTAACCACATATGCAAAGCAATTAGTCCCTTGAGAGGCTGCATTGGTGAGCTCATAGGTGATATAACATGTACTTCAAATCTTGAAAATATTGCAACGAAAGTCATAGATGATTTGTTCTTGTTCTTGACTTAGGGCATGTAGCAACTAAAATGATAGGGGATGATAGAACCTATTTCATTGATTCTGGGGAAGATTTCCAGTTTAACCAGCTCATTGGAAATGGTGCCCAAATTGACCTATAACACTTAGGAATTTCAGCCTTTATCAACTGCGCTGAGTATCATGGGCATCCTATGGTGTTTTAACTGCATCTGGGTAGTCTTCTAATATCACAACTAATAGTTAAATCCCCTTTAACCTTTGTCTCAACTGGGTCTCCACTGGAACTAACATGAATGCAGCTATTAATAGTAAATCATCAGTTGCATGGTATATTACTGATTGTGAATTAAATATGATTTAATTCACTTGATCTCTCACTAGTGCAACAAACAGTTACATCTAGTTCAACTGAATTTAACTCACCTAACTAAGTTAACTGATTACTCATGCATTAATATAATACACCAACTGCAATTCGAACTCCATAACTAATAGAATTACTCTACATGCGTCACCAACCACCCTCAACTCGAAATACATGAGCTGACTGAGTTTATCACACTCAATTAACTATTACAAGTGATCGTGAGATACGATTAAATTTTATTGTCCAATTTAATTAAGGGATAATTAAATTTGACACATATCCAATTTATTAAATAAATTGAATTTCACACAAATGTATTGCTAGGACCCATAACTACAAGAATTGTGGTCCCACACTAGTGTAGGTGTTGTAAAGTTCTTTCTAGATGCCAATTTTTCTTTTTCTTGTTGCAAACTTCAACACTCCCTCTCAACAAGAAAGGAGTGTCCTTGCATGTGACATGCAACACTTCTCTAATGTTTCTCGCACATGCAACTATTGCATGAAACACTTCTCTAGTGTTTCTCTCACATGCAACTTTTGCATGCAACACTTCCGAAACTGAATAGCCTCCAAACAACTTAATAAATATAATGCATATGTCATCAGAGTCTTCTGATTGCTGGGATTTGAGAATGGCTCCACTTGGCCTTGAATCTGCTTCTCCGTAGCCCATCATTCAATACAATTTATTCCCGTTGTACTGGCAACTCTGCCCCAGCATAGCTGTCATGGGATTGCCTCGGATTCTCTAATCCTCCCGGGGAAAAATATCACTTCGGCGTTTCACTACCGATCATTCTGGGAGCTATGCGAGTATGGAACCGCCACTACTGTCAGTGACACTGTGAGACACAGGGTGTGATTGCCTTGGGAGTTCGGCGCCCTTTCGATCTCATCCTCGTCGGCTTGCAAACTCCACCCAGATTTCTTTTTAAATTAGGTCTGGCATCTCAGCAGAACTCATTCGTGGCTACCAGATTAGTACCCTTGCGATTTCTTGTTTAGTTATATATATATATATTTGTTTAATCTCACTATAACGCCGAATGGCCTCTCTGCATGTTTTCCAGGGTCCTGAGTGGGGGTTTGCTACTCTTATCAATTCGAGACCGGCACGGGAGGAGATAGCTCTCGAATCAAGCGAAGGGTAAGTCTTCTCCGACAGGTTACCCTACTCGTTTTTATTTTATTTTATTTTATTAACAGTTGAAACCCTTACTCACAGTTTTAAGAAATTTTGATTCCCCTGGTTTATGGTTGCAGAGACCGTCGCAACCGGGTTTCTCTACCAGGTATAAAATCTACCGAAAATAAAATGGATTTCGATCCTCAATATTTCCATTCTTTCGTGCTTACAACTGTATGTTTCTCTGCTCGCAGGTAGGAGTAACTTGTTCTCGGTTCACACCCTTTTAAAAGACTATTCTGCAAACGCCACAGCTAATGCTCCTTCCAAATTGTACAGGTACTTACTAAGCCAAGGGGGAAAGTAAAACCCTCTTCCGAATTCTTCGTCTAGGCTACAGGGCATTCGACTTCTGGTCACATAGAGATGTTCAGGGTTTGTACACCCGAACTATGGGTTTACGACTCCAAGGCACTCTGAAATTTTATGAAACAGTTGTTTATGTAATTATATTTTCTTTTAAGGGTTTACCCGACTATGGGATTGTACCCGAGCTTAATTTCTCTCCTGCTACATGAGAGTCTTAGGATACTGCTGCTAAATTCGAACAGTAGTTGTAGTATAAGAATTGAGAGATACCTTGTGTAAGTAATATGGTAATTGTACTGTTATATGGTTGTTGCGTCGTAACCCAGTAGACCTACGATGGTGTAAGACTGCCAGTTTTAAATCTTTCTTTTATGCATATCTCGACAATCTCTTATTTACTAATAGTATAAAAATATGCATTATACAAGAGATACTGCTTCTAAGTTCTCTTTTCTTCTAAATTTACCATTCGAATTAGTACTGTCAGAATGTATAATCTGTAGATTTACAATCATTTTCCTTCACTGGTTGTTTGCTACTCGTGAAGAAATGGTGGCAATTTCCTTCGCCAGTATCCATGTTTAAATGTTGTTTACTTCTATTCGATTTATTCAGACTGGCTTTCTACTCTCTCTCTGCTGCATAAATGTTTACAAAAGACCGCACTTATTTTCTTGGTCTTTTTGTTCTCCTATTTTACTAAAATCAGTTTCGGCTCTGTCTATGGATTTTTCTTACTTATACTATCTATCTCGTGTCTTAGAATAGCGTTGTAAATAGAATTTAACAAATAAATAATCTTTTAGTTTCTCTGCCCTGAATTGTCACAAGAGATATTACCCCATAGTAACGAAATATTTTTTCTGTTATGCAAACAAAGCTTAAGAATACATTTGTAAAGTAATGAAACGGTGTACCTTCCACCTGCTACACTGTGATCTTTCAATCATTCAAAATTTAGTAACAAACTACTTAAATTCATTCTTTTCCAATTTTTTTTAGTAATAGACTACTTAGAAAACCACAGTGGTACTTATCTGAATCCACGAAATTCAAGCTATTGTCCACCTAACCTTCAAGGGAGGCTATTACATCCTCCACTTGCCCCCTAGCTCCAGAATCTGGACGGTGCCATGGGTAACAGTGGATTATCTCTGCTGTGACCTCTGGATGGCCAATCCAATCACCAACAGCTTTTCTGGTTTTCACAAGGGTTTCCAGGAAGCTATCTTCAACTAGTCCTCTTCCAGCTCTAGAAAATAATTCACCCCCTACCAGCATTCACAAAACCCCCACTCCTCTCCTAGGATTCAAATTTATCCTCAAAGGAGTGGGTAACTGTTTTTCTAATTGTTCCCAACCACCTCCTATTCTTAGAAACTTTTACCAACAGCTTAATACATTTTTCTTTTCATTAACTAATCCTCCTATTTTAATGATTTCATCAAAATAATTTGTTTTTTTTTTTTTTTTATCTACAATAGAGTTTCAAGTCTTTTAACGAGAAAGTAAAATAACAATTGTCCTTAACTAGTACATACTAGTTAACTCTAATAAGGCTATCACAATGAACCACAGTGGTTGGTTCGAAACGCGTCGACAATGTTCATTTGAATGTGATTATTATGAAAAAATTCTTCATAACTCTCCACTTGGTTATTTTTTATTTATTTTTGTTCATTTTTATTTATATATATATTTTTTCTAAATTTAACATTGTTCTAAGTTATTTTTAAGTTATGTGAATAGCTTTCGTGGACGCTTTCGAACCAACCAGTATGGTTCCTTTTCACAACATACATACGTGGAATCATACCGTGGCATTTGTTATAAATAGATGAGGAGAAAGGTTAACTAGCGGTTGGAATCTAAGTGCTAGTTTGACCTAAAGAAAAAGAATTTCAATTAATTTTAATATTAGTATTCTACCAATATTATATTAGTTTGATTAAAACTATTTACCAATTACAATAATATTATATTAGTTTGACTAAACTTTTTAAGGATTTATATATATATATATATATATATATATATATATATATATATTTGGTAATATTAAGATTATTAAAATGGATCTTATCACTTCTTTTTAGTTATATTTTCAAATGTTAATAAAATATTTTAATTTTTTTATATTCTATTATATCTAGTAACAATATTTTTTAATGTTAGTTTAAATAAAAGATGAAGAGATTTATTTTCTTTTAAATTATTTAAATTCATTAATCAATTTCTATTAAGACATATTAATATGATATTATTTTATTTTATTTTATTTATTCAATTTATGTAAGACTAGATTAATTAACCACCTCTTAGTTAAAAGATTAGGATCATTAGATAAAAGTTATATATAATATAAAATGAAGTTAATAAAATCAAAATAAGAAAAAAAAAATCAAAAAGAAAGAAAAGGGGAGGGAGGCTTACTAATAATACCAATGATTAGGAGTATAGGGCAGAGATCTAAGACCTGCTCATACTCCAACCCTTATCTCTATTAAGGTTGATAGGTCATTTTTCAATCTCCAAAGCCTCTCCTAAGCGGCAATGACCTTAGCCTCTCCTAACTTTTCAATTTTTTTTTTAAATTATAAATTTTAATAATATAATTTATCATTTTTTAAATAATAAATTAATTTAATTTTTTATTATTTTAATATTTATTTTTTGTTATTTTAATTTATTTTATATATATTTTCAAATTTAATATAATTCTAAGTTATTTTTAAAACCAATTAACATGTGAGGTTATTTTTATATTCCTTCTTTACTATCCTAAAATACATTTCTTTTTTATATTTTTAAAATTTAATATAATTCTAAATTATTTTAGATAAATAATTTTATTTTTATATTAATTTAATTTAATGTATATAATTTTTTGAATAAAATTATTTTAAATTAGATATTAAATTTATTTATATTTTAAATCAAGTATCATTTATATTAGATTCAAGTTTATATTTAGCATGCATTTAAATACTATTTATAATAGGTGTAGTTTAACTTATGAACGAAATGATCATTTTTTCAAGACATTTTTTGTAGTTAATTTTAATCAAAATCAGAGAGAGATTTTTAAAAAGTTGAGTTTAAATTGTTTAATTTGCCTAATTCGAGTGACTCCAGAGGTTTTCAGAGTGCTAAATCTATTTATGCATTCAAAAGTATATTTTAAATAACACAAAATCTTGAAATTGTGCTATTTTAAACTATGCCCTTACAATCTATATTTATTCTAAATTAAAAACCACTTACACTGGATATTATGTCTATAATTTAAATAAATAATATTATTTTAATTTTAATTTAATCTATATTAGTTTTTATAAAGTTATTTTAAATCTTACTTTTTATTTTAAATGAAGTATTACTTATACTAGATATCAAGTCTATATTTTAAAAACCACATATAATATATATTTAATCTAAATTAAAAACCACTTAAATTGAATATTGAATTTATAATTTAGATAAATAATATTATTTTAATTTTAATTTAATCTATATTAATTTGTAAATAAAGTTATTTTAAATTGGATATTAAATTTATAATTTTTTTAAAATCAAGTATCACTTACCGTACACTTATTTTGCAATTAAATATCACATATAATACATATTATTCTAAATTAAAGATCACTTAAACGGAATGATAAATCTATAATTTAGATAAAATAATTTTATTTTTATTTAATCTATGTTAATTTTTAAATAAAATTATTTTAAATTGAATATATATATCACTTAATATTTAGTTTGCATTTAAATACCACTTATAATTTATATTTATATTTATATCTATGGGCACTTAAATTGAATGTCTAGTCTATATTAACAATGACCGATAGTCATTGTTAAGTAAAGAAAATAAACATACATATAATTATTTTATGGATGTGAAGATATTCTTTTTTATCATGTTTGTAAATACCAAGACCACAACTAGATTTTGCATATTGAGATGGAGACAAGTAGTCATTAAGGGGGCCATTTGGAAAATATAATTCCTTCTTGTCTCTGTTGTGATTCTTTCTATGTAAAGGAGTTTGTTCCTATTTCTTAGTAGTTGTTTAGATCTAAATGTTTCTTAGATTAGGGTGTGGTTGAGATACTGTCTCAACCAAGTGATTGTGTGTCCAAGATAGTCTACCTATCTTGGGACACGACTACATGTATTTATATGTAACATTATTTGATTAAGGTAGTAATCAAAATTTCAAATTAAAAATATATTATTTTTGTTTATGTTATTTTATGATTTGGGTGTGGTTTAGATTACTAGTTTGTTCTACTTAGGAAAGGTAAGCTTTGTGTCATTTCTTTTAAATATTTATTATTTTAATATATTTTTGATATAAAAGTTTATTTTATATATATATTTCTTCTAAATTTAACAATGTTGTATATTATTTTCAAATTGTTTAAAATTTATAAATTTTAAATCTAATATTATAATTTATCTTTTTTTTAAAAGAACAAATTAATTTAATTTAATTATTATTATTATTATAATTAAGGTGTGATACATTAAGTTGTAATAAGTGTTATGATTGAAGATCTCTTCAATATAATTTTAATATATTTTCAAATTTAATATAATTCTAAATTATTTTCAAAATTAATTAACATTTCAAGTTTTTTTATTCCTTATTTATTATTATTTTATATTTTTAAAATTTAATATAATTCTAAATTATTAGAGATAAATAATCTTAATTTTTTATTTTAATTCGAACGCCAGACAAAATATTTCGGTCAAAAGTCCAGAAGCGAGGATCTTGTCGATGTTGTAACAAGCCTCATGGTACTAGAAGATGATGTTTCTAAGTAAACTTCCTAGATGATGATTTGGCGTCGACAGGAAGTCACTTTATTGTGAAACGGGAGTTATTGATTTCTTAGACAAAATTTGACTTGATATAGAAATGTTTAGGGATGACTGTCATGAGAATGAAGGTTTATGAGTATTGCAGAAGGATGAGTATTCACTCGATGACTTCTCTTGAACATATTGGTGACACTGAGATGAGTTGGCAGAATTGACCCAAAACCGAAGTGAAGGTATGATGAACCATAGGAATGAATGAACCATCAAGAATATTACCCAACCCAAACAGTGATGATGATGGAGTGAAGTGTCACATTCAAGAGCGACCTGTTACCGTAAAAGTTCTGTTCACTTTCCCAAATTTTCCCCGGTCATTTGTCGACCAGTACCTCTTTATTATTTAACAAGCTTGAGGAGGATAACATATGATTGATCTATAATTCAACCCTTCGGGAAAATAATGTATCGCTATTTAATAATTTAATGAGTCTAGCGTTGAATGAAACTCGATTCTTGCCATGATCGACAAGCCCGTCGCTATTTTATGTTTTAACGAGCATAACGACAGTGACAGCTCGGTCCTTTTTAATATTTAGAGAGTTTGAAAAGGAGGACAAAAGAAAACTCCATAAGTAATTTTTCGTAAAGTTGTCACTCAGATCCGAAAAAGTGTAAAATGATATATGAGAGAACCTCCTAGCCATGTTCGACTAAGGCATTCATTTTTCGTAAATAATCTATCTCAGTCCGAAAAAGGGTTAAACTTATACTAAGTAGATATCAATTCATTTACTTTTACGAGCTCGAAAAGACAAGTGCTCAACAATCTTTTCACATTATCGGAGTCTGAAAAGAGCTAAAAGAAGACTCCAGGGGTTCATTTTTCGTTGTTATCAAAGCTCGAAAAAGAGATAAAGTGCGCTTCAAGTCCTTTTTCATTTTTATCAAAGCTCAAAAAATAAGGATAAAAGTATGCTTTGTGGTCAAATCATTCCTGAAATAAATGTGCACGACTAATCTACTCATTAGTTGCAAACTTGTTTAGAATAACATCAAATGGATTAAAAATACTTGTTTCATGATAAAATTGAATAAAACCATGGTCACAACAATAAATATGATTTGAAAATAATTAAATGACTAATTAAAAGAGTTTTACTATTCATTTTTACCATTTGAAACCATTTGGATTTTGGAGCTCTGAACCAATTTTTCCCCCGAACTTCAGTGATTGATTGCGTGCAATTGGTAAGAATGTTTTGAATGCCCCCTACAAGAGCACATGTCTAATGCCCCCTACAAGAGCAGATGCCCCCCAAGCTTCATTTCATTCAGCTAAGAAGACGAATAACTGGATGGAATGAAGGTTCATTTACAAGATCATATGGAAGACTCGTCTTAATTAGGAGAGGATTTTTTTCATTTTTTAACGAGCTTGACAGAGGAAAAGAACTATGCTCATGACCTGTTTCATTTTTTAACAAGGTTCACACTGTGAAAAAAACTATCCTCATGGCATGTTTCATTTTTTAACGAGATTGACACAGTAAAAGAACTATCCTCATTGTGCAGTTTGATTAATGGGTGTGCGCTGGAAAAGACGTAGTCGAACAGAGTCATCATTCAGGGATTTTGATGAACACCACAAGTGATAAGTCATAAAATGAGTCGACGGGTCTTCCCCAGGGTTTCCATTGAACTTAGGAATATCCGAGGGTAATTTATGAGGTATCACCGGCCACCAGGGAGCATAGTTGATTGGATCGTTGGTGAGCCGGTTTAAATCTGGTAACTCTAAAGTTGCAACAAAGGGCAACAGTCGATTGAGGTCAGGTTGAGCATAGCCAGGGTATGATGGAATTTCTTGGGCAATAGGCCTTTGATCACCAGCATAAGGAATCTACTGTTGGTAACCCAGATAGGGGTTTTTTTTATAGGAAAACGCTTGGGGATTCCATTGACCAAAACCTGGGTATGATACTTATTGAAATGAAGGTTGAGGCATTTGCTCCTGTGGCTGCTAAGGATTTTTTCCACCAATGTTATAACCAAAATTAGGATAACTTAGATTCGGTTGAGGATAGGTATAACCTGGTTGTGGCTGTGACATCGCATAATATTGTAATCCAACTTGTGATTAAATAATTTTGGGTACAGATTGTTATAAATTAGCCGAATGAGTTGGAGTCTTAAGGCCCAATACTTTAGGGTATTGAGTTGAAGGACTCGCCTGAAATGGTTGTTGTACAACAGTTTGAGTCTATAACAGGGGTAAATTTGTATTAACAAATGGAAATGATGTGGGTGCAACAGGTTGAACCGGTTGATACGAGTGTACAAATGTTTGTGGTTGGATAGGCAGAGTGGGTTGTCATTGACAAACATTCATTTCGACATTTGGTTGACCAAAAAATGACGGAGTACTGTCAAAGTGGGTGGCCATAGGTTCCCCCCCAACATGAGGAATATAGTAAGACAAAAAATATTATTCTCCAAATGCAGGGAGTCCAGTTGAGATGGTACTGGATGGAATAGACCCAGATGGACCAGCTTGATATTTCCCTGATGATGGATGTAAAGGATCAAGCCGTTCAGTAATCACTATGGTTTTACCAGTTAGAATACTAGACGATGACATTGGTGAAGTCCATGGGTTTGAAGATGCACCAGAGAAAATTCTAGATAAAGATTTATAACCTAATGGGACCATAGGGCCACCATGTAAATATGACTCTGGTGAATTTGTGAACATCGACAAGGTAGCGCGATCAAGTACTGATGCAATCATAACAGATGATCTAATCGAATATGTTGGTTTAGGCATGGTTACTTGATGAAATGTATACCCTTATGAATCGACGGGAATTTGAATAGGAACAAAATTAACAAAAGTAGATAGTGGTGATTGAGGAAAAGACTCGTACAGGTAAAGATCCTCCCCAAAATGGGTTGAAGTTAAAGGTGTTTCGTCTTGTGGGATTTCTTCAATTGAAATTAAACCAGGTGGAAGGATTTCGTCGTCAGGCCCAAAGTATAGTTCAGGAGGTTGAATGCATGATATGGGAGACTCAATGGCTACAATAGATTGTGGGGTGACCAATACAGGAACAACTTCCGGTCATTTGACTTCGGGATGCAGATGTTTTGGCAAAAAAGAGACGGGATCTCAATCAAATTCCAATTGAACAACGTCAGGTTCGGGAGGTATGGTCTCACTGATTGGATGGATTGTGACGATGGGTAGATGTGAGGATTTCGTCTCGACAATAGTAGACAAACCAGTATTTGTAGAAAAAACTTGTGCTGACTCTGGTATATGGGAAGTTGATGCTTCACCAGAGGTACTGATGGTACTGGTTTCGGTAGAGTGATGTTGCCTTCACCAACCAGAAGTGGCTTCCGTTGGTAAAGGTGGTTTCAATGCAAGTATACGAGAAAAACATGGAAATGGATTTTCTTCTTCCACGATGATTGATTTATTTTATGAACAAAAAATAATAAACAAAATAAAAGGGTAATGTTAGGCAAAAGGTTTACCAATAAACTGTGAACTGCAGAATACCTCCTGGCGAACCAAGAAGTACGAGCAAACAATATCCCCGAATGTTGTGTTCGGTGTATCAAAATTTACAAGGCAGCTGACTCAGTTCACTATGGATGGATAGCAACCTAACGTTTTACTCACAAATATACCCAAAGTTATGTGGAGGCCCAAGTCCATATTAGCGATGTCTAATGCGAAACCGAACAGTGAGAGCACCCCTTTATACTTTTCGTACTATAACACCGCCCGATATACCCGAAGGTACGTGGACGAGCTATGATATACTTATGTATGTGGAGTGAGGTATCACACTCAGAATGTATGGCAGACAATTAATGACAGTTGCTATGTTTTACGACGCCGGAACACGTCTCTAGCCTTGACCTTCTAAATGTTATCATTATGGTTCCAATGCTTTGTTAGGTAAATTGATGTAAATTTTAAGTTGATCTTGTTTATCAATTTTCCTTTCAAGGTTCATCGCGATGATGTGATGGAAATTCCTAAAATGAAAACTAAAATGATAAGCAAACTTTTCACTTTTATCTTTTTCAATGAAAATCTTAGCTACTAAAGGGAAAAAGCAATCAAATTTGAGAGAAAACAACAAAGAGCACAAACTAATATGCAACTTTCCTAATGTGTTCCTATGAAAAACACACAATCCACTACATGCAAATGCAGGTTTTTCTTTTCAATCCTCTTAATGTGAATGCAAAAAGGAAACTATATGCATCAAATCAACAAAAAACAAATGCTTTCTTCTTTGAGAAGCGATGAATTTAACAACAATTTCTCTTTTAGGAAAAATGAAGAATGGAACTACAATTTTTCCTACTGGAAACGATGAATTTAACGACAATTTCCTTTACGAAACAAATGGATCTAATGTAGAAATAAAATACTTTGAATTTGATTTGTTAATGATAGCGAAAAAAACTTAAAGAGACATTGAAGAAACTTAATTTTTAAAGGAGGAAGATTCAGGCAAATTCACTGGTCTCTATGAGGCATCACACAGTTGAAAACACAGCAAACAAAAGGCTGAAAGTGATGGCAATGACAAATTCAAAGGGAATTTGGTTGGCTTAGGGGGAAACACAGTATCTAAGGGGAGACAGCGCATTGCAAATCACCCTTGAGTGGGAGACAGTGCTATGAAAAGCATTGTGTCTTGACCAAAAGTGCGTTGGGCGCAACAGAGAACAAAACTCAAGCTACTAAAGACACTTCTAATGCAATTCTTTTTTTCAAAAGCCTAATAATTGAGAGTAGATGCTACTGGGTGGATAAGCAGAGGAAAAACACACCAAGGATGAAGGTAAACTCCCCAGCAGAGACACCAATTCGTTATGTGGAATTATGAAATACAGATAAAACAAATTCCCTAAATGTGGTGTTGTGCATTTAGAACAACGAATCAAATACTTTGCAGACACTTTTCCTAAGATTAAATAGACACACAAAAAGATGGAGAAACTTACTTTGAGTCCAAGTGCTTCCTATTCTCCTTCTGTCGCTCTTGTTGTAGCTTCCAATCCAACTTTGATCGCCAGACTAGTTCCTACAAGGATAAACACTAAACAACAAAGAGATTGCAATATACAGATGGCTATTTACCTTAATCAGTTAAATCAATGAAACATGAAACATATATATCAGCTAAGAATCCATGATATGAAATATAGAAACATATATAAATACATATGTGGGAAAATGAGCAGCAATATTTATTAATGGATAGAAGGCGGAGGTTACAACCAGCGATTGATTTGATGTCACCAACTCCAGCATCATCCCAGCCTCATCACAATGAACATCTCTCTAGCATTCTATCACTCAAATCAAACACTCAATTGAGAAACCAACATCATTTCTTTACCAAATTTCTTCCTTCTCAAGCACTAGGTTCTGTGCTCAATTTATAGATCAGCTGAAGGTAGTTTCACATTCAATGACTTTCTAATAATAGACAAGACATGTTCCCAAGCTTAGAGGTGTTAGATGGACACATGGATTTGAAGTTTGACACATATGGACTCTTCTAGAAGGCACTGGCCATGTGGAGATTCTATAACAATGAGAATTTCGTTCCCAATTGACCAACGCACTCTTGAATGTCGGGAAGTGCTTTGCAGAGCACCCTTGAATGGAGGTAACCACATATGAAAAGCAGTTAGTC
>CM076577.1:1079840534-1079850245 GCA_034641835.2 Pinus albicaulis | reverse complement strand
TAGGAGATAAAGAGAGAGAGAGAGGAAGTATGTGATCTCTTGAGGGCATTAGGGACGGCGGCTGTAGGAAGTTTTGTCCACATGTTGTGGCTAGGAGGGTTTGGAAACATTCGAATTATTACAGCTAGGTGTCAATACCTTAGCTGATTGTAACTCTTTAGATTAATTAGAGTCAGAGGAAGTCGAATAGTTCAATGTCTAGCTGTCAGTTCAGTTATTAAATAAATTGTAATAGGCTTTTGGTTTCCGAAACGGTCCTCATAGAGAAACCGAGGAGTCATATGTGTATATGTATAAATGTATTCTCGGATGTAATTGAAACAGAGGAGAGCGAGAGAAAGAGAATTTCTGCAATAAAACTCTGTGTGTTAACTATTGTTTCCAATTAAGTGATTTCAATACTTACTGGCCATTGAATTGTCTCGAATTCTGAGAAATGAAGAAATTGTTTGATTGAGGAACAGTGGTACACTAGTTCTGTGCTCATTTCGCCGTTGAACTCCCGTGAAGATTATTGGAAAACCCTCTGGATTTAACTCCCTCGTAGGTGTGGACTGTGTAATGAATCCGCAATAGTATTCGCGGAATTCCCATACGAAAGAATAACTTGCTTTGTTAAATTAAGGCCAGGACCGAGACTAACCGAAGGTAGTAACCCAAGTTAAGATGTACATGAGAGAGCGCAACCAGAGTGCATAGCCGTGGTTAATCACTGTACAACAAAACCACAGTGGAATTACAAGGTGGATTGCCCCCATTCCGCACCACCTTTGGCACGAAGGCGGTATCGCTGGGTTGTGGAGCGATTCCATAGGGAATCTGCCGCGTGTCCCAAGCGGTTTTGTTAACGGGAAATTTCGCGCATTAAAGTCCGACGGGGGACGCGCAGCGAAATGCATACGGATCGTTGATTTGGAGAAGGGCGATCCAACAGTGGGCGCTCGTTGAACTTGCCCGGAGGATAACGAAGATGCACGACAGATAAAGGAGGTATGTAGCGACATTTATTTAGTTATTGATTATGTTATGTGGGCCCTAGGTCCAAAAGTTTATTATAAATTTTGGTTCCAAGCATGGTGTATAAATATAAAGCTGAAGATTTAATTATTATAAAGTGTCGGGATTTTATATAAGGCGCGCGGAATATACATTTAAAGTGTGAAGTTATAAACCTTGGTTATAAAGTTTGGGGATATCTATATATACCAGTGGGAAATTATAATATCACATTCGGTAGTTGTGAATGCGTTTATTCGTCAATTTCTTTGAAATTGACAAATAAATATAAAGGAAAATAACAGAGCCACGTGGGATAATGAAAGGGGAATGCGACAGAGCCACGCAGTGTTGACCATCCCTCCATTGGGTGTTGACTTTCGGTGTTGCTGCATCATTTGTGGTATCAGAGCCATTGTTTGAATTGTTTCACAGAAAGCTGACATGGCAGTCCGAGTTGGTAGGGGTGCTGGCAGAAGAAGACCTGTTTCCAACGCAGAGGTATTGGGGATGTTGCAGAGGGTCGAAGCCAGAATGGATGCCATGGAGAGAAGACAGCCCAGAGATCTTGAAGACATCAGCGAACCTGAAACAGAAGCAACAGAAGAAATTGAAATTCCTCCTGACTTGAGGCTCCTCAGAACTGTTCTGGGGTCTGCAGTTAAGCCCAGGATCGAAGTATCAAGCTATGCAGGAGGACTGAATCCAGAGGAGCTGGTGGACTGGATAAATGAACTAAACAAGTGTTTTGATTATGAAGAAATAAGTGAAGATAAAAGGGTCAAGTTTGCAGTGACAAAGCTGAAAGGACATGCTGCACTTTGGTGGGATGGAGTGCAGGCAGAAAGGAGGAGAGTTGGCAAGCAACCTATCAAGAGCTGGACCAGAATGATGGCCAAGTTGAAAGGTAAATTCCTGCCTAGTGATTACCAGCTGACATTGTATAGACAAATGCAGAACCTGAGACAGAGGTTGCTGACAGTAAAAGAATACACAGAGGAGTTCTACAGAGTGAGCATAAGAGCTGGGCAATTCCAAGATACACCAGAAAAGACTGCCAGATATGTGAATGGTCTCAGATTGGAGATTCAAGATGAGATTGGTCTTCTGTCTCCCAAGACAGTAGAAGAGGCGTACCAGATGGCCTTGAAAGCAGAAGAGAAACTCCTGAGGAAACAGTCTGCCAAGAAGAGAGGTACTTTCCGTGGGAAGGGAAGTCAGGGTGGTAGAGGAAAGCCTACACCCAAGGATGGAGCTGACAGTAGCTCACCTCAGAATGCATCTACAGAGGATGATGCAAGGGGCAGAAGGGGTTCTTACAAAGGAAGAGGAAGAGGAGGAAGAGGCAGAGAGCTAAGGTGTTATAGATGTCAAGGAGTGGGACACAAGCACTATGAATGTCCAGAGAATGTGGGTGCTGGTCCAAGAAATGCTGTTGTTGCCCAGATTGAAGAAGAAGCAGAAATTGAAGAAAAAGTTCTTCCAGAGAGGGGAGAGTCCTTGGTGGTTAATAAGGTCCTGTTGAAACAAACCAAAGAAGTCACTGAACCTGCAAAAAGGAAGACTTTGTTTAGGAGCATATGCAAAGTCCAAGGGAAATGCTGCCAGCTAATCATTGATAGTGGCAGCACAGACAATTTGGTTTCCACTGAGGTGATAGAAAAACTGAAGCTGAAGACTAGGGAGCACCCCACTCCCTATAGGGTGTCCTGGCTGCATAAAGGGCACTAGCTGGTTGTGAAAGAACAGTGTGAAATAGAGCTACAAATGGGAAAATACAAGGACAAGGTTTTGTGTGATGTAATGCCCATGGATGTGTGTCATATACTGCTGGGTAGACCTTGGCAGTTTGACAGAGCAGCAGTGCATGATGGCAAGAAGAACACTTACAAGTTCTTCAAAGATGGGGTACATCATATATTGATTCCCATGGAAGAAGGAGAGCCATCCAACAGAGTGATTGATCCAAAGACCTTGTTGCTGAGCGGGAAGGAATATCTGCAGCAGATAGAAGAAGAAGAGGTAAGCTTTGCTTTAGTTTGCAAACCAAAAGTAGTTCTTACTTCTACAAATATTTCTGATTTGCCAATAGAAATCCAAGAGATGTTAGATGATTACTGTGACATTGTTGTGGATGATTTACCTGATGAGCTGCCACCTGTGAGAAAGATCAGCCATCAGATAGATTTTATCCCTGGTTCAAATCTGCCAAACAAGGCAGCCTACAAAGTGACTCCCAAATAAAATGAAGAAATCAGGAGACAAGTACAGGAGTTGGTGGACAAAGGACTGATCAGAGAAAGTCTGAGTCCATGTGCAGTACCAGCAGTTTTGAGCCCAAAGAAAGATGGAGGCTGGAGGATGTGTACTGATTCCAAAGAAATTAATAAGATCACAATCAGGTATAGATTCCCTTTACCCAGAATAGAGGATTTGATGGACTGTTTGAGTGGTGCTAAATATTTCTCAAAGATAGATTTGAAGAGTGGATACCATCAGATTAGGATAAGAGAGGGTGATGAGTGGAAAACTGCCTTTAAAACAAATGAAGGACTGTATGAATGGATGGTAATGCCTTTTGGGTTATCAAATGCACCTAGCACTTTTATGAGAATTATGAATGAAGTATTGAAAGAGTTCATTGGTAAATTTGTGATAGTATATCTGGATGATATATTAGTTTTCAGCAGAACTAAAGAGGAACATTTAAGGCATCTTAATCATGTTTTGAAGAAGCTGCACCAAGAGAAACTGCTGATAAATTTGAAGAAATGCTCATTCATGAAGGAAGATTTGGTGTATTTGGGTTTTGTTGTTTCTGCAGAAGGATTGAAGATGGACCCAGAAAAGGTTAAGGCAATTGTGGAATGGCCTTCACCCAGGAATGTTTTTGAGGTAAGAAGTTTCCATGGACTTGCTAGTTTTTACAGAAAGTTTATAAGAAACTTCAATAAGATCAATGCACCAATAATTGAGACCATAAAGAAGAGAAAAAAACCATTTAAGTGGACTGCTGAAGCAGAGAGAAATTTTAAAGTTTTGAAGCAAAAGATAACAGAGAAGCCTATTTTAATTCTGCCTGATTTCACCAAACCATTTCAAGTAAAATGTGATGCCAGTGGGGAGGCCATTGGAGCTGTTTTGAGCCAGGATGATAGGCCTGTAGCCTATTTCAGTGAGAAGTTGAATGATACCAGGAGAAAGTATTCCTCTTATGAGAAGGAATTCTATGCAATTGTTCAAGCACTGAAGAAGTGGAGACATTATTTGATGTCCAGAGAATTTGTATTATATTCTGACAATCATGCTTTGCAGTATATTGTACAACAGCCCAAGTTGAAACATAAGCATGCTAAATGGGTTGAATATCTCCAAAGTTTTAATTTTGTTTTGAAACATATAAGTGGCCAAGCCAATAAAGTAGCTGATGCTTTGAGTAGGAGACATTTGCTTGTTCAAGAGACTAATTTTGAAGTTGCAGGATTCGATTTTCTCAAAGAATTGTATAAAACAGATCCCGATTTTAAAGAAGCATTTGAAGCATGTAGTAACCCTGTTCTAACAGATAGAAGTCAGTGGCTGGATTTTTTTCTGCAGGAAGACTTGTTATTCAGAAAGAATCAACTGTGTATACCAAAATGTTCCATGAGAGAAAATTTGATCAAATAAAAGCATAGTGGTGGACTTGCTGGACACTTTGGTACTGATAAGACTTATGAACAGCTGAGTCACTTTTATTTCTGGCCCAAGATGAGAACAGAAGTGGACAAGTTTGTGAAGAAGTGCAAGATTTGTCAATATGCCAAAGGAAGGAGCCAGAATGCAGGATTGTATACTCCCTTGCCTATTCCAGACAGGCCTTGGGACATGGTGAGTATGGATTTTGTTCTAGGATTGCCCAAGACTCAGAGAGGGAATGATGCAGTCTTTGTTGTGGTGGATATATTCTCCAAAATGGCACATTTTATTCCATGTTATAAAACTAGTGATGCCACCCATGTTGCCAACTTGTTCTTCAAAGAAGTTGTTAGATTGCATGGGTTACCCAAGAGTATTGTTTCAGACAGAGACACCAGATTTGTGGGCCACTTTTGGAGGACATTGTGGAAGAAACTTGGTACTCAACTAAGTTTCAGCTCAGCTTATCATCCCCAGAATGATGGACAAACTGAGGTAGTGAATAGGAGTTTGGGAAATTTGTTGAGGAGTCTTGCAGGAGAACATCCCAAGCAGTGGGATCATATTTTGCCTCAGGTAGAATATGCATATAATGATTCACCAAACAGAAGCACAGGGTAGAGTCCATTTCATATTGTTTATGGAATGCATCCCAGAGGAATATCAGAATTAAGAAATCTGGGAAGATCAGAGTTAAGGAGTGCAGATGGTGAAGAATTTGCTTCAGAGATCCAGGCCATACATGAACAAGTGAAACAGAAATTACAAGGCAGCAGCATCAAATACAAAAACAGAGCAGACTTGAGCAGAAAAGAAGTTCATTTTGAAGTAGGAGACTTGGTTTTGGCACACTTGAGAAAGGAGAGGTTCCCAAAGAAGCAGTATAATAAATTGAAGTTCAAAAATATTGGGCCATGCAAGATACTTAGAAAGTTTTCTGCAAATGCTTATGAGATTGAATTGCCACCTGATGTTGGAATATCTCCCATTTTTAATGTTGCAGATTTGTACAAATATGAAGATGATGGTGCAGAAGAAAGATCAGCAGACAAGGAACAAATTGAATTAAAAGAACAGCTACCACCAGCATAGCCATTGCAACCAGAAAAGGTATTGGATAAAAGACCATTCAGGAAGACCAGAGGACAGGAGTACTATCAGTACTTGATCAAATGGAAGGATAAACCAGAGGAAGATGCCACTTGGATGACTGAAGGAATGTTGCAGAAGATAGGCAGATCAGTGGAGGAGCTCATGGACAGGAGCCCATGAAGAATATTGCCCTCAGGAGTCTAATGCAGGGGCATTAGGCATTAGCCAGCAATGTAGGAGGTTTTGTCCACATGTTGTGGCTAGGAGGGTTTGGAAACATTCGAATTATTACAGCTAGGTGTCAATACCTTAGCTGATTGTAACTCTTTAGATTAATTAAAGTCAGAGGAAGTCGAATAGCTCAGTTTGTCTAGCTGTCAGTTCATTTATTAAATAAATTGTAATAGGCTTTTGGTTTCCGAAACGGTCCTCATAGAGGAACCGAGGAGTCATATGTGTATATGTATAAATGTATTCTCGGATGTAATTGATACGGAGGAGAGCGAGAGAAAGGACGAAGAGAATTTTTGGCAATAATACTCTGTGCTAACAGTTGTTTCCAATTAAACGATTTCTGTGCTCATTTAGTCGTTGAACTGTCCCAATCCTTAATCGTAAGAAGTTGTTTAGTTGCGGAATGATTGACTCTGTGTGTATGCAATTATCGAGCTAAACTATTGTATAGATTCTGTATATCTCTGGTCATTGTCTCCCTCAAGATTGTTTGAACAGGCGCAGTTGAATAAGTCTCCATTCATAGAAGAAATCCGGTAATACCCTGGCATTGAATGGTAATTGAAATCCCGCTTAACGAAGAAATTCGCGATTGTTAATTGTTAATTGCACTCCTTAACCAAAGGCGGACCCAGAGTTAAAGAGTTAAACGGAGAGCGCACCCCCGGCTTAACCTTGGTTAAGCACTGTAGCGAAACCACGGTGGATTTCCAAGGGCGGATTGCCCTATTCCGCACCGCCTCTTGACGTTAAGCGGTATTCAGGGGTCGGGCAGCGATTCCATAGGGAATCTGTCGCGTGTCCCAAGCGGTTTTGTTAACGTGAAATTTCGCGCGTTAAAGTCCGACGGGGGACGCGCAGCGAAATGCATACGGATCGTTGATTTGGAGAAGGGCGATCCAACGGTGGGCGCTCGTTGAACTTGCCCGGAGGATAACGAAGATGCACGACGGATAAAGAAGGTACGGTACGAGCGGTTGATTGGTTATTGATTATGTTATGTGGGCCCGGTCCAAAAGTTTATTATAAAGTTTGGTTCCAAGCATGGTGTATAAATATAAAGCTGAAGATTTAATTATTATAAAGTGTCGGGATTTTATATAAGGCACGCGGAATATACATTTAACGTGTGAAGTTATAAACCTTGGTTATAAAGTTTGGGGATATCTATATATACCAGTGGGAAATTATAATATAACATTCGGTAGTTGTGAATACGTTTATTTGTCAATTTCTTTGAAATTGATAAATAAATATAAAGGAAAAAAAAGAGACACGTGGGCAGTCCAAGGGGAAAAGCTGACAGAGCCACGAAGCTGTTGACCATCCCTCCATTGGGCGGGGGGGGAGAGAGACAGTGGAAGAGAGAGGGAGGTAGGAGATAAAGGGAGAGAGAGGAAGTATGAGAGGAGTATAGAGGGAGGGATAGAGAGATGAAGTTGGAGGGGGAGAGAAGAAGAAAGACATAGAGTGTGAGAAGTGGAGAGAGAGGGAGTGACAAGGGATAGATGGAGAGAGAGTATGTATTTTTAAGGTTGAGATAAAGATATTATAAAAGGACTAATGGAGACAAGGGGGGAGATAAAGAGAGATAAGAATAAGGGGAGGGATATAGTAACATAGTTGGAGAGAGATACAGAGTGATGGGGGAAGAGATAGGATTTTAGGGCAGAGAGAGGGGGAGTGAATATATAGGGAGGGAGGTGATAAAGGGAGAGAGAGGAAGAGAGTGATGGGGGAATATAGAGTATTGTAAGGGAGAGAGAGAGATAGAGATAAAGAGTAAGTGATGGGGGAAGAGAGAGGGAGGTAGGAAAAAAAGGGACAGAGAGGAAGGAAAGGAGAGGGGATAGGAGGAGGGAGGGAGGGATAGAGATTTGGAGCTGAATGGGGAGAGACAGAGGGATAGAGATATGGATTTGGAGGGTGGGAGAGGGGTGGATAGAGAGATGGAGTTGGATGGGGAGAGAGGGAGGGAAGAAGAAAGACCTAGAGAGAAACAATTGGAGAGAATGACAGAGTGACAAGGGAGAGATGGAGAGAGAGTTTGTATTTTTTGGGTGAGATAAACAGACAAATAAGAAGAGATTGTGATAATGGGGGAGATAATGAGAGAGAGAGGCATATATTGACAAAGTTAGAAGGTGAAGAGAGAGAGACAGGGAGAGAGAGAGAGAGGTGGGAGAGAAAGGAAGAGAAAGAGGGGAGAGAGGTAGGGAAAGAGAGATGGAAATGTAAGGGGAGAGAGAGGGAGGTAAGAAGAAATACATAGAGAGTAAAATTTGGAGACAGAGAAGGAGTGACAAGGAATATGGAGGGAGAACGAGAGAGGATAGCAGGAGGAAAGAGAGATAGAAGCGGTGGAGAGGGAGGGAGGGGGAAGAGAGAGATAGGGAGTGAGAGGAGGAAGGAGTGATAGATAAATAGATTTGAGAAAGAGAGTGCATGCTGTGGGGTTTATTTAGAAAGACAAAGGAAAATAGAGATATAGATAGTAGGTGAAGAGAAAGAAGAAATAAATGGAGATATGGAGGGAGGGACAAGGAGATCAATAATTACGAAGTGAGTGTCTTTGTGTTTCTGGGGGTGTGATAGAGAGACAAAGAAGGAAATCTGGAGGGACATATAGCTATATATATCAAGGGGGGAGAGAGGGAAGAATATTTCTTACAACAGATGCATTGATTTCAGTGTAGATGGTGATTTCTAATCCTATTTGATTGCTTGCGCTAGATGCGTTGATTTTATTGTAGATTTTGATTTCTAATGATATTTTATTACTTTCATAGATGCATTGATTTCAATGTAGATGATATATAATTCTATTTTATTGCTTGCACTAAATGCATTGATAAACTGAAGGAGGGGGGAGAGGAGGAATGAAGAGAGAGAGATGGAGAGGAGTGAGAGTTGTAGAGAAGGGTAAGAGAGGGAGAGGGAGACATAAATATGGAGGTGGGAGAGAGAGAGAGAGAAGGAGAGAAGGAGGGAGAAGGAGAAAGGATTGGAGGGGAGAGAGAGAGAAAAAAAAGGAGAGATACAGTGGAAGAGAGAGGGAGCTAGGAGAGAAAGGGAGAGAGAGGAAGGATTAGAGGAGGATAGAGGGAGGGATAGAGAGATGAAGTTGGAGGGGGAGAGAAGAAGAAATACATATAGTGTGATATGTGGAGAGAGAGGGAGTGACAAGGGAGAGATGGAGAGAGTATATGTATTTTTAAGGTTGAGATAAAGATATATATAAGGAGTGATGGAGACAAGGGGGCAGAGAAAGAGAGAGAAGAATAAAGGGAGGGATATAGTAACATAGTTGGAGAGAGAGATAGAGTGATGGGGGAAGAGAGATGACTTGAGGGTAGAGAGAGGGAGTGAAGATAGAGGGAGGGAGGTGATAAAGGCAGAGATAGGAAGAGAGTGATGGGGGAATATAAAGTATTGTAGGGGAGAGAGAGAGAGAGAGAGAGAGAGAGAGAGAGAGATAGGGGAAGAGAGAGGGAGGTAGGATAGAAATGCAAAGAGAGGAAGGAAAATAGAGGGGACTTTAGAGATAGGAGGAGAGTGGGAGGGATATAGAGATGTAGCTGAATGAGGAGAGACAATGGCATAGTGAGATGTAGTTTGATGGGGGAAGATGGATGGATAGAGAGATAGAGTTGGATGGGGAGAGAGGGAGGGAAGAAGAAAGACATAGATAGTAGCAAGTGGAGGAAGGAG